>OZ024811.1:17124387-17143504 GCA_964017045.1 Omphiscola glabra | reverse complement strand
AATAAAGTAGAAATTTGAATATATATATATATATATATCCATGAAAGCGATATAAAGAGACATGCTGTTCACGACACTTCTCCTGCATTTGGCGTAACGAGAATATCATTTCTATAGTTGAGCGCCCACTCCGGAAGCCACACTGGGGACTCTGGGTAGATGAGGTTAGCCAGACTCTGCAATCCTTTAAGGCAACACGGGCAAAGGTCTTTCCAACTAAGCCAAGGAGAGAGACGATAGATTTATCTTTTCTGATTGCGGCTCTTGGTGTGGCTAGTGAGACCGATCCTCGAGTGGCAGTGTCTTTTGCATATCCCACACACGAATGCGGTGGAGCATTGTTTTCTGGCCTTTCTCTGCGCTCTCTTTACAGCTGCTTCCGCTATGTAGAGCTCCCTGGCACGTAGTGATCCTGCCTTCACGATGCCCCACCATATGAATCGATCCTCCGCCATGTCTTCTCAATTTGAGATGTTGATGTTGGCCGCCTTCCTGTCTCTTTTGCATATGTCTAAGTATCTGAGACGAGGCCTTCCAACTGACCCTTTTCCTGGTGCCAGCTCGCGTACAGCACGTCCTTAGGTATATATATATATATTTGTATTCTAGCTTTTTACTTTGTTTCTACACAAACTTTCCTTTGTCTTGTCTTTTCAAACCTAATCATATTACTGTTTTAATATTTATTTTATTAAAAACCTAATTGTTCACACTTTTTTTGCACACCATAAAATGGCGTTCATGCTCTGTGCACTGCTCCTTTGGTGCGGAACCTATTTGTTAAGCAACGCAAGATGGCGAGCTCTTCAGTGGGCTTAGTTTAACATGACCAGACAACTCACTTCATTTGCTGTGTTTAAAACGACAGGCATCGTTTTGGCTAGAGCTGTTTATTTTAGCCAGGAACTTTAGGGTAACCAAACACCAGCTACATATATGTTAGCCTTGTGAGGTTGGTGTTCTTCTAACCATTCATCCGACGTGGGTTATTAAGAATAACTAAGACTGAGGCCGAAGGTCTTAATTTTCTTTCCGTATTTAGACGGAGACGATGGAAAGACAATTATTCTGACGTGGAAATCTATTTTGCATTTGGTGCACGAAGTAGATGTCGATTTTTGGATCCTGCAACATCTGCAGCCGGAGGGGGTGGTGTTGGGGGGGGGGGGCTTATATACTCAGGTACCAAAAAGTTGTGATGTGGGGGGGGGGAGGGTTGAAGTTAAATTGAGCAATTTCAATAATACAAAGGCACACAATTTGAAAAGTTTCGGCGGGCCACCAAAAGTAACAGGACAGCTCTGTGTACATGGGATATACAGCTCTGTGTACATGGGATATACAGCTCTGTGTACAAGGGATATACAGCTCTGTGTACAAGGGATATACAGCTCTGTGTATACGGGATATACAGCTCTGTGTACACGGGATATACAGCTTTATGTACACGGAATATACAGCTCTGTGTACACGGGATATACAGCTCTATATCTTACTTTATAATGTAGATTCCTGCCCTTCTTATCTAACCGAACTTCTCTCTGTCTATTCACCCCTTCGACAGCTTCGCTACTCCGCAACGGGCGTATTCGTTCTGTTCTCAAGACTCGCACAAAAAGGTACGGTGAACGATCTTTCTCTTTTTGTGCCCCCAAACAATGGCATTCTCTTCCACTACACATCCGCAATATAACAACCATCACAACCTTCAAAAGTGCACCGAAAACACATCTCTTTAAACTCTACTATCCTGACTGATTCCCCTTTCTGATCATTAAACGGTGCTGCTGAGTGCCGTCCATGGCTTGACATGTAAATAGTCATGGAATGGTTTGAGCGAATACACATTTGTTTTATTTAATAAATTATGTTATTTTTAAAGTTCATGATTATTTTTGTTAAATTGTCTGTACAGCGTGGTGAGCCCAGCCCTAGGCTGGGGTACCACGCTATAAAAAACTACCATTGATAATAAATAATGACAATAATAATAATTGACATATTAATTAATTATTTTTTTCCTGGGTATACGTAATTAGTTAGGGAAAAGAAATCCAATTTGTTTTCAATTTTAAAACGCATTGCCAGATTTTAGGCTGTTTGCGAGACTGGGGAAAGCATTTCTTTGGGGGGTAAAATTTAGTTTTTGTGTTTTTTCACCCCTCTTCTTTTTTTTAGCGTTGAAATTTTAAAAACATATATCAGTTGAACAGCTTTTTACACCGGGCAAGCTACCCGCTACATTTACAGTGTATGAACAAGAGCCCAAGGACATTACGAACTTGTATATTTTTCTCAAGTTGGACTTTATTGATACATCGTAAGTACAACGTAAGAACAACGTAAGTGCAAAGAAAGTGCAACTTAAGTACAACGTAAGTGCAACGTAAGTGCAACGTAAGTGCAACGTAAGTGCAACGTAAGTACAACATAAGTACAACATAAGTACAACATAAGTACAACATAAGTACAACATAAGTACAACATAAGTACAACATAAGTACAACATAAGTACAACATAAGTACAACATAAGTACAACATAAGTATAACATAGATAGGTGTGCTGTATTTTTCTTTAGTAGGTAGAAATAAAACAAAAATATGCATTATTCTTGTGTCCATGTTGTTATATATCACGGATGTTGTTATATATCCCGGATGTTGTTATATATCCCGTATGTTGTTATATATCCCGGATGTTGTCATATATCCCGGATGTTGTTATATATCCCTGATGTTGTCATATATCCCAGATGTTGTCATATATCCCGGATGTTGTCATATATCCCAGATGTTGTCATACTACTACCCCGACTGATTCCCCACATCTGACCGATAAACGCTGCTGCTGGCCGCCGTCCATGGCTTGTCATGTAAAATTTCTGGTGTGGATGGGGTGAATATTCATTAGATTTTGTTTTGTCTCTATACATCTGTTCTTTATTATATATATGTATTTTATGTTATTGTCACCATTATGTATCTTTTTTAATATTTTTATGTACAGCGCGATGAGCCTAGCCCTATGCTGGGGTACGGCGCTATATAAGACAACAAATAATAATAATAATAATATTGTTGTCACATATCCCGGATGTTGTCATATATCCCGGATGTTGTCATATATCCCGGATGTTGTCATATATCCCGGATTATATTTAAGTCCGATTTCATAGATTATATTTTAAACCCAAATGACAGCCATCTTGTCATGTGACACTGGATGGTTCGGATCGAAATGCCAGTTCAAGCGTCATTGTTCAGGTGCGTGCAGCGGCACCGGAGAGTGCACCGGACACACCAAGTGCGCCCGGGGTTGGTTCGGACTCCAGTGTCAGAAACGTAAGTACAGTAATTGTTTTTCTTTTACTAACGATTTATAAATAAAGCAAGAAAAAAAGCAGTGCTTAAAAGAAGTTGTATGGTGCAAATTCGTTAATGTTGGGAGTTAGTAAAGGTATATTAACATTGCCCAAACCTCGCCCAAGCAAACACGTTAATGTTGGGAGTTAGTAAAGGTATATTAGCATTGCCCAAACCTCGCCCAAGCAAACACGTTAATGTTGGGAGTTAGTAAATGTATATTAACATTGCCCAAACCTCGCCCAAGCAAACACGTTAATGTTGGGAGTTAGTAAAGGTATATTAACATTGCCTATACCTCGCCTAAGCAAACACGTTAATGTTGGGAGTTAGTAAAGGTATATTAACATTGCCCAAACCTCGCCCAAGCAAACACGTTAATGTTGGGAGTTAGTAAAAGTATATTAACATTGCCCAAACCTCGCCTAAGCAAACACGTTAATGTTGGGAGTTAGTAAAAGTATATTAACATTGCCCAAACCTCGCCCAAGCAAACACGTTAATGTTTGGAGTTAGTAAAGGTATATTAGAATTGCCCAAACCTCGCCCAAGCAAACACGTTAATGTTGGGAGTTAGTAAAGGTATATTAGCATTGCCCAAACCTCGCCTAAGCAAACACGTTAATGTTGGGAGTTAGTAAAGGTATATTAGCATTGCCCAAACCTCGCCCAAGCAAACACGTTAATGTTGGGAGTTAGTAAAGGTATATTGACATTGCCCAAACCTCGCCCAAGCAAACACGTTAATGTTGGGAGTTAGTAAAGGTATATTAACATTGCCCAAACCTCGCCTAAGCAAACACGTTAATGTTGGGAGTTAGTAAAGGTATATTAACATTGCCCATACCTCGCCTAAGCAAACACGTTAATGTTGGGAGTTAGTAAAAGTATATTAACATTGCCCAAACCTCGCCCAAGCAAACACGTTAATGTTGGGAGTTAGTAAAGGTATATTTACATTTCCCATACCTCGCCTAAGCAAACACGTTAATGTTGGGAGTTAGTAAAGGTATATTAACATTGCCCAAACCTCGCCTAAGCAAACACGTTAATGTTGGGAATTAGTAAAGATATATTAACATTGCCCATACCTCGCCTAAGCAAACACGTTAATGTTGGGAGTTAGTAAAGGTATATTTACATTGCCCATAACTCGCCTAAGCAAACACGTTAATGTTGGTGAGTTAGTAAAGGTATATTAACATTGCCCAAACCTCGCCTAAGCAAACACGTTAATGTTGGGAGTTAGTAAAGGTATATTAACATTGCCTATACCTCGCCTAAGCAAACACGTTAATGTTGGGAGTTAGTAAAGGTATATTAACATTGCCCAAACCTCGCCCAAGCAAACACGTTAATGTTGGGAGTTAGTAAAAGTATATTAACATTGCCCAAACCTCGCCTAAGCAAACACGTTAATGTTGGGAGTTAGTAAAAGTATATTAACATTGCCCAAACCTCGCCCAAGCAAACACGTTAATGTTTGGAGTTAGTAAAGGTATATTAGAATTGCCCAAACCTCGCCCAAGCAAACACGTTAATGTTGGGAGTTAGTAAAGGTATATTAGCATTGCCCAAACCTCGCCCAAGCAAACACGTTAATGTTGGGAGTTAGTAAAGGTATATTAACATTGCCCAAACCTCGCCCAAGCAAACACGTTAATGTTGGGTGTTAGTAAAGGTATATTGACATTGCCCAAACCTCGCCCAAGCAAACACGTTAATGTTGGGAGTTAGTAAAGGTATATTAGCATTGCCCAAACCTCGCCCAAGCAAACACGTTAATGTTGGGAGTTAGTAAAGGTATATTAACATTGGCCAAACCTCGCCCAAGCAAACACGTTAATGTTGGGAGTTAGTAAAGGTATATTAGCATTGCCCAAACCTCGCCCAAGCAAACACGTTAATGTTGGGAGTTAGTAAAGGTATATTAACATTGCCCAAACCTCGCCCAAGCAAACACGTTAATGTTGGGAGTTAGTAAAGGTATATTAGCATTGCCCAAACCTCGCCCAAGCAAACACGTTAATGTTGGGAGTTAGTAAAGGTATATTGACATTGCCCAAACCTCGCCCAAGCAAACACGTTAATGTTGGGAGTTAGTAAAGGTATATTGACATTGCCCAAACCTCGCCCAATCAAACACGTTAATGTTGGGAGTTAGTAAAAGTATATTAACATTGCCCAAACCTCGCCTAAGCAAACACGTTAATGTTGGGAGTTAGTAAAGGTATATTAACATTGCCCAAACCTCGCCTAAGCAAACACGTTAATAATGGGAATTAGTAAAGGTATATTAACATTGCCCAAACCTCGCCTAAGCAAACACGTTAATGTTGGGAGTTAGTAAAGGTATATTAACATTGCCCAAACCTCGCCTAAGCAAAAAAATATAACTCTCCCAACTTAAGCTGGAATATATTTTTCTTGGTGTGCGAGAATAAGGGATTAAAAGAATATAATTACAATTTGGACTATAATATTTTATATTTCAGTTTAAAATCATGGGCATTCTATGTAATACACATTTCTTTGTTTTTAAAAATTAATTTACATTAATTTTTAATTTCATACTTATGTTTTTAAATTGTATGTACAGCGCGGTGAGCCAAGCCCTAGGCTGGGGTACCACGCTATAGAAAACTACCATAAATAATAACAATAATAATAATTGACGTATTAATTAATTATTTTTATCCTGGGTATACGTAATTAGTTAGGGAAAAGAAATCCAATTTGTTTCCAATTTTAAGAACGCATTGCCAGATTTTAGACGGTTTGCAAGACTTTGGAAAGCATTTCGTTGGGCGCCAGAATTTTAAAAAAAAGAGTCATGCTTATTTTATTTTTTCTATCTAGAGGATCGGTTATTATTTAAATCTATAATGATTTATGTTTTCAGAGGCATCTATTTTTACAGAAAATATTTTTGTGCTGTCTCTTTACTATCCAGAGAATCTGTTAAACATAGCTAGTATAATTACTTCAATAATACAATTAATTTATATTTTATTAAACACAGAAAAAAAAGTGTTCTCATGTATTATGTTACAGAGGCAACGATTTTTTTAATTAACATATTTTTGTGTTGTCTCCTATATATCCAGAGGATTTGTTAACCATAGCTAATACCACGATGACACTGGAGCCCAAACAAACGTTTTTTTCATGGTTGACTGACAATGACGATGCGACGTGCAACGATGATCGACTCCTGGTGTCTATTAATGTGACGTGGTTTAAGGCGTACGTGTTTACTTGGATGCGGTACACAGTCAAAGAAGACGGTGATCTATACTTAGCGGAAACGTGTAATTTAGATGACCAAGATAGATCTAGAAATTCTAAAAAAAAAGTGCCACTGAATTTAACCTAAACGCATTTTAGAATACTGAGTTCCCCTCTATCCCTTGATTCTGCTTTTATATGTGTACTACATTTGCACGGTTCCACTTTGCAAATATAGGCCTACTGGACATTTTTTAATTATATGATGATGACGGCATTTGAATGGCCTTTAAATATATATTTAAAAGCAAGTTAAATGTCACATTATATTTTACGAATCTAGAGATTTTTTTTCCAATTTTTTTTCTGTGTTTATAAAATATATTTATATATCTAGAAGATCGAACTTTTTGGATAATTTCAATCTGGGTTGCGTAAGCGACCGCGTCCTCGAAGAAATTCGGGGGCGTCCACATGGGGTTTTGCCTCTTCGCGGCGTGGCGGACTAGTAGGGGGGACTTGTCCACCCGAAGCTAAAAAACCCCGGCCAAACGCATGACTCCCAACGCAACGGGAGCTGCCACTAACATGATTACTAGTTGCTGTTAATGGGTATGAGGCTTGGGTGGCCCTCAAAACCCATGCCGATGATTTTAACTACGCGGCCGTGAGAAAGCCGCCCCTAGGCAACCGTTTCGTCCCGCCACTACCAACGTCCCGACCGAAAGACTCCCTGGGCGGTGGGGGTTGGTAACGCAACACCAAACCACCGGAGTGGAAGCAAAGCCGTCCTGACCCACAGAGAGTTAACTGCGGACGCTTTAAACGCAGCGTCCTCGGTCGACCGGGCCTCCTCTAGGTCAAGGGGGAGGTTCCCGGCGCCCTCCCGCACGGGCTGGAGTCGGGTTGAGTCCTTCAGTGCTCTGGTTTGTGTGGGGGAGCGCCGGGGGGGGGGGCATTAAGAGCTCACGCTCGACGGCCCACCGATTCCATCTCTTATGCGACATTTGGATAATTTCAATAGTCCACTAGTTTGATAAGTATTAACTTATTTCAAATGCGTTACAGTTAAATGGAATGACATCCGATTAACTTTCTATGATGCAAACGACAATGCGCTACTTTGTTCCGACTCACAAACGATAAAATTAACCGTACGCTCGTTTGAGCTCCACTGTGATGTACCAGTTGGTGTTCACAAAGTGCTTGTCAAGGGAGAAAATGTCAGCGAGATGTGTTAGATGCACATCAATGGAGGTACGCGTCTCGTTACTTTATTAAATACGTCTCAAGAATTATGTTTTGAAATTTTCCATTCTATATTATGTGTCTTCCTTTTCTGTCTGCGCCAAACGACGGGGCCTGTCTTTTCTCTTCGTACGTTTCCAACACCTTCCAGAGATGTCCCGTAGAAAATGTGGATAGCTTATTAATGGTCGACAAAAACCAGATGATGCTGTCGTTATATAAGGTATATGGGGTTGTCCATTAATTATGTCAACAAATAAGGGGTGGGGTTGGAAATGTTTGACAATTGTTGACAAGGGCAAGGGTGTGGGAGAGGGTTATATTAGGTGACGTCAACAATCATGTTTTCTACATTAAAAATGTAATCTTAAAAATTGACTTTCTATTACATTATTTTAACATTACAATAGTGATATAATCTTTAGGCTTTTAAAAATATACGATTTATTTAATGTGTGCCTGTCTGCGCACTGCAGATGATTGGTTAGAATGTTCGCACACGTTTTTAGTGCAAGAGAAGTCAAAAGTTGGCCTCTCTTCGCCTGTAGATTCTGTTTGTCGCAAGTGACTAGGATGATATGTTTGTGATCGTGTTGCAGGTATGGAACAGGGACAAGGTTCAAATGTCATGTGCAGTCAAGATAAATGATACTGATAGAGTAGGAATACGACATTTTGAGAATTGGTTTAAATTAAATTGGATAACAATAATTTGCAAAATCTGTAACATCTATTTTGCACCACACGTCATGTTGAAATAACACGCTCAACAGCAACAACAATGCATAAGAAATTACCACTTGCTCCGCAACAAAAAAAAAAGGAGTACTAATGCAAGTAGCTGTTAGGAGACACTGAGAGCTTTCGGCAAATATTGTTCACACACTGACAATGTTTCTATTTTAAGTGATGAACGGTTAGACGAGGATGACGTTGTCTTGCCTGATATATAAGTTCTGCAAGATGAAAATGATGAATCAGCTACTATGCCGAAACACCTGGCTACTCCCTGGGAAGATGATGAATCAGCCACTATGCCGCAACACCTGGCTACTCCCTGGGAAGATGATGAATCAGCCACTATGCCGAAACACCTGGCTACTCCCTGGGAAGATGATGAATCAGCCACTATGCCGCAACACCTGGCTACTCCCTGGGAAGATGATGAATCAGCCACTATGCCGCAACACCTGGCTACTCCCTGGGAAGATGATGAATCAGCCACTATGCCGCAACACCTGGCTACTCCCTGGGAAGATGATGAATCAGCCACTATGCCGCAACACCTGGCTACTCCCTGGGAAGATGATGAATCAGCCACTATGCCGCAACACCTGGCTACTCCCTGGGAAGATGATGAATCAGCCACTATGCCGCAACACCTGGCTACTCCCTGGGAAGATGATGAATCAGCCACTATGCCGCAACACCTGGCTACTCCCTGGGAAGATGATGAATCAGCCACTATGCCGCAACACCTGGCTACTCCCTGGGAAGATGATGAATCAGCCACTATGCCGCAACACCTGGCTACTCCCTGGGAAGATGATGAATCAGCCACTATGCCGCAACACCTGGCTACTCCCTGGGAAGATGATGAATCAGCCACTATGCCGCAACACCTGGCTACTCCCTGGGAAGATGATGAATCAGCCACTATGCCGAAACACCTGGCTACTCCCTGGGAAGATGATGAATCAGCCACTATGCCGCAACACCTGGCTACTCCCTGGGAAGATGATGAATCAGCCACTATGCCGCAACACCTGGCTACTCCCTGGGAAGATGATGAATCAGCCACTATGCCGAAACACCTGGCTACTCCCTGGGAAGATGATAGCAGCTAGAAACTATTCTGCAATAGTCAGCTATACTGACAATGATCATATTTATGCTTCCACAAACTATGATATTTAGTCTTTAACAACCTATTCATCGATTCAATATCATAATATTTAAGTGTTCAAAGATTTTAACGTGTTGATTAACAAGCCAATGATGTAAAAAAAAAACAGTTTTTCCTACAATTTTGTGTTATTAAAATAGATGGCCAAATTAAAATGTATTTTCATATTTATTTATATCATAATTCTGTTGTGTGTGTGTTTGTGTGTGAGTGTGTGTGTGTGTGTGTGTGTGTGGGGGGGGGATTTTTTTTTAATTTTGACGTAATTAGCGGGCGTTGTAAGTTTGACTGTTGTTGACAAGGTGGGGTTGGAGGGTGTCAAAAATTGCTTAAAAATTGTTGGCGTAATTAATGGACGTCCCTTATAACTACGAGTTGGCTAGCATAAAGGTTTCTGCATGAATTAATGAATGTTAATACGTTAACTTTAACAAGTTTTTTTCTTTTTTTTCTTTTCTCATCCCACGTAAAATATTTACTTGTTTAAAAGTTAAACAAATTCAAAAATGTTTGGGATTAGGTGCCCCAAAGAAGGAATCTCTGGCAGTGTCCTCCAAGGCTATGATGATGTGTCATTTCAATCAGCGTTATTGGAACATAGTTATAGCACCTCTGATTATTCACAGATGCTTAAGTGCTCACAACGGTTCATTTATGAAAGGAATTTTTTTTCTCCTCCTTTCAAAAATATAAACGTTTATTAAGCATTTAAACAATCTACTAGTCTAATGAATGTCAAGCACGATAACAGGGGATCTGATAACGTCAGTTGTAACAGGAACGTCCCAGGAATGGGCGTCATTTCATGTGTTTTCATGGGGGGGGGCATAACCAAAACTTGGTCAGCTTGATAAGTTGTTTATTACTGGAGGCGCCACAGTACATGGCAATTTAAATAAAATTTCCATTTTCAATTTGGGGGGGGGGGGGCAAATTCCCCACCGTGTCCTACCCAAATAACGTTCCTAGTCCCAGGCCACCCCAACAATTTAAATCATCACGCTATTAAGTCTCACTTAATGTAAAAATGTATTGTTCCCCCCCCCCCCCAAAATCCCCTCTCGTCACCCAAATCTTAGGACAGAATTTTGCGCTTAAAATCCAAGTGTCAGTGTCCAGCTCCATTAATGATGAACACTTTGGGTACAGGGCCGTCGACGGAGACGCGAGTGGCGATTATGACGAACAAAAGTGCACTCACTCGAAACCAGAGGATGCAACGCCCATTCTGATGTTCAACTTCACACGCAGTTATCTGTTAACAAGACTTATCGTCTACAACAGGAATGATGAACATGGTAAGGTCTGAGAAGATTTTTTGATAATAATAAATAAAGCAGCTGTACTAGAAAAGAGAAAAATTTGGTAGAGGCAGCGTTCAGGCCGTGTAATAAAATACAAACCATACGCACCATACATTTTATTTTTAGCTTTCAAAAAGAAAATACAATTTTGAACTGTACAATTCAAATATTTGACCCATTTCTAATTGTGGCTTTTGAAATCTTTAGTTAAAGAAATTTGTTTATTAATATAAACTATTTTTTTTTAAAAATGGTTTAAAAATGACAGTTATTGCTTTGTTTTCAACAAAATAAAGATTTATAAGATGTTGAATTTCGTAAAACAGAAAAAGGTTAACGTCTGTGCTGTGTGTTTGTGTGTGTATCTATTCAATTTGCTAGCCGGGGTCATAAGAGAGTAATATGAGACCTTCACCAGAATATGTGTTTTTTAGTAGGGAGCATTCAGTTAACAGCCAAATATACCTACACCACTCAACACTGCGAAGCTGATTATCAGAGCTAGCAGAAAGGCAGAGTGGTTAAATGGAAGGTATGTGCTGACCGATATGACCAGACGACTCTTCAATGATTCAATATATCGACTCATGTCAGGACACAAAATACAAACAGATTCCTACTTCAGCCCCCCATCCCCGCCCCCCAAAAAAAATAAAAAAATAAATAAATAAATAAAAATCAGACATTAAATGAGACAGTGGTAACACACTACCGCTTCCAAAAACTCCAGGACTTACGCGTTAACAAGCTACCAAAAAATGCTAGCGTACACCATCACACTATAAACATAAATTAACGTAGTTTCGGAGGGTGTGCACGTTCTTCACCATGGTCTCGGGAGGAGAAGCACATGCGCAAAATGTCTGTGGATCTAGATGATAATAATACACACGCACAATTATTCCTAATTGGAAAGCATTCGTTTCTTCCCACTCTCCCTTATCTGTACCTCACAACAGTTTATAAAATTACTAGAAATAAATATATATAACAAGATCAATGGAAGGAAAACAATTACAAAATAAATAAATTAAAAAAGACAACAGCCTGATCATTTTAGAAAAGGAGGATTCCAAACACACTATGAATATATTTATGTAGCAACACACAATCATCAAACCAGATGTGTGCAATTTTATTCAATCATCCTATTCTCGACTGACTTAATTTCTTCGATATTATGGCTCATATTAACTTTTCACTTTTCAGGAAATAGACTAAAAAAATGTGTACTAGAAGGTTTCGATGAAGATGGTACGAGAGTGTTGCGGTACAGGGAAAATGACAAGTCATCGGGGTTTAAGGTGTCCTACGATGTCCTGAACGTGGCTGCCTGGAAGAGTCCAATAAGGACAATCGAAATTTTTCAAGGGAATAAAAGTGACACTGATTCTGTCCCCATTCTTACCGTCTGCGAACTCGAGACCTATGGAGGTATGTTGGTGTTAGACTGATGGTAGAATGACGGTAAATTTATGGCAGATACGTGCAGATTGATGGTTGATGGGAGATTGATAGTAGATTAATGGAAATATATAAGTAGATTGATAGTAGATTGACGGTAGGTGTATACAGATTGTTGGTAGATTGACATCACTTATATGAAGATTGGTGATATATGGATGTTTGATTGGTAGAATATTGATAGCGGATTGATGGTAGATTGATAGAAAGTTGACTGTAGGCTTATGGTACTTTGATGACAGATTTATTGCTGGTTGGTTTGATTTGATGGCCAATTGGTGGTAGATTGATAGAAGACCGAGGAACAGTTAAGGCGACATCCCTTATCACATTTGCATCTATTGCCTCAGGCCTTCAACACCACCCCCCCCCCCACAGTTCCAGATACCCTTGCCGAGTAGCCCTTGCAGCCAGGGAAATATCCTCTTCAATATTAGGCACGGAAACATTGTGGATCCCCTCTACATACATAGGATCCAGAATGATCGATACGTTGATCGTGGGTCCTTGATATATAGAAGGAAGAAGAAGCAGAAGATCGATCGCAGATTTATGGTTATTTGTTAACATACAGATGGATGATTGGTGACCTGATGATTGCAGATTGATCATCAGAAATATAGCAGTTTGGAAATAGATTCATGAATTTCCCCAAATCTACCAAATTGTGTACTGGATTGATTTACTTTATCTCTGCTCTGCGGAACGCTAGAGTCCGCAACGCTAGAGTCCGGAACGCTAGAGTCCGGAACGCTAGAGTCCGGAACGCTAGAGTCCGGAACGCTAGGGTTCACAACGCTAGAGTCCGGAACACTAGAGTCCGCAACGCTAGAGTCCGAATGCTAGAGGGCACTCCTTTTGCAGAAAACTTAAGTAAGTTTTGTTTTCTTTCAAACCTTTGAAAGTGGGATTTTTTTGCAAAATATGTATGATTTATATACATATCTGGTTACGTTTTCTTTGAAAGGAAAAGATTGCAGCATGCAATAAGAAAACTGATTTGCAAAGATATAAAATAACAGTAATATATTCATATTGATTAATACAAAGACGTTTTTTTGTTGAAAGTTTGTTTTTGTTCTTTCATTAAAAAAAATACAATTATTCTCGCCCTATTATGAGACATAACAACAATATAAGAACTCTGCTAAAAAAAACATCGACGTGATCTGGATTCTTTCACTGCTCTAAAACACCCCCGTGATCTGGAATCGTTCTGGAATAGTTCTCTGCTCTAAAAAAAATCCCACAGGCCAAATTATGCTCTGTATATTTGACCACACATATTTCAGCCTGCAGACTGTCCACCTGGGACGTGGAACAACGAGTGTGAGGAATGTGTGGGTTGTTATGGCGACACGTGTGCATGTGACACAGGATTTTTTGCATCCAAGGTGGCAAGGGTTACAATGATCCACCGCTGTGTACAGAGCGTGAGTCATTTTTAAATTTAGTTTTTAACAGTTGAAACTAAATAATGCTATGTGTTTTGGTGGTTTTTTTGTTGTTGTTTTTTGCCCATGGAAGAGCAAAAAATATTTGCATGCTTTATTAATAAAGAGTAAGTTACGACGCATTAAAATACAACTTAAGATTAGCGTTTTTTTTTAGATTGTTAAAATGATTCCATTATTAAAAACGTGACACATAAATTAAACTTAACCCATCCCCTAAAATTACAGTTTTCGAATAAATCAATCTATATTCGTTTATTTTTTTCCCCCTTTTAAAATGGGATTAATATCCATAATATGTGTGATTGATATAAATACCTGGCTACATTTTCATTTATCGTTTGATTTATCATTTTTTAAAGAAAATGCTATGTAAATGGGTAAACTTCTTGAAGAAGACACTTTTCGCATTTCGTTCAATTTTCCTTTCAAAAAAAATGTATCAATAATTGATAAAATTATTTTAATATGGCATACACAAGTACCTCACAAGTACAAATCACATAGCATCAGCCACACAATCAATCTAAGCACCAAAACATACACCCTTTCAACAAATGAATATCAGTATTCCCCACCATGAAAAATAGGGAAATTAGATTTTTTAGGGTTTGGGCTGAAAATCTGATCAAATGTGTTTTCATCGGCAAGAAGTCTTAAGCCAAGTTTCATCTCGATATGTTGACGTGAAGTTGGTCTAATCTTTTTGAAGAATTTGTCAGAAGCTCACGAACACAGGAACAAAGGCGAAGTTAATGTAAATAATTTTTTTAAAAAAGCAGTACTGCAGTAAAAACGATATATTTTTTACAACCTAATCATGATTGGAAATAGTGTTTTTCAATATTGACTTTAAAAACTGAAAATCTGTTCGCAGCATGTAATCTTGGTTTCTGGGGTTGGAACTGTACCGTTCCTTGCATCAACAGCCACTGTTTAAATGGTTCATGTAACAAAGACACTGGCATCTGTGATATAGACTGTGCCCCCAGATACATGGATTACCCTAACTGTACGGTTGGTGAGTAAACCTGAATCCAACAGTTGAAGCCGGTGAGATCAGATCCATCGTGCTTTGAACAAAGATCCACCTTCTCGGGGATGAAATCTTGCTGGAAATCCAGAAAATGATCCCCGTGGACTGATGACATTAATATATTTACAACTCCTCAACATAACATTGGGATGTTTCATTTTTTTGGAAGCCTCCTATACGATGAAAGGTTGATAAGATACCCTACTGTGGTAATGCCATGACAGTATTTGCTCTTACAGCTGCTAAATTGAATTTAATCCTAAGTTCACGTTTAGCTGCTTGCAGCTGACTACCAGAAAGTTATTGTTAAAAAAGAAGGTACTTTACAGTTAATTGTAAACTTTTCGTGATGGTAAAACAATCTTCTGCCAATCAATGCTCCAAGTTTTAGCAAGGATTTCATGCCGAATTATTATTATTAAAGCGGTATTATTTAGCTTGGTACCCCGGCATAGGGTTAGGCTCACCGCGCTTAGCATAAAAAAACTATCAAAAATTAGAAAAAGAAAACAAACAAAGAGACATTACATTAAAAATCGGTTACATAAAATTATTCGTTTAAAAAAAAAACCTTTGTAAAAATATTAACATCGCCCACCCTAGTGCTATTTACCCATGTCTGGTAGCTACTTGTAATTATGACGTCACTTTAATACAAATACTGCGACACTTTAACCATCAAATTTTTATGAATTCGGAAAGGCAGTCGAAAACTGTACCGCAACATGACCCAAGCCTGATATCTTTTTCGCATCGTGCCGATTAATCCGTACACAGTAACGGTCGATTCAGTGAATTCACTACACCGTTGCTTAACGGTTTGAGTGTACACGCCGCACGTTTCTGTTTTAACAGCACGCATGCCATTTTTTCTTTCCTGTGTCTTAGTTCAAACTCTGCCAAGGGGAGCCCTAAAGAAGCATGATCCCGTTACGCTTCTCGTTATAGTGTACGGGTGTTAGTCATCACAATACAGCGTTAATAAAAATATAACGGATTAATGCAATACTTACCAAACATTTTCTTGGTACGCTGCCCTTTCTGCATGCCATGTTTTCCCACAAGGCTCCCTATCTTAAATTCTAAAAAATTAACTGCAAAATGGCCGAAGTTTAAGATACAGACCTGTTTACTCTTACGATTTGGCGTACAATGTACGATTTTGAAGTGTATTCATTATATATACTGAGTGTTTTTTTTTCTATTAAGCTAATGTATTTTGTGATGAAATTGTACGATTTTAAGATTTTGAGGGTAAACAGGTCTGTAGATAGTAGCTGGATTAGTAGATAGTTAGGTAGATAGATAGGTAGGTAGGTAGGTAGGTAGGTAGGTATGTATGTAGGAAGGTAGGTAGGTAGTTAGGTAGGCAGGCAGACATTAGATGGTAAATAGGTAGATAGGTAGATGATAGATAGATAAACAGACAGACAGACAAACAGACAGGAAGTCAGACAGACAGAGAGACAGAAAAGGAGACAGTCAGAGAGACAAAAGACAGACAGAGATGTAGACAGAGAGACAGACATAGAGACAGACAGAGAGACAGACAGAGAGACATACAGACAGACAGACAGAGAGACAGACATAAGGACAGACATAAAGACAGAGAGATAGACAGAGAGACAGAGACTGACAGTGAGAAAGACTGAGAGACAGCCTGAGAGACAGCCTGAGAGACAGCCTGAGAGACAGACAGACAGAGAGACATATAGACCGGCAGAGAAACAGAGAGACATATAGACCGGCAGAGAAACAGAGAGACAGACAGAGAGAAAGAGAGACAGACAGAGAGAAAGAGAGATAGACAGAGAGACATAGAGACAGGCAGAGACAGAGAGACAGACAGAGAGACAGACAGAGGGAGACAGACATAATGACATAGAGACAGACAGAGAGACAGACAGTCAGACAGACACACAGATCATCCTTGAATAATTGCAAAAAAGTTATCTTAATTCGGTAAACTATATATATACATATATAATTATATCCCGTATGTGCTTCTATACCATCAATCCAAAGTGATGAAAATTGTGTGAATTGTAAAAAAATGCAAATATTTCTTAATTATTACACACATTTTACAATATTCCGTTTTGGGACTAGGGAGCTAAATTTTTTTCCTTCCTTTTATGAGCTAAATATAATTTTCGTATGCATTCCTATACCATTCATCCGATTGCGATAAAACTTTAGTAAGTTGTTGTGCGCACCAATGGTTTCTGAATTTGCTTATCCATTTTGAAATATTCCTTTTCGTGCCGGAGCCCCAAATTATTTTTTCTTATATGAGCTATAAAAATATAAGTTTAATCAATGCTATTGCATGGGTGGCTAGAAATCAATCAGCTACAAACGACATTTCAGTTGGTGTGTGTCATAAGTACAACCATTTTAAAATGTTACGTTTGGGGCCGGGGAAATATTTTATTTTAAAATTAATAAATATTTGAGCTATCTAAATATAATTTAAAACAGAGCTACTGCGTGGGTGGATCAATCGTTACAAGTGTGTGGACTAAATTTTGAAAATCCATGCTTCTCACCTGGACAGCTATATGTTGCCTGCTCACGCGTTGAAAAAACTTCTAATTTATTTGTGTACGCACTAGACGGAAAAAAAAAATAAGTATTTTCTATTTAAAAATTACTTTAAAACTTAATTAAAACACAAACACTTTTTTTCATTGAGTGGCATGCAACGCACGCCGGGTTCTCGGTAGTAGGCCTATATAAGAATGAGCTATGCTGACAGTAACGCTGAAGAACCGAAAACGTTTTGATACGTTCGGATTCTTAAAAACAATCATAGTTATTTTCTATTATTTTACAGAAATCGAATAAGTTTAAATGCGCCAAAAATATTATATATCCGATTTTATTTTAGTAAAAGTATAAGTATTATTATTATAAATTACAAATACATTTAAAGTAACAAATAAGGAACTATCTTAAGCTTTTTTAAAAGCGTTTGAAAGTTGTGGAAAAAAAATTAAATAAAAAATTAACATGAAAGAATTACACAGTAATTTATCGGGAAAACCAAAACATCAGTTGTTTTTAGTGCGTTGTTAATATCACTAAATAAAATTAAAATTAATTTGTTTTAAATAATCACGCAAATCATAGTTCGAATTGCCTATTTAGCCAAAGCCATAAGTCCTCTGATTTAATAAAGAGTGTGACGAAACTGATAATGTATTTTCCCCTTCTTAAAAGTAAAATTAATAAATATAATTGATTGCTTTTTAAATTGCTAAAATTAAATGCAAATTTAGCTTTGTATTTTTAACATTTAATACGTTTTAACTTTTTATCCATTCCAAAAATTAACTTTTATGAAATTTATAAAGTAGCAAAAACTTAACCTTTAAAAATAGTTTAATCAGAAAATGCCGTTTACCTCAATTGATGCAGCAAAACTACATACCCAAATAGCATTCACTAATGCTCTTATCACTCATCTAAATAAGAACAAAGCAAATGAAAGGCAAAAAAAATTCTTTTTGCTTAAGAAAGGGGGCTACAATCGATTGGATGATTTTATTAATTAAAAAACCACTCTGTTTGGGGGGGGGGGGGGAGGGGAGTAATACGAAACATTCTTTTATTCCTTCTTAGGTACAAATATATTGGGGGTAGGATATATGATGTGTACAATTTTACTTGGATAACAATATCTTTCAATCCAATGACATTATGTGTGAAAAATAGATACTATGTTCTCATGTTACAAATGAACATATGTTTACCAATTAAGAAAATCAATGACGTTAAGAAAACGTAATTACATTTACATAAATTATACCCATCAATATCAAAATCCAATCATTTTACACAATTTCTAAAAAAGTGCCCCCCCCCCCTTTTTCCTTCTTTTTTAAAAAACAAACAAATCACATGACGTCATTTATTGATGCCTCGCTAACAGAAAAACGAATAAAATTAAAAAATGTATCAAAAAATTATAATGTAGCACTTAGCTTAGAAGTAGTGTTAAAGAGGGCAGCAAAAGATTTGATGAAGGTTTCCTGCCGACACGTTCGTTGTTTTGTTGCGTTCCTTTTATCAGGTTTAACCTTACTGTGTTTTAGTAATTTCCTATTGTGC
>OZ024811.1:15956311-16381687 GCA_964017045.1 Omphiscola glabra | reverse complement strand
GAAATATGTGTTTTTTAAAAACGAATCTCTCTTCAACAACAGACTCAACGTTGGAATTAGCGTTGGAAGAAAACCCAGATGACGAGGTGAAGTTTTTCCCCTGAAAGCACCGTGATTTCCAATACTAGGACTGTTAGACCAGTCAGGGTAATGATTTGTGATGAAATGAGGGGAAATACTGAGAAGGGGGGGGGGCGCCCGCAGTGGCATAGGAAGGGGTGCGCAGTGGCATAGGAAATGGGGCGCAGTGGCATAGAACTGGGGCGCAGTGGCATAGGAAAGGGGCGCCGTGGCATA
This sequence comes from Omphiscola glabra, assembly GCA_964017045.1. Taxonomy (NCBI): domain Eukaryota; kingdom Metazoa; phylum Mollusca; class Gastropoda; family Lymnaeidae; genus Omphiscola; species Omphiscola glabra. The sequence continues at coordinate 16,381,390 of OZ024811.1, read as the reverse complement.
GGAAGGGAGGGGGCGCAGTGGGCATAGGAAGGGGGCGCCGTGGCATAGGAAATGGGGCGCAGTGGCATAGGAAATGGGGCGCAGTGGCATAGAAATGGGGCGCAGTGGCATAGGAAAGGGGGCGCAGTGGCTTAGGAAGGGGGGCGCCGTGGCATAGGAAGGGGCGCAGTCGCTTATGAAGGGGCGCAGTGGCATAGGAAAGGGGGCGCCGTGGCATAGGAAGGGGCGCAGTCGCTTATGAAGGGGCGCAGTCGGTTATGACGGGGCGCAGTGGCATAGGAAAGGGGGCGCCGTGGCATAGGAAATGGGGCGCAGTGACATAGAAATGGGGCGCAGTGGCATAGGAAAGGGGGCGCCGTGGCATAGGAAGGGGGGCGCCGTGGCATAGGAAGGGGGCGCAGTGGCATAGGAAGGGGGGCGCAGTGGCTTAGGAAGGGGGGGCGCCGTGGCATAGGAAGGGGCGCAGTCGCTTATGAAGGGGCGCAGTGGCATAGGAAAGGGGGCGCCGTGGCATAGGAAGGGGTGCAGTCGCTTATGAAGAGGCGCAGTGGCAGAGGAAAGGGGGCGCCGTGGCATAGGAAGGGGGCGCACTGGCTTAGGAAGGGGCGCAGTGGCATAGGAAAGGGGGCGCAGTGGCATAGGAAAGGGGTCGCAGTGGCATAGGAAGGGGGGCGCACTGGCATAGGAAGGGGGCGCCGTGGCATAGGAAGGGGGGCGCCGAGGCATAGGAAGGGGGGCGCCGAGGCATAGGAAGGGGGTGTGGAGGTGACGGGAAGCAATTCTTTCTTTTATACCGAGGGACGGCATTTTCGAGCACCTGTTGAGTTTTTTTCTTCAGGAAGGGGGCGGTCCCGGGTGGCGCTTACCCGGGGGGGGGGGTGATAACGATTTCACAGCCTGCCTTTATTTGTTGGAGGTTGGCCGGGGGGGTGGGGGGATAATATCTTAATAGAAATAATTGTATGCTTGATTTTAGCAAACGATTTAATCGATTACGTTTTCGCTTTAATGCACACGTATGTCTAGTGTGTTCAACTATAAATAGCACGTATGCGTTCAATAACGGCATGTCTAGTGTGTCCAACTATAAATAGCACGTATGCGTTCAATAGCGGCATGTCTAGTGTGTCCAACTATAAATAGCACGTATGCGTTCAATAACGGCATGTCTAGTGTGTCTAGTGTGTCCAACTATAAATAGCACGTATGCGTTCAACTACATGTGTTCAATAACGCTAATCATGTCTATTGTGCCCAACTATAAATAGCATGTATGTATTCAATAGCGGTATGTCTTGACGCTAATTATACATAGCAGGTATGTGTTCAATAATGGCATGTCTTAACAATAACTATAATATATAGCAGGTATTTATTCAACAACGAATGACGGTTACCGGAAATTTTTTGGAAAGAAATTTCGTCGACGGAAAATTGATCGACGGAAATTTGATCGAACGGATTTGGTCGAATCTTTTTCTCAGTTCACACGTTAAAATGTTCGTCAACTTTCTTTTTGAACGCACTATACTATATAGTAAAACAAAATAATGCGTTCAAAAAGAAATTTGACGCAAAATTTTAACGCGTGAAGTGAAAAAAAGATTCGACAAAATTTCCGTACGACGAATGACATTGCCTGTGCCTAATGACAAACGTATGTCTAAGAAACAACTCGCATGTTAGAGACACCGACAGAAATACGAGAAAATTAATGAAAATTTGGTAAATGTAGAGATATGGTCCCTCGCAATTTTACTATGGCCGCCATCTTGGTTGAGACGACCCATGACAACTACTTACCGATCTATCCCTCACCCTAACCTGAACCCTAAATCTATCCCTCACCCTAACCTGAACCCCAAATTTAACTAACATTACATCGAGATCCGACAAACATTGTGGAAAATTCTTCGGCACTATGGAGAACCAGGGAAATTAATCAGGATTATTCAGAGCTCTTATGAAGAAATGACATGCAGGGTGGTCCACGAAGGTAGACTCACAGATGCCTTTACAGTCGAAACAGGAGTCAGACAAGGATGCCTCTTGTCCCCATTTCTATTCATCCTTGCCATTGACTGGATAATGAAAAAATCCACAGACAAAAAAAGGAATGGGATACAGTGGACACTCTGCATGGGAACAACTGAATGACCTAGACTTTGCAGATGACATTGCACTTCTGTCCCACAACCAGCAACAAATGCAGGAAAAAACAAAAGATGTAGCCACCTTTTCATCACAGCTCGGACTTAATATAAATAAAAGCAAGACGAAAATCATGAAGGTGAACTCATCCAACCAAGAGCATATCTGTCTGGAAGGAAAGGCACTGGAAGAAGTGGAGTCCTTCAATTACTTAGGCAGCACCATAGACACAAACGGCGGATCCGACGCAGACGTGAGGTCTATAATTGGAAAAGCTAGATCAGCATTTGTGTTATTAAAGAAAATATGGGAGTCGAAGCAGCTGAAACTTCAAACCAAAGTCAGAATCTTTAATACAAATGTCAAAACAGTCCTACTTTATGGAGCAGAAACGTGGAAAACATCAGCGAGCATTACACAGAAAGTGCAGACATTCATAAACACATGCCTTAGAAAGATCCTTAACATCAAATGGCCAAATACCATCACCAACAAAGATCTATTAGAAAGGACATACCAGGTGCCCGTTGATGAAGACATCATAAAGAAAAGATGGAGGTGGATTGGGCATACTCTGAGAAAACCCACAGATAGCACCACCAGACAATGTCTAACATGGAATCCACAGGGAAAAAGAAAGAGAGGAAGACCTAAGAATACATGGAGACGTGAACTAGAGACAGACACGCAAAATATGGGATACAACTGGAAGCAATTGGAAAGGAAAGCACAGGACCGGGATGAGTGGAAAATTCTTATGGACGGCCTATGCCCCAGACGGGGTAAAAAGGCAAAGGAAGAAGAAGACATCGAGAACCACAATTCTCAAAACATAAACAAAGGGCAGTGACTCCGTACCGTGACTCCCAATAAACACGCAAAGGGACCACATATCTCAAAATAAGCCGAAAATTTCAATATGCACACACACACACACACCCCAGCCTTGTAAAGACAATTACATGAGATGACTACCAAACAGAGAGCGCAAGTACATAGCCAGCGTGTGAGAGCATGATGAGATTCTATAAGTTCACGTGCTAATGGACAGCATCACTGTCTCCTGGTGTTGTCCTTGTTGGCCCGGTTTTGTGGTGTAAATGCTCGTCAAACAGGGGCCCAACTGGCCAATGATGACGGGAAACCTTTCAAACGTGCCACAACGTCAGGTTTGCTCACGTCTCGTCATATCCGGGCTATCACGCGCCCTACATTAGGGACTGAGTCTATGCGAGGACATTACACACCGGTCTGATGACACGTTAGACACGGGTCTAATAGCAAGTTACACACTGGTCTGATAGCATGGCACACACATCTGAAGACTCGTTACACACTAGTCTGGTGACACGTTACACACATCTGATGGCACGTTACACACTGGTCTAATAACAAGTAACACACTGGTCTGATAGCACGGCACACACATCTTAAGACTCGTTACACACTGGTCTGGTGACAAGTTACACACATCTGATGGCACGTTACACACTGGTCTAATAACGAGTTACACACTGGTCTGATAGCAAGTTACACACTGGTTTGGTGACATATAACACTTACACACTGATCATGAAGCACTTCCTAAACACTGCTGATCATGAAGCACTTCCTACACACTGCTGATCATGAAGCACTTCCCACACACTGATCATGAAGCACTTCCTACATCAGTCATAGATAAAGTTGAGTTGGCACAGTTATTGTTATGATGGCACGTCACATACTCGTTTGACAAACGGCACCAACTCGCCATTTGTTCCAGGCAACGCATGGAGATTATCACGCCCCACCCACCTCGGCGACACACACAGCGTCATTCATACACACGCGCGATTTGCCCCATGTTATGGTTACACACATGAAAGTGTCAGTGTTAAGTTCCACGTAGTAAATGGATAGGGACGTACGCATCTCAAAATGATTTACACACTACATGCTAAATCGGATACTACACACACAAACATACACGCAATACAGATACCGAAAGGAACTCTACCACACGATACAGAACTCCACACTTTTTTCCATTCATCCAACACTTACCCGAGGCTAGCTTCACGGTAATTGCCAGCGTACTGTATGACTGTATGTGCATTGCCACGTTAATTACACCTGTACTGTAACGTTATGATTATTGCGTTCCTATTTTCATTAGGCTTTTATTGTTGATTTAACACGGTAGAGGTTTTGGGGTGACCGGGGGGGGGGGGGGGTTAAATTTACTGCTGCTTTAATGAAATTTTAATGAAAATATTTAGGTGTAAGTATAAAGTGCACTCCTCTTTCACGGTGGTATTGGGTTAGAAAAGCGGTTCTCAACCTGTGGGTCGAGACCCCTTTGGGAGTCGAACGACCCTTTCCCAGGGGTCGCCAAAGACCATCGGGAAAACACATGGACTCTACAGTTATGAAGTAGCAACGAACATAATTTTGTGGTTGGGGGTCGCCACAAAAGGAGGATCTGTATTAAAGGGTCGCGGCATTAGGAACGTTGAGAACCACTGGGTTAGAATCTAAAGTAGGTGCTATAAGTAAGTGCTGTCCGAAAATTTCGTTTAACTGGACTGGTAATTTTAAACCCAGCAATGTACTCTGCCCCCTCGGTCAAGAGAACGAGAAGACCAAAACACACTCTGGTGTAGAGGAAGGGAATAGACAAACATGTCATTGGAAAAGGTTCAGAGAAAAATTGCAAGAGATCGGAAGGCGCGGAAATATTTTGTTAGTGGCTTCTGCTCCACTGAGAGTTGTACAGGCTCAGAAGGAGAAGAGTGTACGCTGCACGCCCTACAGCAGTGGTTCTCAACCTCCCTAATGCCGCGACCCTTTAATACAGTTCCTCATCTTGTGGCGACACCCCAACCACAAAACTATTTTCGTTGCTACTTCATAACTGTAGAGTATATATATTTTTTTTTCCGAAGGTCTTAGGTGACCCACAGGTTGAGAACCTCTGTCCTACAGGGTAAGGACGGCATGATCAGAGCGGCACTCTCCAGTCAGAGCAAAGACGGGCACGTCGCAAAAAAAAAAAAAAAACAGGCACCGAAGTATCCAGTATTTTATTTTTTCCTGGACCAAAGCTTCTATTTGAACGAATCTATGTAATTTGCCGATTGCTCCTCTTAATTATTGTCATCGATTACCCGGATTACCGCTGGTCACTATCAAAAGGGGTTATCATTAGTGTCGTCGATTATCCGGACTGCCCCCGGCCACAACAAGTCCGGGACAACGGTGCTGATGTTTTTATTTATGTATGTTATTCAATGGTTTGTGTGGGTTTTTCTACGGAACATGTTTTATCTTCCGTAATTTAATGCAAAGTACACAATACAATTGTGTCACCCATTTAGACTAATAATTCAATATTCATATTACTTATTTATCTTATATACAAAAGTACCACTTGCAGAAAATAAAAGTTGTTCAAGCAATACCTTGGTATTTCGTTTCTATATACAAACAAATTTAGAGAGAATCCCAAATGACAGAGGAGTGAAGAGGGTGCATCACCAATACCCCAGAGGAAAACGGCTCAAAGGCAGACCTGGGCTTAGACTTAGATGGATGGATGATGTGGGAAAAAGATCTACAACAACTGGGAATCCAAGCATGGAAAAGAAAAGCATTAGTTAGGTCTGATTGGAAGGAAGTAGTTAGGCAGGCCAAAGCCCTACATGGGCTGTAGCGCTATAGGGGTGGATGATATAAACAAAGATTAACTGCGTATTTCCTTTCTATATATTAACAAACAATACGTGAGTGTTTCCTCCCTATATATAAACAAACAATACCTACGTATTTCCTTTCTATATATAAACAAACAATACCTAAGTATTTCATTTCTATATATAAACACACAATACGTACGTATGTCCTTTCTGTACATAAACAAACTCACAACAGTCAATAGATCAAGTATGCTATCCGTGAATCACCAACCGCACCGGATGCAGTGAATACCTAGAGTGATTTCTGTCTCATGCCAACGTGTTCCCATGCACAACAAGGCCAGCAGCACTTAAAAAACGCGCAATTCGCCATAATTAACTCGGAGCACTTGGCGCTGATAACATTTCAACTCTTCCTAACTCATTAACAAACGGTGCACCGAAGCCGAAGGGATATTCCCCCACGCCCCGCACGCATACACTCGGTGGGTGGTAGAGTTGTGTGGGGTTTACTGAAAAAATGTTCAAGCAAAGCCAACCACAGGTTGATAAAACTATTTTTATACGCCCATGCATGTTTGAGAATTATATCATTTCCGGTAGCTCTTGTGGAAATTAGATAGATTCTAATGAATGGTCACAACGGTGCATTGAACTATGTTTTTGTTCTATATTTACCTAAAGTCTTACTATAAAGAAATATATTAAATTGATAGGTCTTGTATTTGGTACCCAGACAACTGATGGCAAGACAAGTGTACCAGCCAGACTGGGGGGGGGGGGGGGGCGCGACACCCCGAAACCGTCAAAGGACATCGGTGTCGACACCAGACCATGACAAATCAGAAGCATGAAAACCGTGAAATTCCTGGAAAAAGTCGTCAACCCGGTTTATGCCCCCCCCCCCTCGCCCGGAGTGGTTTCGAAAAACACACACACACACACATATATATATATACTTTTCCGATCGACCTGTCGTCGGCTCCTGAGCAAACCAGTATCTCCGTTTTTTTTTAAAATTAAAATATGGGCTCTTTTGATATTTTACTCCAAAAAATATTAGTATTTAATCTTAAAATCAATGTTCCTTAGAGTAAAAAAAAAAGTATTTATTACATCTATCCCTTGAGATTTCTTATTTCTTATACACTGTAAGACAGGGGTTCTCAACCTGTGGGTCGCGACCCCCATGGGGGTTGAACGACCCTTTCACAGGGGTCGCCTAAGACCAGCGGAAAACACATATATTCTACAGGTGTGAAGTTATAATTTAATGGTTGGGGGTCACCACAATATGAGGAACTGTATTAAAGATTCGCGGCATTAGGAAGGTTGAGAACCATTGCTGTAAGACATGTTCTAAACACTGCTTCAACTTGTACTCTTCTTCAAAATGATGCACTTGTATTAGTTACCTTCTAATTTACTGGACCAGCGGTGGGGGACGGTCGACACCACATATTTCACAGCAAAGCAGTAGTTAGGAACATGGATATGTAATAAAGTTGCATGTAAACGTATTCTTCAAAAGACAGGACACACAGAAGTGAAACAAGTCCATCCAGTCGCCATCATGAATAAAACAAGGAGCTTTGCCTACCACACACAGTTTGCCTTCGTCCACTTGTTAAGTACAAATGTTAACATAGCCACTGTTTGATGGCGGGGGAGTTTTCTACCAGGGGAGGGCCTACAAGGTGGGCGGGATGGTCTACCAGAGAAGGGCCTGCTAGGTGGGTGGGGGTGGTCCACTGGGAGGGCCTACTAGAAGAAGGGATGGTCTACCAGAGGAGGACCTACTAAACGGGTAAGGTGGTCTGCTACGTGGGTGGGGGCGGTTATTGTGGTGTCTAGCACAGAGAATGGATCACTGAGCTATCTGGACAATAGTCACAATCACTACATCACAGAGAAAATGCAGTTTGGTTGGTTGGGGGGGGGGGGCGCGCGTGACATTTGCAGCGCATCGAACGAGACTCTTGACAAGACACTACATTAGAATTTAACACTTTTGGAAATAATAATTTGGGGGGGGGGGGTATAACTGGTACACAACCATAGATGACATCTTACTACCTTTATCCATGTGCTTCACTGGTTGATTTTAAGTCACAATTATATTTACCTTAATATTTAGTACAAACCATCGATGCCGAAAGCATTTCACTTTTCTTTTTTTTTTTTTTTTTTTTAAATTCATACTTTAACGAAATAAAACGAAGAGAGCTGTGTGACTTGTTTTACAAAAAGCGATAGAGTACACGTATACAAGCTGCACTCAGAACGACACTTATTTATTTATGCTCCAAGGGTTAAGTACACTATTTTTTTCATCAAAGAGCACTTGGGTTTTTTTCGTGGTATTTTCAACTTCCTCAGTGATGCCATTCATTTAGCGATAATTATAGTAAGATCTGAAGGGTGCAAACTGTAACTATGTTTCATGTGACATGACGTGTCAGACCAACTGAAAGGAGAGCATCAGTAGATCTGAGACCAGCCTTAACGCAAGCATGATTCCCTGAAAACCTTAACTTCAGAGAGAACTCACCCAGGCCTCCGCCAGACATGAAATGAATAAAGCAGACGAAATCCAAGTACACCACAGCAGTCTATAGCGTCATGTATGTGTGACGTGGTTTTCTAGGGACACGAATATTATCTCAAGGATTCGAAACAATAGATTTTTAAAAAGGGCTTGAGATACCGTTGTGCACTGTATAGGTCTATACCGCTGTGCACTGTATAGGTCTATACCGCGGTGCACTGTATAGGTCTATGGCAGCGGTTCTCAAATTGTGGGTCGCGACCCCTTTGGGGGTCGAATGACACTTTCCCAGGGGTCGCGTAAGACCATCGGAAAACACATATACCCTACAGTTATGAAGTAGCAGCGAAAATAATATTGTGTTTGGGGTCGCCACAACTTGAAGAACTGTATTAAAGGGTCGCGGCATTAGGAAGGTTGAGAACCACTGGTCTATGGGATGACTGTAATAAAGAATTGGAGAGTTCTGTGCATGAATACTTATATGGATAAATGTAACAAAGAATTGGAAAGTTCCATGTATGGATACTTGGGAATAAATGTAACAACGAATTTGAGAGCTCCGTGTATGGATAAAATGGGATAAATGTAACAAAGAATTGGAGAGCTCCGTCTATGGATAATATGGGATAAATATAACAAAGCATTGGAGAGCTCCGTGCATGGATGCAGTGTTGGAAACATGTTTGGTCTGCGACAAAGTTTCGTCTGACTTCTGTTGGCTGGCGTAAAAACATTTTTTTTTTCTTTTTACAGATGACGACTCTTACTAAGAATCAGGTTTACATTCTCTTAGATCTCCAAATAATCCAATCAAACTCCTCGATAAATATCTTATGTCAAATACATCAACCCCCCTCTTCTCATAACTGGTCAGCAGCCGGTCAGCAAAGTGCGGGGGAAAAAAGGAATATTCCAGCAAGAACGATGATCCATAATTTGGGCATCTGTCCGGCTACAATTTCGCTTTATCACTGCCGGGATTTTCCCACGCGGAAAATTTTTGAGAGGCACTGCGCCAATGTTGCTTTCTCGCCAACGCTGTCAAGATAGATGACGACGACCAGCCATTATAGTGAAAAGTAAGACTGTGTCGCATTCAGCGCGTTTAACAAATACGTAAATGATAGACGGTTCAGTGTCACATGAGATCCATTGCGGTTCGTCGGCTTGTCTCCAAGATATCGTGTGACTCGAGCAGGCGGACAGACGAAGTTATCAGTGGTTCCCCGTGACACTTGAATGGACCCAACAAGGGTCTTAGGTCTTATTGTTGCCCCAACTAACGTAGACTTTAGACCCCAAAAAGGATTTTAAAGGATCATATTATATTATAAATGTATGCTTGCCCAACAAAGGACTGCGTGTGAGCCAACAGAGGATTGCATGTGAGCCAACAAAGGACTGCATGTGACCCAACAAAGGACTGCATGTGACCCAACAAAGGACTGCATGTGACCCAACAAAGGACTGCATGTGACCCATCAAAGCACTGTATGTGACCCAGCAAAGCTCCTATTCGGACTCCTATGCCTTTTGAAAAACTTCAAGTATTTTGCTTGCCGTCCCGTACGTCCACCATAAATGGGCTTAATCGCATATTATTCGCCGTCTTCCAGTGTCGTGCGCAATTGTTTCGCCAGATAGGAATACAAAGAATTTCATTTACAACCATTGCCGCGTTCAAGTTTTGCAACAAAGGAACAGATCCATTTATCTAATTTATTATTTTTTAATATCTCCAGCCGATACCATGCCCAGGACACGACTCTTGACAAATTCGCACTGGAACCGTTTCGATTTCTCTCTTTTCAACTTTCAAAACCAAATTTTTCAGCATGCACAATGCCAGAGTCCGGCATGAAACAAGAAGGGGTCTTAAAGACGTATTGACAAGCAGTCTCGCTAAATCAGAAAAAATTATTATACCACGGGTTCCAGCCGTTTCAGTTACAGAAAACCGCGGGGAATGAATAACGATGGTTACAAGATAAAATATTATACGTGACTGATTGCGGCAAGGGGCCGTGTTACACGCGGCTGATTGCGTTGTGCCTGGTGGAACCACTACGTGGGACTGTCAGACCGGGGGGGGTGTACTGGGATGGGGGGGGGGCGAAATAGAGACACGCGGAGAGGGGGGGGGGTCCTCATGATATTGGCACTAACTCCACACTCAACAGGGGAGACCCGTCAATTTAACGTTGGATTTTAAGCAGTGATTGTTAGTTCATCCGTGAGTGGCGCACTCGATGTTCATAGCATCTTCTGTGTTAGACTCGCGGCAATGAGAGAGAACTGTATACTGAACAACGGTGAAATTGACAAGGCGACAAATATTAAGAATTGGTAAATTCAATCAAAGCAGGGTCCTCAAACAGTAACGGGATTATTAGAAACTTTTTTTTCCCCCCAGCTATTTACAAATTAGAGGGGAGGGGGGGGGTGGTCGCGTCCCACTCCTACCAGCGAGATGATATGGCATACGCTCATTTTATTCTTAATAGACCAGAGGTTCTTAAACAGATGTGAACCTACCCCCAAGGGTGCTGGGGGCAGTGTCATGGGGTGCGGACGTCCCGGAAAATCGGATTAAATTTATATTTTTATCGTGGGGTTGCGGTTATTGTGTTTGAAGTCGAGATGGGGTGGGGGAATACTTTGAAATCAATGGAAAGGGGAAAGGGTGCGAAGCTGGAAAATCGTTTGAGAACTTCTGTCAAGTATTATTATTCAAACAAAATATTTTTTTTAATATATATTGTAATAATATATTAATGTTTGTTTATTTGATACGCAGTAACATTAAGTTTGTTAACTACTGACGCTACACAGAAAGTAGCTATCCATGTGCTAATGGCGAGTAATGGGGGATCAAACACGTTACCTTTAGTAGAGCGAATCCATTTGCTTTAAAACAAAAAAGATATTGATCAACAAGGCCAAACAACAAGGAAAGATAACTGTCTTTTCTTCTTTTTTTTTTTTTTTAAAGAACAAGGACACACCAGCTCTAGGCGGCATTGGAGGCCAAATTATTTAATACTGCCTCCCCACGAGAGGCTGGGGTTGTTGAGCCCTCATTTATTGATTCTGGGAAAGCGGGACAGAGTAGCCTTGACCTCTGCAGTGGCAAGGAATGGGAAGTTGAGGGGGGGGGGGGGGGCGAGAGAGAGAATTATCTCTACTAGTTTCTTCAAAATGGATTATATAAGTAATATTAATATTAGCATCAGACACAATGGAGAAAAAAAAAAGGGGGGGGGGGGGTTGCTTTGCTGGACGGTTTCAGGAAACCCGTGAAGGGTGGGAGCAGTTCAAGGTTGCCTTGGTCTCCACGCCGTCCACGCAGAGTTGTTTACAGCATAGTTATGCATGGCCCTCCCCGTCATGGGAACCAAGTATTGATCTTGTCCCTCTTTAAAAGCCTCGGGCACATAGGTTTGATCACAGTGGCGGGAGACATGGACATGATGTAAAAAAAAAAAAACTGGTAGTAAAGACTGATAAAAGATTGCGTTTTTGCTGATTAAAGAACGGGTACAAGAAATGTGATAGAGTTGCCCAGAATTGCTAAACTGATTTTTTTTTTTTAAATTTATGATAAAACCAAGAAATGTTAAGAGGTGTTGATACAAAGGAGATTCCACCCAAACAAAACCAAACATCAGATTATTATTTTTTTTCTCTAATAAGGTTTGTCGTTTAATGGCGTAAATCTATTAAAAGAACAGCCGGGCATACAGTCTGACCAATCTCATTAAAGTATGTTAATGTGAGCCTTAATCTAGACAAAAACGTGTTTACAACTTTATTTTACGTAAGACTTTACAAACATATATATATATATATATATGCAGAAATACATTGTTAGAAATTGTTTTACAAAAACATTGTCTAAGAATAGTAACATTACATAATGTGATGTCATGTTTTCCTGTATTAGAAATGACAAACCTTTTCGAAAACAAAACTTTTCACGTTTTTAATGAATTTCAAAAGTGGTATCATACAAATGAAATAAAATTAGGCCGAAAATCCAAGCACCCTAATGCAGCGCATGTGTGTGAAGTGGGGAGATTGTGTGCATCAAAGGCCAGATCCTCAATGAGCCACTAAAATATTAATAACGCAGTTGATAGGTTTTTACCCATGCATGAGACTAATTGCACTGACATAATGAGAAGTGAATAGTTAAATGGACTTAATAAAAATAGATGTTGTATTTTTTATAAGCTGCGGTCTGGTGTATTCATGTTTAGCATCAAGATGGCCTGGTACTGATGCATGCTAATTATAATCAGCTTGATTCAGTAAGACTACTTTTACTTCTGGAATTCAAACTTCATGTTGTATATTTATAAAACTGTCTGAAGCTCATCATTAGTCTTAACTGAGAGTCTTTTTTTTTTTTCCAATATCTTCACCTCAAGGCTTTACAGACTCTTTTAGATGTTAAAAGATTGTCCATTAGTTAGATTTAACAATGTATTTGAATCTCACAAAATGTTACTAGATGTTATATGCATAGTGACTGACAAACTATGTCCGATTCTTCAGAGACAATGTCTTCTTAAATTTTGAGGTTACGACATTTAGCAATTGGTCCCATGCATACAGGCTTTGGAGTGAAAAAAAGAAATGATTAATTTACTTAGCGCCCAAAAGAATGGGTAAGCAATACTTCACTATTTACTGAAAACCTTATTATCTTAATTTAATGTGGGTGATTTGCACAGCTTAGGCTACAGAGAGAGAATATGTCACTTACACATATGATACAATAAGTATATGTACAACTAGAACTTCTATTTATAGAGAAAATTAAGCTTTACACCCAGCATGAACCTATGACTATGTTAAGCATAATACTTGATGGATTTATAATACATATTATAGGCCTATAGAATCAAAACATAGGTGAAATAACCTTCAATCATCATTAAAAGCTGGACTGTACTTATCATATTATGATTCAATAATATTTTTAAGTGTGTAAATTAAAAAATGTTGGGCCCATGATCAAAATATTCTGTTTTATGGATATTCAACTTCTCACTCACTAAAAGTACCAACAAGGCATAAAGTTTCATTAAAAATTAATATAAATGAATTAAGTTTAAAGTTAAGTTGAGATAAATAAATCAAGATTATCTGGATACGGATAAGTGATTAAGTCTGATAAGACTATACATAAGAAAAGAATAATTATAAGACTAAATGATTACTAAGACCGAAAAATAAGGAACAATCTATGAGTTTTGTACATTTAAATACGTTTAATGTTCATTCAGTATTGTATGAATTGAATTACGGCCACCGATGTACAATCCATAAGTTTACTTCAGTTGTAAAACTCAAGTCTGATACCACACACTAGAAAAAAGACACTAGTTGGTGCGTAGGCCTGTAGAATCGTGGACCACGACCAAGCCCAAGGACACTCAAGACTTTTTTAGTCTTTATTTTTTAGTCACAGGCGTTGCTTCAGATTCATAGAGCAACAAAATTGCAAATAGAAAGTGAAAGAGTCGGTAAACTGTTACAGAAATGGAACAAATAGTTCAAAGTAATTATTATAAATTTAAATTATAATTAGGCCCAAATGAATGCAATCAATCAAATGAGAAAGTGAAAGACTGGATAATATAATTAATGAAATTTAGCTTCTTGACCTAAAAAACTTAGATGGATGCAACATCGTTTAGAATAATTTGAACAGGGTATTACTGTACCTTGCGCTGTATACTCTATCCAAAACGAATTATTTCCACAGACCCTGCTTTACAACACTCGTATCGTAACAATAAGTAAACAATACACCTTTTTTCTCCTTTCACTTCCGAACATAATTATTTATTTTCCGGTCTAGGTGCGCATGCGCAAATCTTTTCGGCCAATCAATTTCAGCTGACCCATTTTGATGCTTTAGTCTGCACAAACAGTTTTTTTTATCATAATCATATTTTTATTAATTTTGCAATAAGTGCCTTGTCTGGGCGGCACTTTTTACAAAAATAGCTGGTTAGCATTTTCGCTCCATTTTTTTTTGTGGGGCTGGGGGAAGGGGGGAGCGGTAAAATATTGACCCGTTCTGGGCGACACAAACAACCTAGCCCGGGCATATATCTCTATGTCTATGAGCCCGGGTCGTGGTTGGTAGTAGTAGTTCCCATAAAATAAATATCATAATATTGAACCATTTTTTTAAATTTTGGCAATATAAAAATGAAGCTAAATTGCATATAAACCCCGTAAATACGTACGCCAATATAGTTTGTCAGTCAGGATCGACTGTGACCACCTTAATCATCGTAGGCTACTATATGATATGCACTGTGAATTGTGGGTGCGCAATCGGCTTTTGGCTTATGAGATCGATTTAGTGCAGTAAGTGCAGGGTTGGGGGGAAAGGGGGGGGGGGTTAACAAAGACAAATTTATTAAGCCAAAAATAAAATCATGAGTGGGCCTATTTTTAACTCCAAAATTTTATATCGACAACGATCGAAAGCTTCAAGGCTGCCCTGGCATCTGCTAGGAGCCGTTAGAGTGGCCACATCGCTTCCCCAACCGTTGCACATATGGCAGTATATGGATGCAGCAACGTACCGAACCAGAACTAGAATCCAAGCATTCGAGGACTTGGATCTGACCGAAGAATAACAACATGAATAATCAGGCATATGATATGAATACATTGATTCGTGGCGATCACAAACACTCTGTGACACATTCACATAGAAATCTGTCAAATGCATCATAATAATATTCCTTACAATGATAACTGTCACCTAGAAATTTTATATCGAGAAGTTTCATCCGAACGAAAAGTAGGTTCTTGTATTAATTTTACAGAAAATGTTGTTTTCTTCTGATTAAAATAAAAAAAGACATAGACTCGTAGACTAAATCCTATTATCACCACAATAATTGTTTTGTTTTAAGTTATTAAGCCTAATTTTAAATAATGCAATCTAATTGAACAGAAAAACTCAATCACTTCCAATTTTTTAACTGGATATTATTAAATGGGGTGATTAAGGCACATCATAATAAACGCTTTTTGGGTCAGAATTTTAAAAAAAAATTATTCCTTCTAAAATAAATTGCGCGACACAGTGCAATAAGGTGCGTCACTCTAAGACAATGCAATTTCATATACAAAAGAGTTCATAAATTTCTGTATTGTTTCATAAAAACGCTCAAGTCCAAGTATAACTTGAAAAATCGTTTCAAAATATAAAGACCAGTTTATTTTACCGGTGTACTGGTTGTTTACCGATGATGCCCATATCATTATAATCAGGGCCGGATTTACAGACAGGCCGACTAGGCCGTGGCCTAGGGCCCCGCGAAATAAGTGGCCCCAAAATTGGGTCAGTAGTATATAAAAAATATATATATTTGAATTAAAAAACTTAGCAATATTTTGTATTTTTCAAAATAGGGCCTCAAATTTTATTTGGCCTAGGGCCCCTAACATTATAAATCCGGCCCTGATTATAATAGATAATGGTAATACTTAATTGTGTATATTACGTCAAAGCAGCAAAATACGTATTTATCTTGGAACCACCTGGACAATACCGCCGTGAACTCGACATCTACCAAAAGCTTCAAGGCTGCCCTGGCATCTGCTAGGAGCCGTTAAGATGGCAGCATCGCTTCCCCAACCGTTGCATATAATATATGGCCAGTATATGGATGCAGCAACGTACCCTACCACTACCAGAACTAGAATCTAATTTCATATTTTTTTAATATTCAGCACTGCCATGAATGTATAATTGATTTAATATTGACAGTATTATCATCACATTTTGTATTTCACTGCAGTGTTCCAACACAATTTATGTATTTCACTGCAATTCAATATTTATGATAATTACTTGATGATTACTATCTCAAATATTGGTCTTGATTGAGATATCTTTATCATAAGTCCTGGACCTGGGCTGAAGAAGAAGTAGATTAAAATGGTTAATTAGCCTAGTTGCCTAGTTGTTATGCATATTTAACATTGTCTTTCTTATTGCGTTCACAGTGGAGCAATGGATGATTTAAATAATACGTCATCCTTCAGTGCCACAAAGTCCCACCCTTCTCCCGTTTGGACATTCTACTTGTCTCTCACAGTGTACGCCCCTATTACCATTATATCTTTCTGTGTAACTTGTAGTGTGTTGTACAACTACACATGGGAAAAGAGCATTAACCGCAGCCATGCTTTCTTTGTGTTGCACATGTCTACTTTTGATGTTATTTTCTGTGCTGTAACCATGCCAGTGTTTCTGATGATCAACTTAAGGTTTCTGGATTTCACCATAGGTAAGATTAATCTCTTTGGGGCACAAGTACGCTTGTGGCATACATGGTTAGCAGAGGGTGTTGTAGATTTTTTTGTTTTTAAACTTTGTTTTAAATTATGGATTTAATAGTTAAATATTTCACTCCATAATATTGCATATATTTAAATTTCAAACAGTTTATAAATTATGTGGGAAAAGGGAATGCATATTTGTGTTGGAAGGATATAATTTTACTAAAATATGTTATGTTTATGATTATGCGAATTTCAGAAGGTAAGTTTCACATAAATTAATTAAATGATCTTATATTCTGGTTAAAATTTCTCAAGGTTCAACGTTGTGTGTGATTCTGATAGCTGTCAACTACATTATCATTGATGGAACCAATTGTATCCTTCTACTTTATGTGCTGAACGGCTTCAGGATAGTGTACCTAAATGTGACGGTTAAGCAAGGTGACTGGTCAGAGGTGTGTGATAGACAAGCAATAAAAAAAAATGTTGGTGAGGGTAACTTAGACAAGGTATAAGACCTGATTTATAAATAATAAAAATGCATATAATGCTATATTCTACTTTGATTAAGTCCTATTTGAAAGTAAATAGACAAAATATGTTAGTATATTATTTTGATTAAATAATAGGTTTAAAAGTTTACTACTTAATATTTTGAGAAAATAGCCACACCTTTAGACAAGAAAGGGGATCTCAGCAAGTATGCTGTTGAATATTAGCCCCCAATATTAAATATTGGTAATTTTATGGCCACGATATTCTTATATATATATTGTTTGGTCCCTACCGCTACGTCGATTAGTACTATTATGTCTAAAGTATGATTGTTCTTAAACTAGTGATATTACACGCTCTTACACTAACGCTACTGACTCTCTCACTCGCTTACACTGCTACTTATATGTAAACTTAATAACACAGGTGGTTCAGCCCACAAATAAAATATTTAATTACTAAAACTTATAAATTACTTAACATATACTTGATACATATAAATATACAGACATTAATTGTTACAGTTTGTACTAGTGACATAAGAGACTGGATTGGTACTCTGGGTAGTCTCTGGCCTGGAATCTGTTATGGGTCCGATACACACTCCAGACTTCACAAAGCACACTACAAGGGTCGACGGTCGTTCCGTCCCTTTCTGGGTCACTGTCGTTTACAGGTGACGGGTGATGAATGACCAGTCACGCTCCGGTGCATCCACTTGTACACAAGACGTCGGCGTTGTCAGCTGACTGCTTGAGCTATCAGTCTAGTCCACTGTTTACTTCTGAGTAGGCTACACCGATTTCTGACTGTCCCCAACTCTACGGGGTTATCATGTACAATGAGCTATGCTATATGCTCCACTGTACTACGTTCACTTCACTCTTCTATACTCAAATCAAGCCTCTGGCTACTAGGCTTTACTATGCGATTATATCTACTGCTAGGCTAACAGAACCTAAATTAACTGACTTAAGTTCATTCAACCTTAACTGGTATTAACTGGCTGTAAATAAGAATAAATACAATACATAAGCTACAAGAAAGAAGTACATTCCTAATACATTAGTAATGAGTATTCATAATCTAACAATACTTGACTAACTAATTAACATCCTAACATTTCTTATTAACATTATAATATATATTATTATGCAGCTAACAATTAACAATACCATATTACCAACCGAGCTATTCTTGGCTATACACACTATAGCAGCAAAAAAACAATCTCGCCAGGCTCTGCGTCTTCAATGTGAGAGAGAGCGAGTCTCAAGCAGGCTTCCAATTTATAAGCCCTTTGGCATCGAGACATAAAGGAAGTTCAATGACCTACTAACACTTTGCTTACAAGCCGGGTCAATACTCTGGCGACGTGCTGAACTGTTTTCATTGTCCTAAGTTTTGGTACCTTTCCATTGGACTAATACTAAGCTATTCCATGGTCACTGAACCTGGAAAGTTTTAATGGTCTCTGATCCGACCCTTAGGTCACTTACCCTTAAGGCCAAACCCTAATTGGGTTATGTTGGGAAAATCCTAGGTTTAAGAATGTTTTTGCCTGTGAGTCAGTGAGTCTCACACTGGTGAGAACCAACGGGTCTCAACACTCCCCCCCTCTTCGCTTTGGGACAATACATCGTATTGTCACACATTGCCTGAACTAGAACCTTCTTACTACATGAAATATTTCATTTTAACATGAATAAAAAGACTGTACCCAATAATATAGCATACATACATTAATGGTGTAAGTAAGCATAACAACAATTGTAAGTACAATATTACATGGAATCAATTGTGACAAAATTGTATAACAGTGATACAGCATTGACAAGACATAATGATAAATTATGTTAATAGTAAATAAACCTGTGAGGAATAAAAGAAACAAAATGGAAAAATGTAAGTATCATATTCAATGATGAATTCTATTCTCCTACCCGTGAGAGAAAATCAGCTACAACATTATCTTGTCCTTTAATATAATCTATATCAAAAACAAATTCTTGTAATGCTAATGCCCATCTACAAATACGTGGATTGGCAAAATTGGAAGTTTGTAAGTAACTGAGACTTTTATGGTCACATTGCAGTTTAAACTTAGCTCCTAAGAGGTAACGAGCTAACTTACGTACAGCCCAAACAATAGCTAAACATTCTCTTTCAATGGTGGAGTATCTAGTTTCACGATCCAGCAATTTTCTGCTTATGTACCTGATTGGATATAATTTGCCTTCTCTCTCTTGCATTAAACAACCTCCTAAACCTTTATTACTAGCGTCCGTACTAACAATAAAAGGTAATTTTGTGTTAGGTAACATAAGAATTGGGCCCTGAGACAAAAGCGTTTGAATGGTCTTCAACGCCCTATCACACTCATCAGTCCACACTACCTTATTGGACTTACCTTTCTTTGTGAGGTCAGTGAGCGGAGCGGTTAAGGACGCGAACCCTTGAATGAATTTACTGTAGTACGATGCTAGTCCTACTACGCTTCTGACCTGTTTCTTTGTTTTGGGCTGTTGTAGCCTTAGAATTTTATCAATGTTATCGGGATCTGGTTGTAAGGAACCTTTCCCTACCCTATGTCCTAAAAATTTGATGCTGAAGAGTGCGAGCTCTAATTTAGACGGTTTTACTGTAAAACCTGCCTCTTTTAAACGCTTAAATACCTCCCTTAACTCTTTGATATGTTCCTCCCAGCTACTTGAAAAAATACAAATATCATCAAAGTACGTGATGACCTGATCTAATCCTTTAAACAATTTCCTAACTATTTTGTTAAATGTAAGAGGAGCTGTCGCCAGACCAAATGGCATGTACTTAAACTGATACAACCCTGAGGGAACCCTGAAAGCAGTTAATTCTCGACTCTTTTTGTCTAATGGAATTTGCCAATACCCTCTAGTTAAATCTAATTTTGTAAAATATTTACCCTGATGTAATTTGGACATTAATTCCTCCTGATCTGGGATAACCTCTGCTATGAATTTAGTGACTGCATTAAGTTTTCTATAATCAACACAAGTTCTGATAGTACCATCCTTCTTCTTAACTAATACTACAGGTGCAGCGTAAGGTGAATTTGATTCTTCTATTATGTCTAATTTTAACATTAACTCTATTTCGTTAGCTAATACATCCTGAAGATTATATGGGATGGCGTAAGGCCTTAGCGTAATAGGTTTATCTGAAGTTAATTCTATAGTATGATAACCTATATTGGTTTTACCCGGGCTATCTGATATGACTGACTCAAACTCTTTCAATAAGTCTTTGAGTTGTCCAGTTTGACTATCTGTTAATTCGGGATTGAAACAAATATTGCTATCTTTATCTGTGCCGGAATCTAAAGTGGGCACACTGCCTAAGTCCAAGTCTGGACTATCATCATCATGATCATCTGTCTCATTAATTACTGACGCTAAAGATCCGCTCAAGATATGGTTTTGAGTGTCAGGTGCTTGTGTACTAGGTAAGTCTAAACTTTCCCTATTATGAAATTTACAAACCCTATTTACGTGGTAAGTTTTAACTGAATTACCCCGTCTAACTCTAACATTAAATTTTGAAAGTTTTTTCTCCACAATGAATGGACCTTCCCATTGTAACATCAGTTTATTACCCTTTTTTGGTTTTAGAATTAATATATGGTCACCCTCTTTAATGTCTTTCTCCTGTGCATTCCTATCATAATACTTTTTTGCACTAGCTTTCTTAATTTGTGAATGGGTCAAGGCTGTCTCTGTAGCTACCTGTAGTCTGTTCTTAAGGTCTAATAAATACTCAAAAACTGGTTTCTGATCATCGTCAACTATTTTATCCGTGAACAGCTGTTTCAAAATGGCCATCGGGCCACGTACCTTCCTACCAAACACAAGTTCATATGGAGATATACCGGTGGTCTCATTAGGAATTTCCCTATATGCAAAAAGTGCAGCTGATATAAATCTGTCCCAATTCTGTGGTTCGTTTTCTGCTAACTTCCTTAACATAGTTTTGATAGTGCCATTGAATCTTTAAACCATGCCGTTTGACTGGGGGTGATATATTGATGATTTAGTCGGGTGAATGTTGAAAAACCGACATACCTGGTGATACATTTCTGAACGGAATTGAGGACCGTTATCTGAGAGTATAGTGTGTGGAAAACCTACTCTACAAAAAATTGCAAACAGTCCTTCTTGTATGTCCTCTGTCGTTATGTTTTTCAAAGCTATAGCCTCCGGCCAACGAGTGGCGGTGTCTACTAATGTCAAGATGTATCTATTTTTCCTATCTGTCAACTGTAGTGGACCTATGATGTCTATGGCTACTTTAGTGAAAGGAGTACCGACAATATCCATGGTTCCTAACTCTATCTTCCTAACTGTCCCTGCTGGGCGAGCTTTCTGGCATGTAGGACAAGACTTAACATAAGTTTTAATATCTTTGTCTACATGTGGCCAAAAAAATTCTGAATAGACCCTATCTCTAGTTCTACGAATAGACATGTGTCCGGCTAATGGGGTGGAATGTGCGGCTTCTAATACTAAATTTCTTTTACTTTTAGGGACTACTAGTTTACAATCTATTTTATTCTGGTCTGAATGATATTGAAAAATCCTATACAAGAGTCCCCCTTTTTCCTGGAAAGTTGTCGAACCTGTCTTTGTTAGATCTATTGTACCTAATTTAGCTTTGTCCCATAGGTGTTGTAAATCGGGGTCAGCTAACTGGTCCTGGCGGAAAGTGTTGTGGTCTACGTCAACACTAAAACGTGGAGGGGTCAGCTGCTGTGTTTGTTTACCTTGTCTAGCGGCTGCACGGGTCACCGCGTTTGCAGCCAACGAGGTTTGGCTATCTTGACCTACATTCCCTATAATTACGTCCGCTACGGGGTCATCAAACAACGCAGCTAAAAATGTGCCCGTTAAGTATGGTGTATCTAATATGACGTAACCCGTCGGAAAGCGTCGTATAGTGCCATCTATCAATTTCAAAGCAATTTTTTCATTTGACCATTTATTTCTAGGAATTAACGATTTCCTACATCCAATTACACTACACCCTGTATCCCTAAGCACTGTTACTTTATTCCCCATTAAAAATCCCTCGTCAAATGTTAATTTCCCTAGCGATTTACTACGTATTTGTTTGTGCCCTTCAAAACTGTTAAATGTCTCTACTCTACAAGGTATGGGAATGTCTGAGTTGTCTAAATTGATTTTACACGCGTTACAGTGTTGAACGCATTCATTGTTGATATTGTGTAGTCAGAACTGTCGCATTTGTCTTTGCCTATCCCTACTTTGTCTATTTTGACCAAATCTGTCATATTGTGTATTTGTGACTGTCTTGTTGGATTGCCCATATTTATTAACTCCGGGGTTACGGAAAGGTCGATTGCTTGAGGTATGAGTTGGCCTAAACTGTAGTGATTTTGCCTGAAACGAAGGGCAAGTATTGGCTAGATGTCCAGGTCTGTTGCAGGCATAACATGTGACGTCATCGGAACGTCTTGTCACTGACCTAGTTCGGTGTCCACTATAGGGCTGTGGGAAATTTGCGGCAGCAGCATCAACTATGGGAAATGTTTTATTAGTAAACTTATTAGCGACCCTACTGTCATTTATAGATTTAAGCATATCTATGTGGGTTAGAATTTCTGAGCAGTTTTTCGGTTCTTTTAGTAAGATCGTTTTTAAAGAGTTGGAGTTGACATTTAATAATAATTTGTTTAGACAAATGAGGTCTTTAAGCCCTTCAAATGTTTTAGGTGTGTCAGTTGTCTCTAACCAGTTGTCTAATGTACGTACCAGATTGGAGTGAAAGGATCGAAAATCATCCTGTAGTGGGAATAGTGTGTTCCATTTTATTCTATAAGTTTCGTTATTGTACCCTGCCTGTCGTAACAGTAATGTCTTAATCAGGTCATAATCAGTCCTTTTGCTTAATATGTCCTGAGTAGTCATAAATTGTCTAAGTTTAGGGGATAACTTTGTATGAAGATGGTCTATCCACTGAGGTTTCGGTATGCTACAACGCTCGGCGGTTATTTCAAATGACAACAGATAACTGTCTAGATCTTCAGTGTCATGGTAGTTAGGTAAGTTTCGATCTAGTCTGTCTCTAAAATTTGTCCTAGGAGTATCTGTGTCTGTTCTATTGTCATTCTTAACGTTAATCTGAGTTTGTGCCAACGCGAGTTGGTACTGTCGTTCTCTTTCATTTTCCTCCAATTCTAGCTTTCTCATTTCTATAGTTTCAAGACGTGATTTTTCTTCTAATTCTAGCTTTTTCATCTCTAATTCTCGTTTTTCTCTTTCTATCGTCTCAAGACGTAATTTTTCTTCTTTTTGTATAGCTTCAATACGTATTTTTTCTTCTTTTTCTTCCTTACGTACTCTGTCTTCCCTTTCCGTTTCTACAGTTTCTTTAGCTAGTTGTTCTTGTTTTGCTTTTTGATCTCTTACGTAATACCCTACATCTTTACCCGTTAGCCCCATTTCGGTGGCTTCATCCTTCAGTTCTTGGATCGACTTCATTGTCGTTCTAACGGTATGTTAACTAAAGAACTATAGGAGATTAAAATAAGACTATGGACAATAAACGCATACAAGACAACTGTGAACGTAAGACTTGACAGAACAATAACAATGTCCCCTAACGATACCCTACAAACAAGATAAGACAAGACAAGGCTGAAAAAAATATTTTGTTGTCCAGAACACAAAGAAAAAGAGAGGATAGTAGACACCACGTAACTTAAGACCCCTTTAAAGACAACAGACAGCACAGCTAAAATGATTAAGAGATATATAGAGTAAAATCCCCAGCGAACTTTATCGCTCTTACGGGTATACGAATTTTATCTATATATATCTAAAGTACCCTAATAGAAATAGGAACATTAAAAGTAACCTTTCAAATACAGGAAAAGACACTTAAAATGCTACACACGGTGAACAAAAAACAGAAAACGAATACTGAATTAACCCAACTGGTGTGGTGGACTGTGAGGCGACAAAGGTGAAAAACACAAATCAAACCTTCTGTCCAAATGAACCCACTGTCCAATGCTCCCAACGATACAATGCGAGGAGACAAGTATCTCTTTCATCCAGCCATTATAGCACCAGCGTCAAACTGCAGTGGACCGTGACCAGCTCCGGTTTGTAACCCACAGAAATATGTGGAAAGGAAGTTACAAAATTTAATGACAACTATTTTAAGACAATTGTAACAAAAATCTCTCGTTCAATAACAACACTTGCACAAGTAACTATTGAAATAGAGAAATTAACACAAATAAATGAACAATAAACTAACTTAAGTGCTAACTTACATAAAATTGAACTTAAATTAAAATTGACTCTAGCTAAAGTTACTTCTAAAATGTACTAATCTACGTTAGTTTTAGACGAGCCCCCAATGTTGAATATTAGCCCCCAATATTAAATATTGGTAATTTTATGGCCACGATATTCTTATATATATATTGTTTGGTCCCTACCGCTACGTCGATTAGTACTATTATGTCTAAAGTATGATTGTTCTTAAACTAGTGATATTACACGCTCTTACACTAACGCTACTGACTCTCTCACTCGCTTACACTGCTACTTATATGTAAACTTAATAACACAGGTGGTTCAGCCCACAAATAAAATATTTAATTACTAAAACTTATAAATTACTTAACATATACTTGATACATATAAATATACAGACATTAATTGTTACAGTTTGTACTAGTGACATAAGAGACTGGATTGGTACTCTGGGTAGTCTCTGGCCTGGAATCTGTTATGGGTCCGATACACACTCCAGACTTCACAAAGCACACTACAAGGGTCGACGGTCGTTCCGTCCCTTTCTGGGTCACTGTCGTTTACAGGTGACGGGTGATGAATGACCAGTCACGCTCCGGTGCATCCACTTGTACACAAGACGTCGGCGTTGTCAGCTGACTGCTTGAGCTATCAGTCTAGTCCACTGTTTACTTCTGAGTAGGCTACACCGATTTCTGACTGTCCCCAACTCTACGGGGTTATCATGTACAATGAGCTATGCTATATGCTCCACTGTACTACGTTCACTTCACTCTTCTATACTCAAATCAAGCCTCTGGCTACTAGGCTTTACTATGCGATTATATCTACTGCTAGGCTAACAGAACCTAAATTAACTGACTTAAGTTCATTCAACCTTAACTGGTATTAACTGGCTGTAAATAAGAATAAATACAATACATAAGCTACAAGAAAGAAGTACATTCCTAATACATTAGTAATGAGTATTCATAATCTAACAATACTTGACTAACTAATTAACATCCTAACATTTCTTATTAACATTATAATATATATTATTATGCAGCTAACAATTAACAATACCATATTACCAACCGAGCTATTCTTGGCTATACACACTATAGCAGCAAAAAAACAATCTCGCCAGGCTCTGCGTCTTCAATGTGAGAGAGAGCGAGTCTCAAGCAGGCTTCCAATTTATAAGCCCTTTGGCATCGAGACATAAAGGAAGTTCAATGACCTACTAACACTTTGCTTACAAGCCGGGTCAATACTCTGGCGACGTGCTGAACTGTTTTCATTGTCCTAAGTTTTGGTACCTTTCCATTGGACTAATACTAAGCTATTCCATGGTCACTGAACCTGGAAAGTTTTAATGGTCTCTGATCCGACCCTTAGGTCACTTACCCTTAAGGCCAAACCCTAATTGGGTTATGTTGGGAAAATCCTAGGTTTAAGAATGTTTTTGCCTGTGAGTCAGTGAGTCTCACACTGGTGAGAACCAACGGGTCTCAACATATGCAAACTACAGAGGAATTAAACTGCTGTCTGTACCAGGAAAGGTCTTTAACAGAATTATTTTGAATAGAATGAAAGATCAGGCTGACACGCAGCTACGAGATCAGGAAATGAGTAAAACAAAGTATGGGAAAACCTTGCTACGAGATCAACAGGCTGGCTTCCGCCGAAACAGATCCTTCACAGATCAAATTGCAACACTATGAATCATTGTAGAACAGTCCATGGAATGGAACTCCGCCCTACATACAAATTTTATAGACTACGAAAAGGCCTTTCATAGCCTGGACCAACAAACTTTGTGGAAAACTCTCTGGCACTATGGGGTACCAGGCAAACTAGTCAGGATCATTCAGAGTTCTTATGAAGAAATGACATGCAGGGTGCTACATGAAGGTAGACTCACAGATGCCTTTAAAGTGGAAACAATAGTCAGACAAGGGTGTCTCTTGTCCCCCTTCCTATTCATCCTTGCCATTGAAAGGATAATGAAAAAATCTACAGACGAAAAGAGGAACAGGATACAGTGGGCACCCTGGGAACAACTGAATGACCTAGACTTTGCAGACAATATTGCACTTCTGTCCCACAACCAGAAACAAATGCAGGAAAATACTAAAGACGTAGCCACCATTAGGGTACAGCTTGGACTTAATATCAATAAAAGCAAGACAAAGATCATAAAGGTAAACTCAGCCAACCAAGAGCATATCTCTCTGGCAGGAAATGCACTGGAAGAAGTGGAGGCCTTCACATACTTAGGCAGCACCATTGACATATATGGTGGATTGGAGTGGATGCCAGGGTTTTAGTGGAAAGGCTAGGTGAGCATTTGTGCTATTAAAGAAAATATGGAAGTCAGAATCTTCAACACAAATGTTAATACAGTCCTTATATATGGAGCCAAAATTTGAAGAACAGTGAGTATTACTCAGAAAGTACAGACTTTCATAAACACTTGCTTTAGAAAGAGCTGGAATATCAAATGGCCAAACACCATCACCAACAAAGACTTATTGGAAATGACATACCAGAAACCTATTGATGAAGAAATCATAAGGAAAAGACAGTCTCAGAAAACCCCCAGATAACATCACCAGACAATCCCTAACATGGAATGCACAAGAAAAAAGAAAGAGGAAGGCTAAGGATAGATGGAGACGTGATCTAGAGGTAGACATTCAGAAGCATCGGATGCACCTCGAAGCAACTAGAATGGAAAGCACAGGACCTAGATGAATGGAAATTTCTTGTATACGGCCTATGCCTGAGACAGGGTAAAAGTCATAAGTTAGTAAGTATAAACAAGTAAATTGTGTAGATTAGTTAGGTCATTTACTCCAAAATCTTCCCTATTACTTTTTTTATATACTAAATTTTTGTAAAGTCTTTCCCATAATTTTGTTTACCTCTCCCATCAGGTCTCAATGAAAACAATTGTATTTGGCATATTGGCCGCCGTCACATTCATTAACCTCGTCCTCATTGATAACAATGAATTACTCAGAGATTATTGCCCCATTGGTCTGCCTGCCAGTTTTTATGGACATGAATATTTGATCATGATCTGCCTTGGTCTTACATGGTTCACTTTAGCCTTGTAAGTGTTGCCTTGCTGTGTGTAAAGATTAAATGATCAACTCAGCATTTGCCAAGGAATTATTTTTATTTTTAATCTTTTTTAAGAGTTGAAAACTGTGGGCTATTTTCTTGATAATTTTATACATTATACAGTAACATGTATCTCACCATTGTAATGGTCATCCATTTTTTTTTAAGTAAGATAAAAATATTCTTTTTTGGGTTGTTTGTTTTTATTTCATTGCGGGGAGGCTTTTTTAATTTATATGAAGAGACTTTTTATACTGTCAATTTAAATTTGTGTCTAATATAGGCAAACATTTTGTAATCATTCTTATGTAACTCAATACATTTTCCCTTTAATTTTTTTTCTATTTTAAAAGTGTTGGGGAAAAAACAAGTTTTTACATGTGTAATTTGCTTAGAAGTAGACAAGGCATCTCCAAACAATCAAAAATAACTTAATCTCAAAATAAGTTTGACAGGTGTTGGACTGAAATCAGAGTTATAAATTACCCATAAAAATTGGAGGCATCTCTTGATCAGTAGCTTTCCTGTCTATGGACAACAAAATTTTGTTTTGCCCCATGTTATTATTTCAGGACAAGCTACCCATTAGTCAAGAGTGGACAGTGTCCAACCTACTTCCCAAGGAATGGATACTGTTACCCAAAGAATAAAGTCAGTGTTGTGAGGACTGATCTATCCAGTGATGAGAGACTTAATCAGCATCTGTAATGTTTTTAAGACATTATTTTGTATTTATAAATCATTTTTTATAACATCCATCGTAATGTTACCATAAATCCCTTAAAGAAGTCTCCTGTCTCAGATTAACAAAAGACACAAGGTTATTTCACTGGTTTCTATTTTTTTTCCTCTCAAGACTAACAATATTTGTATTTCAAACATATCACTACTGCTTCACCAGCAAAATTTATACATAAGTCAGTAGTCAAATCTATGGTCAGTTTATGATCTGCAGGATAAGTCAATTGAGACTTCGTTTAACTTCCCTCCTGCAGTATAAAGGATAATAAATGAATGACTGTTCAAGCCATGTGAAGGAAACAGAAGGACAAGGTATGTGGAAGCTTGAGAAATTTAAAGGCAGGACAATAAAAATAAAAGAAGAACATTGCTGTCCTGTCTTTCTATTTCAAGCTTCCTTATACCCTTTTCTTCTATTTGCTCCTGCAGTAAAGAAACCAATTTATATCTAAACCTCTGACCCCCAGTTAAATAAACAAGGAAGTGACTGATGTGTCTGTGAGATTATTCACACATAAAGTTGTGCTGAGAGAGGTTTTTATTTTTTAATTTTACCATTTTGTAATAATGTAGGGTAATGTTTCCCAAATTTTTTATCATAGCCAAGTTTGTTTGTTTTTTTATTTTTTTGAAAATGGTAATTATCTTGATGTCCATATCTACATTTGGGGGAAGTACATTTTTTATCTTTTGTTTAGTTTTTAAAAGAATATTTAACTGAATATTTTTTTCAACACAATAAAAAAGAACATTTAACCAGTGTAACCTTTTTTTTTCCCTCAGCAAATCATTTATTGAAAAGGTGAAAAGCGCGCCTCAAATATACAACTTGAGAAAATTCCAAAGCATTATTCCAAAGAGCAAGTACATTATGCGTTTCTAAATTTTAGTATATTTTGTTTAAAAATGCAGAGGCAAAATTAATTCAGGTTTATATTTTTCATTAAGACAAACCTAGGCGTGTTAAAAATCACAAATAATAATTCGCTAGGTAAGTATCTATATATCTCCAATGGTTTTCTTCCATAGGCTCTCAGAATAAAATTCCCAGATGTTAGCACTAATTGGGATTTTTATAAAGTGCGTTACTTGAATGCATGTTTTTGTCAGGTAACTTAAGTATATGGGAAGTTCACAGATTCTTGCCACCATTGTTTGGCAGGCTATTTCTAGTAATTTGTAAAACTTCTGGAAAAACAGAATGTTTAGTTCATTTGTCTTTAGGCCTTTAAAAATTATTTTTGTCTCTATGCATTTTGTACTCATTGAAAGTTATTTTCTAATTGTTCAATCACAATTATTATTTTTTTTTTTTAAAAAGAGAACAGTTGCCATTTTATAATATGAAATGAGTGGGCAGATTATTAAAACAGTCTTTGTAAATGTATAAGATAAGATAAGATTCTTTATCCATCCAAATAAATGGTAATGTTTTTTTATTACATTGTACATATTTATTATCAGCACATAAATAAATACATATTTTTAACCAAGACAACATTTTACAATTATAACAATTTAAACACAAGACATCTAAATTAAAGTTTTTCTCAAGGTAGAAATCACTCATAAATGAACAATAATGACTTAATTAGTTATCATTTTTTTTTTAGATTTGGTTATCACTGATTGAGCATGCTGTTAAATTTGCACAAAAAAAGTGGGGTACAAAAGAATTTTTATTTCTTTAGGTCGTAACTTTCAGAGAAAGAATTAGCCCTGATCTAGCTGATCTTAGCTATCTGTGGTTAAGAGGGTGGGATGTATGAAACAAAAATTGTTTAGTTTGTCAGCCATTTTCTTCACATAGTTCTTCTAAGTGAAGGATGTTTAGTTTGTGTAATATTACTAACTTTCTTGATTAGCCTATTTAATCGGTGTTTGATGGCAGATGATGAATTTCCATACCAGCAGGTAAAACTGAAGTTTGTTGATAACTTGTTTGTTTACCCAAAATCATACAATTTTTTAAGATAGAAAAATCTTTATTTGACTTTTTTTTAAAAGAATTTGACAGTGTTCATGCCATTCAGATTATTTTTAATGGTGACACCTATGTGTCTCTACTTTTTTATATTTTGATTTTTTATTGTGAGATGTGCATTAGGGTGATTCTCCCTCTGGAAATCGACAACCATTTCTTTTATTTTTGAGACATTCAACTGAAGAAAATTTTCATTGCACCAACTAATGAATTTTATAGCTAGGCGTCACCACTTTGACAAAAATAACAATTGATAAACTCTTACTGAATAAACAGTAATAAATTGATGGATCTTCTCTAACTGAATAAACAATAATAAATTGATGGATCAACTCTTACTGAATAAATAATAATAACTTGGATGGATCAACTCTTACTGAATAAACAATAATACATTGATGGATCAACTCTTACTGAATAAACAATAATACATTGATGGATCAACTCTTACTGAATAAACAATAATACATTGATGGATCAACTCTTACGGAATAAACAATAATAAATTGATGGATCAAATCCTACTGCATAACAATAATACGTTGTCAAAATTTTGACTCTTTAAACTGAACTTTCTTTTTGAATGGTCTTGTATGTGACGTCAGCTTTGAGTAGATACAATTAGCTACCTAATCTGAGCAGACAAATGTAGTGAGACAGCACAGACCTAATATGGGGATTACAGATCTATGAAAGGAAGATAATTTTACCGATCCAGAAAGTTTTTTTTTTTTTTTGGTAAGGATGCTGCATAAAAGGCAAGAATACAGAAGGCTTGAGGATGAAATAGACGGGGAGGACTCAAAACAAAATAGCTGGCATAGAGAGGTAGACAAAGAAAGATTGTAAAGAGTTTGAGAAGATTGCAAGAGACTGGAAGGCATGGAAATATATTGTCAATGGAAGATGCTTCAAAGAAGAAGATGACTTTGAGCTATTGTCTCCAACTCTAAAATTCACTTGTTTCCAAGCTGCTTGTCTCTGTACTTGAATATTTTAAAATTCATGTTTAGAAAATGCTAACCATAATTACCCATTGAATCCATTTTTTTTTTCTGATTATTTTAACTTTTATTATTTTTTTACCCTCAGAGTCATTATCCAAATCATTCTTTTATCACTAAAAGATATAAATATTTAACATTTTTTAAAAGTAAAATGCTGTTCTTTTTCTTTATAGTCCATCAAGCAAGTGAAATCAAGTCACCACTTTTCTCTATATATCAAGGCAATAACATTTCAATGCTAGACAGGCAAAAAAATCATACAATACGTCTTTTCAAAAATTACTTTTTCTTTGTTTTAGGCCTCATTTGGAAGGCCTGCCTGAGACAGAAGAAGGAACACCTCGAAGTAGTTACAGCATGGAAGAGAGGAGACGCCAGTTCTTGAAAAGGTGGCCGTCCATATTTTTATATTTTTTTTCCATTGCAATTACAGGCAGTCAGATTTAAATAATGGCCTCACGCCATATGTAAAATTAAATGTAATAAGTTTAATTGAACACTGTTGTTGTTGTTCGTCCATCAATATCGACTAGGACCATCCAGTGGTCCGGTTGGGGGGTGGGGGGGGAGGTTGAGTTCCATGAGTTGGTAGGTGGCTTGCTAGTCCAAACAAAAATGACGGCTGAAGTTAATGAAAAGGTTTTTTGAGGTTTCTGCCGACACCGCTTTTCTTTTTAAAAAATGCAATCAGATATTAAAATTTATGTGTTTAATTCATTAATTTATTCTGGTAAAAAATGCTAATAGTTTAAACAGATTGGCACATATTTTTTTTTAAATTTAAGCATCAATTGTAATACTATTGAAAATAACAAGAAACAACTCATTTTTATGCTGAAGAATAATAAGTGCTTTCCCATAATGTAATTCAATTGGTTAAATTTTGAATTTCGCTTTCTTCATTAACTTGAAGCACTGACATTTTCAACGTTAAATTAAATTTGCTCTTAACCAAGAATAGTTGCTTTTTTTTAACACACTTCATTGAAGTGTCAATTATAACATCTAAAGCTATTTTGATTGGAATCAGCACACATTGTTTCTTATAGATTCATTGAATTATTTGAATTGATTCTTAAGTCCAATGACAACCACTAATGCAGTGTTTTTTTATAACAATCCAATAAAACCCACTAATGAAATGTTCTTTTATAACAATTCAATAAAATCCACTAATGACCTATTCTTTCATAACAGTCCAAAAACCCACTAATGATGTATCCTTTCATAACAATCCAATAAAACCCACTAATGAAATGTTCTTTCATAACAATCCAATAACATCCACAAATGACCTATTCTTTCATAACAGTCCAAAAATCCACTAATGATGTATTCTTTCATAACAATCCAATAACATCCACTGATGAAGTGTTCCTTTATAGCAATCCAAAGAAACATCCACTAACAAGCTGTTATGTTCTAACATTTTTCCCCCAAAGATCGAATGGATCAAATAATCCGACTAGTTCATGGCAATCTTTGAAATCGTCAGGTACAGGTAAGTTTGACATGGTCAGTTTTATTCAGAAGTCATTAAGCAAAAGGTCTACTGGCTTATGCCTAGACAGATGACCTGGGAACTGTTTAATAAAATACAATCTACTCTAGGTGTGTTAAAATCACTGGAGCACCAAAGCTGTAATCTTGTACAGATTTTCAGTTAACACAGTTGGATCTCCACAACATGTTTAACAACTATCACAACAATTTAATAATCAACTTAATATATACAACTGTCACAAAACAACATCTTAATTATGAACTAAGATGTTTTACCGACTTGACTCTGAACTCAGTGTGCCTGATGAACTGTTACTACTATAATACACTTCACTCCAGGTTTCTGTGCACTGTCTCCAGGCTTTCGCCTCTTGTTGTCAGACAGCTTTAGCTCGCCTCAGCTGAGCAATGGAAAGATCAGTGTGTTGGATTTGTACTTGAGGTCCCCTACAGGCAGACATATGTCAGTTGAGTTTTGATTAAGTTAAGTGTGTGCTACAGAAGTGCTTCTCAAACTTACCGGGAGGAGGGACCCTTTTGAAATGCATACTCATTTTACTAGAACAGTAGGATTTATTTTTTTTTTCAACTATAGAGAACTTTTTTAGGACAGAAAAACTTTGAGAAGCACTGTACAAGAATGATTCCCTTTTCTGAAGTTTTATCATGTTCTAAAATGTTGTTCCTATAAGATTAAGATGACCCGGTAGTCGTGCGAAAAAAAAGTTAGATGAGCACATAAAGTTTGACCAATTATGTGCTGTAAACCATATGTATCTGCATTACATTCCCAGAGCTGATGGACTACCTGAAGAGCTGAGAAAGACGCCTTTAGAACTGCTGACTGCTTCTCAAGACAGCCTCGAATTGGACAGTCAAAAGGTTAGACTTGGATTTAGGAATTGGTGGGGTTTTGTTTGTTTTTTTGGTTAGCTGTAAGCCATTAGCTAATTCTATATTGTTGGTTTTAGTGTAAGCCATTAGCTAATTCTATATTGTTGGTTTTAGTGTAAGCCATTGGCTAATTCTATATTGTTGGTTTTAGTGTAAGCCATTAGCTAATTCTATATTGTTGGTTTTAGTGTAAGCCATTAGCTAATTCTATATTGTTGGTTTTAGTGTAAGCCATTAGCTAATTCTATATTGTTGGTTTTAGTGTAAGCCATTAGCTAATTCTATATTGTTGGTTTTAGTGTAAGCCATTAGCTAATTCTATATTGTTGGTTTTAGTGTAAGCCATTAGCTAATTCTATATTGTTGGTTTTAGTGTAAGCCATTAGCTAATTCTATATTGTTGGTTTTAGTGTAAGCCATTAGCTAATTCTATATTGTTGGTTTTAGTGTAAGCCATTAGCTAATTCTATATTGTTGGTTTTAGTGTAAGCCATTAGCTAATTCTATATTGTTGGTTTTAGTGTAAGCCATTAGCTAATTCTATATTGTTGGTTTTAGTGTAAGCCATTAGCTAATTCTATATTGTTGGTTTTAGTGTAAGCCATTAGCTAATTCTATATTGTTGGTTTTAGTGTAAGCCATTAGCTAATTCTATATTGTTGGTTTTAGTGTAAGCCATTGGCTAATTCTATATTGTTGGTTTTAGTGTAAGCCATTGGCTAATTCTATATTGTTGGTTTTAGTGTAAGCCATTGGCTAATTCTATATTGTTGGTTTTAGTGTAAGCCATTGGCTAATTCTATATTGTTGGTTTTAGTGTAAGCCATTGGCTAATTCTATATTGTTGGTTTTAGTGTAAGCCATTGGCTAATTCTATATTGTTGGTTTTAGTGTAAGCCATTAGCTAATTCTATATTGTTGGTTTTAGTGTAAGCCATTAGCTAATTCTATATTGTTGGTTTTAGTGTAAGCCATTAGCTAATTCTATATTGTTGGTTTTAGTGTAAGCCATTAGCTAATTCTATATTGTTGGTTTTAGTGTAAGCCATTAGCTAATTCTATATTGTTGGTTTTAGTGTAAGCCATTGGCTAATTCTATATTGTTGGTTTTAGTGTAAGCCATTAGCTAATTCTATATTGTTGGTTTTAGTGTAAGCCATTAGCTAATTCTATATTGTTGGTTTTAGTGTAAGCCATTAGCTAATTCTATATTGTTGGTTTTAGTGTAAGCCATTAGCTAATTCTATATTGTTGGTTTTAGTGTAAGCCATTAGCTAATTCTATATTGTTGGTTTTAGTGTAAGCCATTAGCTAATTCTATATTGTTGGTTTTAGTGTAAGCCATTGGCTAATTCTATATTGTTGGTTTTAGTGTAAGCCATTGGCTAATTCTATATTGTTGGTTTTAGTGTAAGCCATTGGCTAATTCTATATTGTTGGTTTTAGTGTAAGCCATTGGCTAATTCTATATTGTTGGTTTTAGTGTAAGCCATTGGCTAATTCTATATTGTTGGTTTTAGTGTAAGCCATTGGCTAATTCTATATTGTTGGTTTTAGTGTAAGCCATTGGCTAATTCTATATTGTTGGTTTTAGTGTAAGCCATTAGCTAATTCTATATTGTTGGTTTTAGTGTAAGCCATTAGCTAATTCTATATTGTTGGTTTTAGTGTAAGCCATTAGCTAATTCTATATTGTTGGTTTTAGTGTAAGCCATTGGCTAATTCTATATTGTTGGTTTTAGTGTAAGCCATTGGCTAATTCTGTATTGTTGGTTTTAGTGTAAGCCATTGGCTAATTCTGTATTGTTGGTTTTAGTGTAAGCCATTAGCTAATTCTATATTGTTGGTTTTAGTGTAAGCCATTAGCTAATTCTATATTGTTGGTTTTAGTGTAAGCCATTAGCTAATTCTGTATTGTTGGTTTTAGTGTAAGCCATTAGCTAATTCTATATTGTTGGTTTTAGTGTAAGCCATTAGCTAATTCTATATTGTTGGTTTTAGTGTAAGCCATTGGCTAATTCTATATTTGTTGGTTTTAGTGTAAGCCATTGGCTAATTCTATATTGTTGGTTTTAGTGTAAGCCATTAGCTAATTCTATATTGTTGGTTTTAGTGTAAGCCATTAGCTAATTCTGTATTGTTGGTTTTAGTGTAAGCCATTAGCTAATTCTATATTGTTGGTTTTAGTGTAAGCCATTAGCTAATTCTATATTGTTGGTTTTAGTGTAAGCCATTGGCTAATTCTATATTGTTGGTTTTAGTGTAAGCCATTGGCTAATTCTATATTGTTGGTTTTAGTGTAAGCCATTGGCTAATTCTATATTGTTGGTTTTAGTGTAAGCCATTGGCTAATTCTATATTGTTGGTTTTAGTGTAAGCCATTGGCTAATTCTATATTGTTGGTTTTAGTGTAAGCCATTAGCTAATTCTATATTGTTGGTTTTAGTGTAAGCCATTAGCTAATTCTATATTGTTGGTTTTAGTGTAAGCCATTAGCTAATTCTATATTGTTGGTTTTAGTGTAAGCCATTAGCTAATTCTATATTGTTGGTTTTAGTGTAAGCCATTAGCTAATTCTGTATTGTTGGTTTTAGTGTAAGCCATTAGCTAATTCTGTATTGTTGGTTTTAGTGTAAGCCATTAGCTAATTCTATATTGTTGGTTTTAGTGTAAGCCATTGGCTAATTCTATATTGTTGGTTTTAGTGTAAGCCATTGGCTAATTCTATATTGTTGGTTTTAGTGTAAGCCATTGGCTAATTCTATATTGTTGGTTTTAGTGTAAGCCATTGGCTAATTCTATATTGTTGGTTTTAGTGTAAGCCATTGGCTAATTCTATATTGTTGGTTTTAGTGTAAGCCATTGGCTAATTCTATATTGTTGGTTTTAGTGTAAGCCATTGGCTAATTCTATATTGTTGGTTTTAGTGTAAGCCATTAGCTAATTCTATATTGTTGGTTTTAGTGTAAGCCATTAGCTAATTCTATATTGTTGGTTTTAGTGTAAGCCATTGGCTAATTCTATATTGTTGGTTTTAGTGTAAGCCATTGGCTAATTCTATATTGTTGGTTTTAGTGTAAGCCATTGGCTAATTCTATATTGTTGGTTTTAGTGTAAGCCATTAGCTAATTCTATATTGTTGGTTTTAGTGTAAGCCATTAGCTAATTCTATATTGTTGGTTTTAGTGTAAGCCATTAGCTAATTCTATATTGTTGGTTTTAGTGTAAGCCATTAGCTAATTCTATATTGTTGGTTTTAGTGTAAGCCATTAGCTAATTCTATATTGTTGGTTTTAGTGTAAGCCATTAGCTAATTCTATATTGTTGGTTTTAGTGTAAGCCATTAGCTAATTCTATATTGTTGGTTTTAGTGTAAGCCATTAGCTAATTCTATATTGTTGGTTTTAGTGTAAGCCATTAGCTAATTCTATATTGTTGGTTTTAGTGTAAGCCATTAGCTAATTCTATATTGTTGGTTTTAGTGTAAGCCATTAGCTAATTCTATATTGTTGGTTTTAGTGTAAGCCATTAGCTAATTCTATATTGTTGGTTTTAGTGTAAGCCATTAGCTAATTCTATATTGTTGGTTTTAGTGTAAGCCATTAGCTAATTCTATATTATTGGTTTTAGTGTAAGCCATTAGCTAATTCTATATTGTTGGTTTTAGTGTAAGCCATTAGCTAATTCTATATTGTTGGTTTTAGTGTAAGCCATTAGCTAATTCTATATTGTTGGTTTTAGTGTAAGCCATTAGCTAATTCTATATTGTTGGTTTTAGTGTAAGCCATTAGCTAATTCTATATTGTTGGTTTTAGTGTAAGCCATTAGCTAATTCTATATTGTTGGTTTTAGTGTAAGCCATTAGCTAATTCTATATTGTTGGTTTTAGTGTAAGCCATTAGCTAATTCTATATTGTTGGTTTTAGTGTAAGCCATTAGCTAATTCTATATTGTTGGTTTTAGTGTAAGCCATTAGCTAATTCTATATTGTTGGTTTTAGTGTAAGCCATTAGCTAATTCTATATTGTTGGTTTTAGTGTAAGCCATTAGCTAATTCTATATTGTTGGTTTTAGTGTAAGCCATTAGCTAATTCTATATTGTTGGTTTTAGTGTAAGCCATTAGCTAATTCTATATTGTTGGTTTTAGTGTAAGCCATTAGCTAATTCTATATTGTTGGTTTTAGTGTAAGCCATTAGCTAATTCTATATTGTTGGTTTTAGTGTAAGCCATTAGCTAATTCTATATTGTTGGTTTTAGTGTAAGCCATTAGCTAATTCTATATTGTTGGTTTTAGTGTAAGCCATTAGCTAATTCTATATTGTTGGTTTTAGTGTAAGCCATTAGCTAATTCTATATTGTTGGTTTTAGTGTAAGCCATTAGCTAATTCTATATTGTTGGTTTTAGTGTAAGCCATTAGCTAATTCTATATTGTTGGTTTTAGTGTAAGCCATTAGCTAATTCTATATTGTTGGTTTTAGTGTAAGCCATTAGCTAATTCTATATTGTTGGTTTTAGTGTAAGCCATTAGCTAATTCTATATTGTTGGTTTTAGTGTAAGCCATTAGCTAATTCTATATTGTTGGTTTTAGTGTAAGCCATTAGCTAATTCTATATTGTTGGTTGGGTGTAAGCCATTAACTAATTCTGTATTTTTGGTTGACTGTGACCATTAACTAATTCTGTATATTGGTTGGCTGAATAATTCGGTTAGTGGGTTTTTTTGTGTTTTTTTTTTTTTTGGTTAACTATAAACAGTAGCTACTTTTGTAGTTTTGGTTGACTATAATGTCCCTTTGAAATGTTTATTACTGCCCCTTAAGCAACCGAGTCTATTTCTAGTACACTCACTTATTTATATTAGAAGCAAGATGGAGATCCTTTAAATCTTTCTCTTTACACTCCTTTCCAGTTGGATGCCCTTGAAGTTGTCATAGAGACAGGAGGCGCCAATCATGGTAATGTAAAACCAGATGATGAACATAAACTCACAGTTGCTGAACCTGAGTCTGTAATGTGCCTTGATGCCACTGAAAGTACAGCATCCCTTTGTCCCAGCCTGACAGATATGGATGAGCTGAGAAGCAAGGTGCAACATCTCAGAGATATTCTAAAGCAAAGAGGAGATATCAAGATGCCACAGAAAGGACTGGATAAACTGAACTTCAGGAGTGAGATAAGACCCCAGCAGTGGACCAGGCCATCAGTTGTGAATGTGCCAGAACTCAAATGTTCTAACTCAAAAACCTACACCGGGAGAGTACCCATTAGAATGAGACACTTAAAACAAGCATCCACAACTGGCTCAACAATGAAATTGCTTCACGTAAGCGCACATGAAGCTGCCTCCTCGGTCAAGAGTGCAGATGTTGTTGTTAATCAAGATGTGACAATCTTGACCCGACAAGCTCGACTGATATTCAAAGAACACTTGGCTGTGGTTGTGTGTGCCACAGTCACATGGCTGCCAATTTTGGTGTACATGTCAGTGGTCAGACCCCTGGACGAGATACACCCAGACACCCTCAAAAACCCTCTGCATACCTTATTTCACGTGTTGTCGTGGTTACGGCCCTGTTTGGTCGGAGCCATCCATTTGTTAGGCAAGGTTTGGTATTTAAATCCCACTGTGTAAGGGTAAATTTGAGATGGGTTCTTATTTTTTCTGTGATTAAGTACTTGGTATAACATCTGGTTCTATTGTGTGGCCACATGCTGAGCCACAAGTTAATATTGACCACATGCTGAGACACAAGTTAATATTGACCACATGCTGAGACACAAGTTAGAAACATTGACCAAAGCTGAGACATGTTAGTAATATCGATCACATGCTGAGACGCAAGTTAATAATAACATTGAACAAAAGCCGAGACACACATTAGTAACCTTGACTATATGCAGAGACGCAAGTTAATAACCTTGAGAAGCCTTCGACAGGAAAAATAGAGAGACAGAGAAACTTACCTTATACAGATTTTTAGTTGAAAGGAACTGGTAGATCTATCCAGTTAGGGAAGTGTCCCATGAAATCAAAGAATTCACCTATGTGATTAACATCAGATTAACAGGAAGCATAAAGAATTAGAAATTGATTGTGAGAAAGTCTCAAAAGCCAAAAAGTTGGGAACCACTGGTATAAACAGTTTTATTCTTTGTCCGAGTTTACTGCTGTCTCCTGACTTTGACGATCAGTTCATTGCCTCCTGACTTTGACGATCAGTTCATTGCCTCCTGACTTTGACGATCAGTTCATTGCCTCCTGACTTTGACGATCAGTTCATTGCCTCCTGACTTTGACGATCAGTTCATTGCCTCCTGACTTTGACGATCAGTTCATTGCCTCCTGACTTTGACGATCAGTTCATTGCCTCCTGACTTCTTTGTTTGTTTTTTTTAATCAGGGTTTTCTCCTCACCAAACAAGTGAAGCTTTGCTGTGAGCTAAATAATTACCTTCCGATATTCTGTTATTAGTCTTAGGGACATGCAGCATGATCATTACATGACATGGCAGCCTCAGTATGGAATAATAATAGATTTTTTTTTTATCATTTGTCTGATCATTTATGTTTTTCCCAAGGCAGAGTACTGATGCACGTTATCAATTTTTTAACAGCAAAAGTATATTTGAGCAGGCAGCAGAAACCAACAAGAAGAAAGATGAACCTTGTGTAAGGTTCAATGTCAGTTGCATCACAGTTGAGTTTCCTTCAGTATATAATATTGCCATAGCATTTCTTTTTTTTTAACTTGACCATAGCAACCAGTGTCCTCGGATTAAAATGTAGAAAATCATTCTTTTATGTACAATTTAGGTACACCAAATGTATATTTTCAATAATTTAATTAAATGTGTATAATTCCTTTTTTATCATGGGTTGTTTGGTTTTTTCGTAAGTTATTTGTTTGAGTGAAACAGAAACAAAATTAAGAACTGTTAGTATAAATTTATTAATGAACTACATGTTTAGATGAACAAAAATAATCTGATCATATTTTCACAAAATAATTTTTTTTTAAATTGAAATAACCTCAATTCTATTTAAATTATACAACAATATTATATTTTGTCAACAAGTATAGTATAAAGATATATATTGCATAAATCACAGATTGCTGAGATTAAAGTACAAAATATTGTGGTCCACTATTAAATATATTGACTGTTTATACTGAACAAATATTTAAATGTATGAACATTCCTGCACTTTGAAAGACTTTAGAAAAATTCTCTCTGCATTGATCTCACTGTCTCATCACAAATTCCTGAAGTAGTGTTCTGGGTCAGTGCTTTATCTCTGGACATGAGAAAAACAAGGCTTTTTATTTATCTACAATTCCATTCTTACAATTCTTTTAAGTTCAAGACATACATGGATTATTCAGAGAGCACATGCTGTGTAGTTACAATATGATAATATTTAAAAGAACATCAGTGATAGTCTTTTGCAAAAGTTGTCTCAGTTACTTGGACTTGGAGTCAGAAAACACAATCTCTGACAGCCTGGAGTTTCCTTATGTATTATAGAGTAAAAAGACTAAAAGGAAAAAAAAACACTAAAATAAGACACTAGTAAAAGTAAAAAGTGATTTCTCTGTTGTTTTTTTTGTTTTTGTTTTTTCACAGCATGAATTCTCTAAATATTTCTTCACATTGGTTATGTATAAATTTAGAGGCAATGTAATCTGCAGGAAATTATGTCTAGATAAACTATTTAATTCTGAAATATATAAATTATTCACTTCTGTTGCATATAAACATGCAACTTATATTTTAAATTTGAATATTTTGGAATAATTAAATCCAGGATTCAACAAACTTTAAAAGATTAAATTACATAATGAGACTACCCAAAGTACTAAATATGAAATTTCAGCTATTTAGGATAAGGAGAAACTTACAGAAGTTGTTAACAAAACAATAAACTTAACTAAACGTTAATGCTGTTGTCAAATGTAATAAACAACTAAATGAAATGACAACAGACCTTGGTTTATTTTCTTGGGTATCTGATTCATCAGATTCCTGTAGTAAAAAGAAAAAACAATTATGTGGGATTCCAATCCAATTTGTTTATGGATGGGCCCTACACATTGCTTCATGTGTCCTTTTGTTTGCAAAAAATCAGGAAGAAATATTTTTTTTAATGTATATTTTTACTACACATCCGTCCTGATTGTAAAAATTCAAGCCTATTATACAAACACATTAACAACAGATTGGTAGCTATATTTATGTCAGGACAAAAAGTAATAATTATAGAACTAGAGAGTACCGATGCGGTTCTGTTATTAAAGTGTTACATTGATAGATCATGTGTTTATTTGTTCACAATTGTGATTAGTTGAAAAATCAATTTTGTTAATCACCAAATTATGTTGCGAGAAAATCCAACACTTTTCAGTAATTCCAACTCTGTAAAGTATCTTTCTTCATGATCCATAGCAGCAGTTCTCAACAT
This sequence comes from Omphiscola glabra, assembly GCA_964017045.1. NCBI lineage: Eukaryota > Metazoa > Mollusca > Gastropoda > Lymnaeidae > Omphiscola > Omphiscola glabra. The sequence goes on along the minus strand of OZ024811.1, from coordinate 16,339,174 downwards.
GTTACAGAGCATTACTTTATTCTTGGGGTGGGGTGGGGGGCACAAAAACTGTAAGTTGGGCCTTATGTAAATAAATAGAGCCGTTGTTATATTAATTAATAACAGAGAAGGTGCACAAGTGGGCCACAAGCCAATAGGTTAAAACTTTGATCTAAAAGGTATATTGGTAAACTCACAGAGAAAGTCAGTTGGTCCCAAGGTATCCCCATGTCCATCTGTTTACGTCTCCTGACTGTTGCATCATTTCTTCTCTCATATGTTTCCTCAAATTCGCCTGCACTCAACATGATAAGGTGTTATGATAGAAAATCAAACATAAATTTTGTTCACAATATTTTAGTTTCTGGTATGGGTCATTCTTTAAGACATGGCTCTGATATGACCCTGATAATGTTTCAGATGGTTAAATCTGTGACTAACATGCAAAAAGCAAAAATTTCATTTTGAACAAGAAAAAGGGCGATATTTTAATTATTTCTCTTTAAGAAATTTGAGATATTTGATTCTTTGATAAATTTTATTTTGAAGTGGAACATAGATGGTTAAATCTATAATAAACATGCAAAATTTTCATTTTGAACAAGAAAAAGAGATATTTTAATTATTATTTCTTTTTAAGAAATTTGGAATACAGTTAGATATTTGTTTCTTTGATAAAGTTTATTTTTAAGTGGAACATAGATGGTTAAATCTATAATAAACATGCAAAATGTTCATTTTGAACAAGAGCCCTAACGACGGTCGTTGCATTTCAAAGTGAAGAAATTGATCTAGGAAACCAATTGCATTGCTTACTTTCTGTCATTTCTCTCATCGGAACACCCTGAGAAGCCATTTTCTCATGGTTAAACAGATGTGGACCAAGCAGCTTTTTTATCTTGGGAAATCTCTGACCAGCATTCTGTTTCCTAGTGGCATGTGATGTTTGGTTATTCCCACGAGCTGCGTTAACCGTTTGGCTGGTCCTGTGTACAACAGAAATATAAGGAGAAAGTTCAGTTTTTTTGTTGAGATTGATACAATGTGCTAGGGTACAATGTGTCTTGAGCACAATGTGTCTTGAGTTTGGTTTTTTAAAAACCTTTGTTTCATGTTATTTTATGATACACATGTTTTCTAGACATACAGTTTAAAAACAAACATAAAAAAAAAAATTATTAACATATAAAGAAAATTAGTGCTCAATTCTTAACATAAAGTGTAAACATTGGCGTAGGAAGGAGGTTGGGGGGTGGGGGGAGGGGTGTTGGTCCCTGTCTGAATTTTTTTTCTAAATATTGAGGGTATGGATTTTTGCCCAACTGTAGAGTTTTTGGTAAGGGAGAGGCAGCAAAAAACCTGGCACTAGCCCCACCTATGCCACTGAATGTACACCAAAGAACTTGGTATGTAGAATCTGAGATAACAAGATTATCTTAATATTATCTTATAAAAAAAATGTAGCAGAGATATTCTACCACTATTTCATAAAAATCTGCAATTTCTTTAAAATAAACTGAACTAAAAAAAATTGAAAATAACTCAACTTACCTCAATGGAAGACTCATTCCCACATTGCCATGCGATACACTTAAATTTGGAGTTTGTGAAAGATCACATGACTGAGCATGTGGTACAAGCTTCTCACCAGTTCCCGTTATGATGGTCTCAATGATGTCATCGTTGCTCTGGTGTAACTTCTGCATGGACTGGAGATGTCTGTGTAGCCTAGTAACATTGCAGGCGTGTGTACATTAATGGGAAGTAGGGGAGACAACTAAGTAAGGGAAAGGAGACAACAACTGGCAATATAAATCTTTTAAATGAAGTCATTCCAAAATGGTTCCGCTTTACACAGATAACTTGTAAATTTGATGTAGAATAGAAACAATTCAAATATTCTGACAATCAAGTTAATAGTTCTCATAATCTCAAAAAGGGTGTTCCCCAGAGACTGAATGTAGCAATACAATCCGAAGGTTTGCTGCACTCTCAAGAATTTAATGAATTATCACAAACTTTTTCAGTTGTTGTCCAAGAGACTTTTCCGCAGCCACTTGAACATGACATATAAATAAATGTTTTATATTCAATCAGTCTTCCATCAACTTAATAAAAATGGGACCAAGCTTATCTCAAATTAAATAAAATATCTGCACCTAACCAATAATTTTTTTTTTTTTTTCAATTAAGTCCCAAAATACAATTCTAAAACTTATCAAGTTTAAGTCCAACAAGCTCAGGTTTTTTTTAAAGATATATTTAGAATAGAACATTTTTTACAGCCTTAGAAAAGTCTCATAAAAACAAGGTTTTTTTAACACTACCTTTGAATCCTCAAAGCTTCATCGGGTAAATCCTCATTTTCAACATTAACTCTGACCAAACGTTTGGTGTCGCCGTCGTCGTCATCATCGTCTTCATCATCAGATTCATTCTCGCTCCAACAATCATCAACATAGTTTTTCTGAAGTCTTGCAGAGGCAGACCTAGATGATGAGTAAATCCTGAGTGAATGACCATATCTACGTTTGCTAGACTGCTCTGATTTCTCTGTGGATCTTGTGGATGACGTGGATGCTGTTGTAAAGCTGAGATTGTGTTTTCTCCTTACATATCTTGTTTCACTTAAAGATCTCCTGCGTTTACGTCTGCTCCTCCTGGTGTATTCATAATGCTTACGCCTTGAAACATCTGCAGACTTCTCTGTTTTGCTTTGAAATGCGCTCCCTTTGCGCTCGTTGCTGTTCAGATACTTTGTGTAATTTTGATGGCTGCTGTTTGTAAGCGTGCTGTTTGCTTCTGTCCCAGCTGTGAGGCCAGACAAGGTATCAGAACCATGGCTAATGTCAGGCCTGTGTGATGTGTGTGATGAATAATCCAATTTATCTTGGAGGTTCTCAAACTGTGCTGGGTTTGTTGGCTCTTGCTCTGTACACTGGCTCACAAACTGGTTGTATTGTCTTGAAAGCAACTCAGAACTTAATACCTTCTGTTGACTGTGACCACATCTTTGTTCTGGGGGAACATTTTTAACATAGATAACTGTTTGTGCACCAGATGTCACAGTAGATGTTGTGTCACTGGCTTCAGCTGTAAGACCTACACAAGACGATGGTGCGTACACTCCAACTGACACATTTGGATATTTGTCATCTGGATTAAGGACTGATGGTTTTTTTCCTTCATTTGGAATGTCCGGAAGGTTATGACCGAGTTTAGTTCGTGACAGGGTGTAAAGGCCATCCCCTTGCACAAGGACATTGTGATATTTACTGCTCGTCTGCTCAATACGACCGTTGGGCAGTGGCCCCTCATTTTTCCTGCTGGCAAGTTCCATTGATGAATAGCTATGCCTGTTATTTTTTAATTCATCAGCAGACAAGATGTTGTCATTGTGAACTCTTGAGTTGAGATGGTGACTGATGAGAAGTTGAAGTTGTTGATTTAAATCATGAGGACGTTGTTTGGCCAAGTCATAAGCTTCGAGGAGCAGAGATCTGGAAGGAAAAAAAAAGACTATAATTAACTTGGTAAAATGTTATTGACTTCTTCTTGTCCACTCTTTATTTAGATCATTGTGACCTTTTTTTTTTTTGTGAGCATATTTAAACTGGCACAACATAGGAGATAATGTCATCATGTTTTTTCAATGAAATTTATGCATAACCTAAAATGTATAATATAATAATCACTTTACATAATCAACTGCTGATGGTTTAACCTGGCGGAAGTGAATGTTGTAAATTTTACTTGTTATGAGTTTTAGGGAACAGACAATAAATCATATTTTGAAGAATATTTATAAAACAGCAGTTCTTTGTTAACATATTTCTTAATATTAGATAATAAATGAAGTGCTGCGTTCAAGCTGCGTGAAGGAGTCAGAAGAACAAAGTATGTGAAAGACAGGACAATTAGAGAAGAACATTTCGTCTAAGAGCCTTCCTCAGCAGGCTGAACAAAGGAAGAAACAACAAGAAATAGAAAAGTATTTTAAAAATTTCTATTTCTTGTTATTTCTTCATCTGTCCTGTCTGCTGAGCAAGGCTCTCAACTGAAATATTCTTCTTTTAATGTCCTGGCTTTCCATTTCAAGCTTCCTCACAGCTTGTTCTGATACTTCCTTAGTAATTATTGATAATTACTTGATATTTATTTGCTTTACCTGATCTGAAATTGATTCTCTTTGCAGTCCTCCTCCCTGTGTCCACAATGTGCTGGATCAGTGGGTTGCCTTGTCTGGTCTTGTATTCTCATCACAGAGGAGTTAAAGTCTTGTAAAAATATTCTTGTTCTCTGCAGTTGTACATGTGTTTGCTCCACAAAACTGTGGGAGAAAATTAGATTTAAATTTCATATTACCAAGGTGATTGTGTTATCAAAATTTTTTGAAAAGTTAACAGAAAAATCTACAAATCCTATTGTAAAGATTGTGACAAGTGACCTGCTGATGTCCTGGTCTAACTGGGGGGGATTGCGACAACTGACCTGCTAATGTCCCGGTCTAACTGGGGTGATTGTGACAACTGACCTCCTAATGTCCCGGTCTGACTGGGGAGATTGTGAGAAGTGACCCGCTAATGTCCTGGTCTAACTGGGGTGATTGTGACAACTGACCTGCCAATTTCCTGGTCTAAATGGGGTGATTGTGACAACAGCTTCAGCTGGCTTGATGCAGTACTCAGAGTTTCAATGATGTCACTGCCATTAAATTTTGAGACAAGTTCAGACAGCAGATGACTTAATCTGTTGTGGGAAATCAAATATTTTAAAAAGGTCATCGTACACAAACAGTGTGTTAAGTTTGATTTCAAACATTCAATAAACCTTGTAAGTGTAAGCATGTTGGTAAGTAGTGTCTAACCACTATCATTAAATATAATTCTTTGATTTTTTTCAAATTCAAAATTATTACCTAACAAATACAATAAGAATGTCAATATTTTACAGTTTTTAAAAGTTAATTAAAAAATTGATCAAACTTTTTTAAAATCTAATTATCTTTTTACAAGTTCGTTTTACTGTCCTAGTTATAATACTAAAAAAATGTTGTTTTAAGATTTCTATGAAATTTAGACAAACAATTAAACTTAAGTAAACGCTGTTTATAGAACTGTATAAAAATAATTGGAATTGCTTCACAAAAAATCTGCACCAACCTAACCAGTTGTGTATGAGTGACCATGGTTCGTTTCACCAGCTCTCTGTTGATCATCTCCAACAAACATCTCTCTACAGCAGGACTCAAGCCTTTGGTGTCATGGGTTTCACCGCTGGTAGAGCTCTTTCTCTTACCTTGACCTTTGTTTGCAACTGTGTCTGTGTGTCCGTGCCCATCTGATGGATTAGGTAGCATCAGAGGATTGTTGTCTTCAAGTGTGTGGTCTGTTTTCAGTGCCGGGCCAACAGGTGGGTTGGAGATTGAACTCATTTCTGATTGGTCAAGGCCCAATGGCAAATGAGACATGTGATCATTTGAGCCAGAAACATTTGAGCTATTTAAAACGTAAGGAGGGTGATGCACTTTTGTTATCAAGTGTCCATTAGATGATTGTGGAAGTTTTGAACATATCCTACCAGCTGAAACTTTTTCCAACTGTCTCCTTGAAATTCCATCAGAGTTTTTGTTGAAATGTTCATCAGGATCAGAGACAAAACCTTCGCTTCGCCTCTTGTACATGTCCATATGAACAGTTTTGTTCATCACCTCCTGTTGCCCAAGATTAGGTTCAGATTTAGCTTGGAACTGTGCGCGTAATTTGCCTGGGATGTGGTTTGTGACGATGTCATCAAAATCAGTCTCAGGTTCGTCCAGGGGTAACCCTTGGTGGTCACGGTAAGGAAATTGTTTACCTTGTTGCTTATCTTCTTGTATTTCCTTAACATTGCACACTCGAACATTGCTGTCGGCACCAAATCCAACTTCTGACAAATGTTTTTTGGTGTTGGGTGTGCTGGGAACTTTACGCTTGCATTTTTTTAGTGTGTTACTCCAAACCCAGTTGAGTCCAAACTTTTTGGTTGCCTTTAGGTCCTTCTCATGTTTCATCTGCTCAGCCTGATGTGGGTCAAGACTGCTGAGCATGGTGTTGGATTTATTTGGACTTTTTTTGGGAAAATGAGGTTCCTTCTGCGTTGAAGAACTTTGAGAATGTTCAGTAATTCTACTGTGGGATATATCAAAGTTTTCAATTTCTGCATCTCTTTCTAGAGTGCTACCACTTGTCTTAATTAACCTTTTGAGAGTTTGAAAATGTTCATTATCACATTGTAGTGTGTTCTGATCACTCAACTCCATCAAACTTTCCACATTCCCACTCTTGTTCTTCAGAGTGTCTTTGCCAGTTCCAGCTTCGTTCTGCTTTAGTCTCTTGTGGAAAAGGGAGGTTACTATGTTGTGACGTCTGCTAGGGGAGAATCCTGGTGTGACATCCGACAGGAAGGGCGTCTTGGGACTGCTGAGGTCAAGGTCTGTTGTGGCAACTCTTACAACTGTGATGGGAATCTTCCAATTTGAGGAAATAAATAGCAATTGTTTATTTATGTTATTATTAAATAAAATTAACTATGCCCTTCTTTATGCTAAATTTTTTATGAGACTATTTTAAATTCATTTTTCTAATAATTTGACAGTACCAACAAAATATTTATTTTTAATTTTAAGAAAAGAAACAATATATTTTCATTCTATCAGCTGTTTGAAAATTGTGTGCAGAAATGTACTCCACTGAGCAGTAATTTTTATAACAGATTTTTTAAAAAATAATAAATAATAATTATGAATTACCATTAACGCTTTTTTTTGTTTTTAATTGTATGCTAAGTAATTTTTAAATGGATAATCATGTACATGTAAAACTTTTAATTTTCCACCCCCTTGAAATAGTTTGAAAGGTTCTGAAAAAGAATTATCACAATGGGCGGCTGGGTGGTTAAATATAGTAGTGAACAGATATGCTGCTGATCTGGCTGGGATTGAAGCCTAAAGTGAAATTATTCATATGGGCCCCAAAGGCTTGCTATAGAAGATGACCAAAGCAAGAATATAGTGCTGAAGCTTAATGTAATGGGTTACTAGGTGCAACGAGAAGGGTGAAATATGAAAAATGATGTAACACACCCGAAAAAAGTTAATGATGGATCAAGCAAATTATGTCTTAAAATTACATTGAAGCTAATGAAATAAAGATCTCAGAAATCTTAAAATATATATGTTTCTAGCATATTTAAATAGGCCAATTATGTATTTAATACACACGCTGTTTCCACACACTGCAGTGACCATAGAACTAATCAGTTTCTACACAGCACAAAGCTACCTTGCTGGAGGGTTTACAGTTGACACCAATATCAGCTGAGGTCAGGGAATCTGAGTCAGCAAAACAGTCTGAAATAGAGTCGTCTATCCGGAAATCTCTTACAAAAGTCTCCAGGTCATCATGATTGGACATGGTGTCCATAGAAAACTCATTGTCATCACTCTCAGACCCACCATGATAGCGCTCTTTCAGTGACCTTATAGTCAAAATATCTGGGGAAAATATTTTTAAAATTTATTTTAGAAAACCAATTAGTTGAAAGCTAGAAAAATTTCTTTTAAAATTAGACCGTATATTATATTGCCGGCATAAAAAAAAACATCTTAGCAACATAGCTACATTATACACATAACTTATAGCACATTCATGTAAAAACTTATTTATTTAAGATTAAGGCTCCATGTATAAGCATTTATAATTGACATACAACTGCTTACATACCCAAGAAAGCTTCAGGATTTTCCATCCTCATATATTCATTTTACGTCACTCATCGATGAACTGAAGCAAAAGCAAATATGAAAATTAACTGGTGACTTTGGAATTGGTAAATGAGTGTGCTATTGGTAGGTGAGTGTGCTATTAGGAGGTCAGTGTGTTATTAGGATGTGAGTGTGCTATTGGGAGGTGAGTGTGTTATTGTGAGGTGAGTTTGTTATTAGGGGGTGAGTTTTTTTACTAGGCGGTAAATTTGTTAATAGGAGGTGAGTGTTGAATTAGTAAGTGCTTTTTTGACGTCATCATTGAAAGTGAACTGTTTGGTGAGTGTGAACTATGTCATTTAGAGTGAACTGGTTATTGAGTGTGGACTATTTCATTTAGAGTGAACTGGTTATTGAGTGTGGACTATTTCATTGAGTGTGGACAGGATCATTGAAAGTACACCTGGTAGGTGAATGTGGACTTTGTCATTTAGAGTGAACTGTTTGGTGAGTGTTGACTAAGTCATTGAAGGTTAACCTGGTAGATCAATGTGAACTTGGTCCTTTAAAGTGAACTGTTTGGTGAATGTGGCTGTGGACTAAGTGATTGAATGAAAGTGAACTGTTTGGGGATGTGAACTTAGTCATTTAGAGTGAAATGTTTTGGAGAATGTGGTCTCGGTCATTGAGAGTGAAGTGTTTGGGGAATGTGGACAAAGTGAACGATGACATTGAACGTGAACTGGCTGGGGAGTGTGGACTTAAAGCAAAAAACATGTAATTTCTAGTTATAACTCAACGTCTATACTGACCATAAGTAAAGTTTAACTTAGGCCTTCCATAAAACGCGAAGCCCCCTGTTCTTGGGCCAGGGACCCTTTCCCTTCGCCTGGGTCCGCTGCCTCTGGCTTTGTTAAATTACCAGACACTACAACTAGAATTGTACACGAAGTAACAGTAACAATAACATACACTTCTTTCCTCATTATTTTTTGTAAATAAAACCACGGATGTCCTTTTGGGTATGGCGGGGTGGGGGGAATTTGCCGATTTTAAATTCACTTGCTATGTACTGAGGCGTCTCCAATAATATTAATAAGCAATTCAACAAGCCGACAAAATTTTGTTTCCCCCCCCCCCCCCGGATTTTTTTTTAACAAACGTGATACCACGTACCTGGATAAACCTCTCAAGTTGTAGAATACAGAGCTTTCACTGTTCAAACTGTTGCCAGTTTTTATTAATTTTGTTTTTACGGGCATTAAAATTAAATAACCAAATAAATCACAACCGTGTGTCTCGTCTTAATTTTGATACATTTATTTTTATTATAACAAAGGAATTTACTTACGCAAGAAGGACTACATGCAAACATGATACATACAATAATTATAGGCGGTACACTAAAAAATAAAACTTCAAACTGCAGCCGTGTAGTTTTAGCACAAAATCCTGTCACCCGATAGGCCACTACGTTACCTTACCTCTAGATCTTGCCTACTAGAGTCTAGTAAACCGTGGCCGGCCTCTTCTACACAGTGGATTTCATGCATCTACACAGTGGATTTCATGCAAGGGGGGGTGTGTTAGAACACACCCGACGACACTGCGACCTGTTTGAACTGCAAATACACAAGCAGACTAGATTCTTTCTGGGCACGTCCGCTGTCTTTTCATTGCCAAACTTAAAATTCCAAACAGGGGCCGTCTAAATATAACCTTTTTTTTTACTTACTCCTAATGGGACAGCCCCCCCCCCCGCACCCTACCCCACCCCTACTTTAACCGAGGGGAGGGGGCCGCAAACCACAATTCATAAACGACTCGGTTGTGGGGGGTCTACACTGTTTCAAAGGCGACCTTCTCAGGTTTAACAGGTGTTGATTTAAAGAATATTAATATTTTAAGTCTTGCTTAATACAAACAAAAAACGGCAGTGGAAACATTAAATGGCACAATATTTTATCAAAAGTTTTTCCACTGATTCTCAAATCAGGCAATTTTTTTTTCTATATTTTCAACTGTCAGTTGTCTGCTTTCTGTTGATGTTGTGCGTTTTTTAAAGCCCCCCCCCCCCCAATACCACTTTTTGGTTATGTTCCCTCTGCTTTCAAAGTAGATTGTTAATTGTGGGCCCTACATCATAGCCTTGGGCCCCTATTAAAAATCCTAGGCGTGGGGTACATGAGACGACTCTTGTTGTGAGGGTGAGGGGGGTGGAAGAAAGCCTAACTAACTAGATTCTAAGGGTATTTCACTGAAGGTGCGGGCGCCCTAGTACGACAAGATTGCTAGAAAAAAATAGGCTTACTTCAGTTATGGCAGAGGCGTAGCTAGGGGAATTTCGAAAGGAACCAAATCTTTCCCGGCGCCAGACTAGTGCGGGCGCCAAAATGGGCTTTTGTGGTTTTTTTTTTTGGTTTTTTTTTTTTTGTGTACACTAAAATAATAATATTTGTTTGGGGTCAACCCTAGACAGACAGGACCCCAAACGTAATTTAAACTGTCGTCATGGCATTCAGTGTGTAACCAATATTACACATTTGAAGACAGTTCCGAAGCGCCGTGATACGGCCAAAGCAATATTGTGGGAACCACTGGGGTAAACTGATTTATTGAGTCAAACAGATCGATAACCAATCATTCCAGTTAGTTGTGGACCAAAATAAATGATTCGATCATTGAGCGGGTAGTCGATAACAGGGCATCGACGAGGCTTAAAGTAAGAACAAGGGGCGGGGGGGAGGGGTGTCAAAGTTTGGTTGGAACAGTTTTGAATGAAATCAGAGACCGCGGTATGCGCCAAAACTGACACGAACAGTACTGAAACTCCCGCATCTTGAAAGCGTATGCCCGTTGTCAACAGTGCATAGATCCAACCGTCTCGTGTTCCCAGTCGGGAAAAAGAAAGCTATGCTGGGCAGTTCTTCTTGGAGATGGGTCTCTCGGCGAAGGAAAAAGAATTCCTAGTTGCAGACCCGCACCTAGGAAATTCTGGGCCCCAGGCAGCGGACAGAGTTTGATTGATTGGAGTACTTATATAGCGCTCATTCCATGCTATGATAGCATGCTCACGGCGCTCCGATGTTCGATGTTCGAGAGGTCTCACTGCTGCCAGTTAGGCGCATGTGAACTCCATCTCCCCATCTCCGGGTTTGAATTCAGAGTTGCCTTCTCTTAGATGAGTTGCCGTCCAGGGTTAACGAGTCCAATCCTGCTGGTGGTGTGTTTGCTTGACTGGGCTTTGGTGGGGATTGAACTGCAGACCATCAACTTGAGTTTTGCTCAGTTTAGACCACTCGGCCACCCAGCAACAGAGTTCGTGTTTCAAACATGTGCGGGTGCGTATATAAAAAGGGCGGGCTAATGTGCTGTTGTGGTCCCCTTATTGGGAGTCACTTCCCTTTGTTTATGATAGATTTAGGGTTCGGGTTAGGGTGAGCGACAGAGGGACCAGTAGCGTGCAATAACCAAAGGGCGGGTACCCTATCTAGCTCAGGCCGCTGACAAGTGTCATGGTTGTCGTCACCCCCCCCCCCCCCCAGGTGCGGGGGTGATAGTTGACCACTATTTTCGCTCACTCGAAAATGGTTGTCAATAGGGAATCGAGTTTAAAGATGGTGGCAGAACAATTTCATAAGACATAATAAGACAGCATCAAATGGCAAGGTTATTTTGCTGTTGTCGATCTTTAGGGGACGTTCCCAAATTACGTCAAGCTCAGGGGAGGGGGGGGGGGTCGAGAATTTGTGGCATTTTGTGACAGTGGGTTGGGGGTGGTGGTGTTCAAAAATTTGAGATATCACGATTTTTAAAAAAATCTACAATGTTCTAATTTTTAAAATCTTTAATTAATTTAAAAAACATAAATTTGAGGTCGAAATTGCCTCATGTATTATAGCTAGTATGAACTCAGTCGCTCACACCTTTTGTTGCGCATATCGAAAAAGGACGCAAAAACTGTTGTGGCCATTTTACATTCGGTTTGGGGATGACTTCATTGTTTCGAGCCACAGTTGTCTAATAATACTACATCTTAATCCATTATGGGAAAATGTTTAAAAAATATATAAAATCTTAGTTTATTTATGAAAATTTTATGTATGTTTTAATTTTATTAGGTGTGACGTGACACGGGGGTTGGGGGGGGGGGCTTTGTTAGAGAATTTGTGACACTTCGTGACAGGTGGGGGTCTAAAAATGTCATTTTTTGCGTGACGTAATTTACAAACGACACCTTACTACATTTCGCCGTATGAACTATTTGTGGTTAACAGATCGCTGTACCTCTTCAGTGGGCGTCTTCTGTCATAGGAAAAGCGTGTGTGTGGGCCGTCGAGCGCAAGCTCTTAATGCCCCCCGGCACACCTCCACACGGGCCAGACGCCGGGAACCCCCCATCCCCTGGCCTGGGGGGACGTCCGGTCGACCGAGAACGCTGCGTTTAAAGCGTTCGCAACCCACTCTCCCAAGGGTCAGGGCGGGTTTGCTTCCACTCCGGAGGAAAGGTGTTCTGGTTCTGGTTCTGTACGTTGCTGCTTCCATATACTGACATATGTGCAGTGGTTGTGGAAGCGATGCTGCCATCCTAACGACTCCCAGCAGATGCCAGGGCAGCCTTGAAGCTTTTGGTAGATGTCGAGTTCACGGCGGTATTGTCCAGGTGGTTCCAAGCGATTATTGTGCGTGGAAAGAATGATTGTTTATGTTGCACTGTGTTACTCCGAGGCACAGTGAAGCATTTGCTATTGCTCCGGGTGTAATTTCTCATGGGGTTGTCAGAGGTTAAGTCAGTGTTTAGTGAGTGTTTGGCTTTAATTAATCGACCTGGCTTCTGTGGGGGGAGATAATTGTTTATTGTGATTGCCGGCATTAGCCCCATGACCACTTTATATAAGAATGTTAGGCGGATCTTTCCTCTTCTGTCCTTGAGGGTGGGTATCGGAAAAGCTGGGACGAAACGGTTGCCTAGGAGCGGCTTTCTCACGGCATGGGCTTATTCGCCACCCAATATCCATATCCATCAACGGCAACATGTAATCATGTTAGACACTGCTACTTCCGTTGCGTTGGGAGTCATGCGGTCGGTCGGGGTTTTTGGCTTCAGGTGGACAAGTCCACCCTACTAGTCCGCCACGTCACGAAGAGGCAAACCCCATGTGGGCGCCCCCAAGTTTCCTCGGAGACGCTGCCACGGTCGAACTTAAAATGACCTATTTTTATGTGTATATGCATTGTAGTTTTCGTGAATTTGGGGCGACACGCTCAAGGACTACCTGGCAGTCAAAACTCTAGCATCTCGACTACCTGGGTCGCACCCTTTGCAACACGTTGCAAAGCTGACCGGTAAACTTAACGATGTCTGTAAACAAAATCTGCGTAACCTTTTCATTACTATTTTTTACTTAAAGTTCAGAAAAGACATACCCCTATTACCTAACCAGATATTCGCCTTTATCCTAACTCAGTGGTCGGCTAACTCATTAGTCAAAAGAGCCAAAAATCAGCATCAGGGCGATTTTTAGAAATTGAGAGCTGAATTTCTTCTCAAGAACCTATCAAGAACCTGTCAAAAAACGTGTTTTTCGGAGTCAAAACCGATTTGTGGCCCACTGGCTGAACCGCACTCATGTCGTTAAAGAGCCGCCGCAATTTGCCGACCACTGGTGTAAGCGATAGAGCAGCTTTTCACTAAAGGTGATTAATTTAATTATGAAATTTTGTAGTATAAATGCGTTGGCTCATGACTGAAATATCACATTAGGAAATGGCGTCAGCGGGCCGTCGAGGTTAAAGCTCTTTATGCCCTCCCTGGCGCTCCCCTACGACGTGGTGTGGAACATTCCGGGGAAGCATCGGACGCCCTCTAAGAGGGATTCTACAGTGGGTTTCCACCCCGCAACTGGTTCGCGAAGTAGCTGGGACGAAACGGTTGCCTATGTGCAGCTTTCTCAGGGCTGCGTATCTAGAATCATCGACCAGAGACTTCCACCACAGTCTCTCGCCTCATATCCCTTAACGGCAACTTGTAATCATGATCCCTACCCTGTAACTGCCTTGTCTTCCACATGTGAAATATCACAGGTGGCAGCCCTGTAGGAACCGTTTATTCCAGCAGTTACCATGCATGCCCTTGTCTGCCACTCGGGACTCGCAATGGTGGTTATGTTTCCCGGGTTAACGTTGAGGTGACTCATGACTGAAAAGCTCTCTTGTGATTATCCTCTCTTTTCATTTCACAAGCATCAACACATCAATCTTTGAGGGAAATTGAAAATGATTGAAAGTTACTTAAGAAACATTTAAAGACTTTTTCTTTAAATAGATTTTAGGACATTAGAGCTCTGTGAGCATGCTAAAATAGCACAGACACAAGCGCTATAAAGTATTCAGTCATCATCATCATCCTTGTTCCACTATTTCGTCTCTAATAAATAGAGACTGAGCGGAGAACATTTTTCTATGACTAACAACTTAGAGAGTTCGTGAATAAAAAAAGGTGTGTTTGTTTAATTGGGGTGTTTATATCAATATAAAAGAATAGATATAAGAAAAAGCATATAACTTGAACTTATCAGAAAGTTAGGTTTTCAAAGATCAGTTACCCCCACCCCCCTAAAAATAATAACAATAAAATGATAACAAAAATACTAATAAATATATAATAATAAACTAATATCATTGTTTTTAAAATAAACATTTAGTTTTAGATTGACCGCTTTATAGTTAAAATTTATTAACTTAAAAAAAAAAATTAACATTTAACTACTCATGGCCAAGGTCACTAACTTTTACACATGAAATTTTTGTTTTTTTTTATTAAAACAGCTTACTTCCCTTGGATACAAGAGCTTCATTTACTATTCGTTGTAAGTTGTAGGAGTTTATTTTCGGTTATTTAAAAATATTTATTGCTAGAGAGAAAATTATTTGCGCATCGGATTCTTTTGATTAGAAAAAGCTTTTGGAAAAAAGTTGATGACATCTTTACTTTTCATTTTTAAAAATAGTAAACGGTTTCGGTCAACATCCTTGACGAGAAGGTCAGACAAATAACCTTGACCTTTTTGTTTCGGAAGTGCCGTTTGTTTCGCTTCGCGATTCGAGAAAGAGGCTTTTTGCCTGACCTCACATTAGTACTGTCCTCCGCTGAATCGAAACATTATCTGCCCTACTTTGGTCCGAACAGATAACGTAAGTTTTTCATATCCTCGTGCTATCATTATAAAACCGTTAATTTAGTGAGATCGACGTTGAATTATGAATAAACAAAGTATCCTATGACATTAGTAAAATATAAAATAAATTGAAATGTTTGAGTCGAAGTAGAGACTGTTCTGCGTCATGCGTGACGATTTGTGAATTTTTCAATAAAATTAGAAATAAACAACGAATAAATGTATGAATTATTATGAAGCTATGTACTATGTCAACAAAGTGGCCGTGGGGTGGGGGTGGCATAGAACTATGGACCATGGTGTATGTGATTTATCCTCATTTCATGGCTTATTTTATTTTTACACAACAGGCAACAGGGTGACAATATGATATATCACAAAAACTGACATTGACATATTAATTAGTAATTAATAATTAATTAATCATTAATGAATGAAAAACGTGAGTCAAAACAATTGAATTAAATTTTGCTTTTAATTGATTTTTAATATTAGCATTGAATTCAGAATTGATAATACTTTGTTTAATGACAATACATGAAATAGGCCTGGCCTTTTTATTGCAAATAGTAATAGTATAGTCCAATGACTCACTAATACTAGATAATAATATTTTAATCATTATCTGATATCAGACTTTAATTTTAAACATTTTCTTTTAAAGTAGCCTAATTATTAATTTATTAAAGTTAAAGATGTGGACAGTTTGAGGTTTTGGTCTTAGAAGGTTCAAGCCCAGGGTAACTGGCACAGGTTTCCCATTTGTCACTTAAATTAAAGATTGTCACTGGGTGACAGGTGAAAGTGAAACTCAAAAAAGTGTCAGAAAATTAATTTCACCTGATTAGTGTTTGGATTGGAATGTTTTTCCTTTTTTTTTGGCATCCTCCTGTCACAATGTGACTATTATGTAGACTTAGCAGAATGAAATCGCACGACTTTGACTTGGGATTTTTCTCATAAACTGGTTTCCTTAGACAGCAAATCACCTGGATATAACCCAAGGAAACATGTCCCATGTGCAGATGATACATGTTGGCACCAGTAGTGTTGTAGGAGTTGTTTGAATTTTCATTCCATCAATGTCCCATGCTTTGAATTCAGAATTTTCATTCTCTTCAATGAGTTGCCATCCAAGGTTAATGAGTCCCACCCACCATGTGGGGTGCTGGTGGTGGATTTTGCTGGGGAAGTTGAA
This sequence comes from Omphiscola glabra, assembly GCA_964017045.1. NCBI lineage: Eukaryota > Metazoa > Mollusca > Gastropoda > Lymnaeidae > Omphiscola > Omphiscola glabra. Next base: position 16,323,075 of record OZ024811.1, on the reverse strand, counting down.
CTTCAGTCTACAAGCTTGGAATTGGCTTAGTTCAGACCTTACAGCAATCCAGTCACCCATGTCTGGGAGTAAGGCCTGCATACAAAAAAATTTAACTGATTACATGCTTGTATAAAAGCGTAAGCATGGCAGTGCCGAGGAAAAGATGTGCCCAGGAAAAAACCTTACAAACGTCACTCCCTTGTCTCATGCTTAAACAAGATTTTTTCAGTTTAATCTTAGTCAGTAGGGTTAATATAATTAGTCTTTTATATTAAACATGGACTTGGAATCTTTAAACTAAGTATTTTTGCATCACAGATTAATGTAACTTAATGTTAGGTGCACTTTTTCATATTTCATGTGATAGAACATGTGTAAGGAAATAATTCCAGCATATCTCACTTTATATCCACCCCAGTAGGCTCTACCATTCATATAATTTCAAACTATGCCTTTTATATTTTTTAAGTTTATGTGGTGCTCTTATGTAAAATTATAGGGCAATAATTTTTAAACCTTTTAAAAAAAAGCTTCAGTACTTGCTATAGACTTTTTTTAAAACAATTATTTAATTTAAGGTTGTCAATCTGTTGTTTCAACATGCTTTTAACTCTGCTTACAACCCAGCATTTTTCCTAAGTGGTGTTCAGGTGTTGATGCTTCTAAATATATATTTCATCAATTTAAAAAAAAACTCATTTGACTTCCTGTTGAATTATAAAAAGTGATTGCTTTGCAAAAAAAAAAAAAAAGGTTTATACAGTTAGTTTCTTCAGCCAGCTTAATATAAATTCAGGAAGATAACAATATCTGAGCTTCCAATTATTTATACCATCATATGCCTGCTATTTATTTTAATCTCAGGATAAACTTAAGGCTAGGGGTTTCAACATAATGTCTTACTCAGTAAGAGAGATACATTTTGCCACTTTGAATATTACTGTATTGAGGGGTACCTCCATTTTGTGAGAAGACCTTTGAAACCTTTATTTCCTCATTACAAGAAATCTTGTGTGTTGGTCGCTTATAACAGATTTACACTGAAAGATGTTGTAATTTTAAAAGGTTATGAGCTTTTAGAAAGAGTGTCCAAATAAATTGTGGCTGGGATTTTTTTTTATACCTTTTCAAGAAAGCAAGAAATAGCTTATGCCTTTATCACCTCATAGTGGCAATATATCAATATTTATTTTAAACTCAAACATCTGTTCCTTAGGTCTATCTGAACTTTTTAAAAAGATAATGTTATCTTTGTTTTTCTATTTTTCTTTTAAAATATTAAACTTGATAACACCTTTGATTTCTAAGCTACATACCCCTGTTTGTAATTGATAGTTTATCATAATTATCATATAATGTGGCACAAAATTTAAATACTTTTTTTTTTAATTATGAATGTAGTAAATACGAATTTCAGTACAAAATAAAGTGCACTTAAAATAGCCAATGATGTAAGGGTAAGCCAAGCATGCCTGGTCCCTTGGCACACAAACAAGGTCAACTGTCTAGTTGGTAAACATTGCCTCAGCCTGCTGTGAACAGTCATGCTGGTTTCATCAGCTCATTCAGTGGTGACCATTTGATATGCACACATGGTTTTTACCCAGCAGAGCTTTGTAAGGAATGTATAAACAAAGCTAATATCCCTTCATCTGGAATTCTGTTTTGAGGCTTTTTTGTTTTATTTTTATTTGTTCTTGCTCAGCTAGACTATAAAAGGTAATTATGTTCCCACACAATATGTGTATAGCATCAGTGTATTATCAGTGTTGCCAGATCAGAGGAATGAAATTTTTTAACATAGAAAGAACATATTAGAAAATGTGAAAGTCCTGTACAAAAAGAAAAAAGTGTGAAATTTTCGTCAACACTAAATAACTGACTTGTTTTGAAGATTTCAGAATTTATAGATTTGTTATGCATGGGCCTTTTATTATCATTTCACTGACACGAGTTCAGGAGAATCATAAAACCAAACCACTGGACTCATTTTTATACTATTTAAAGACATTTCAGTGTAGCTTTCTTTTTTTTTTTGTTGTATATTCGTATTTATCAAAATGTAGTTATGTGTTTATCGTAATAATAATTCTTTTCTATAAAGCTGATTAAACTGATTAAAGTGTCAGCTGCATTTGAAGTAATTTTCATGATTTAAATTTCTACTTCTGCTCATTTGAATATTATACAGATTTTCATTTCAGTACATCAATTAACTTTCCTTTTTTTTTTAAATCATCATTTCAACCGACCCTTGAGTGCTAATGTAATAGATAATTTAAGTATCAATCAAAATGTAGACATTCATAGCAGATATTAATAACTTAATATATGAAAGCCAAATTTTTTTTGGCTATGCTACAAAAAGAATCATCAGTTCATTGCAATTATTGATATTGGATTAATGTTAACCCAGAGTCACAGTTAAAGCGGACTGAGGACAAAACTTATATTTTGCATTTATTAGAGGTTTTTCTTTCTTTCCTTCCCAGATGGCGCAGATGCTTGCTAAACCCGGTTCAACGGGACAGATGCCCATCTTCCCCAATCAGTTCCCACGCTCATCTTCAACTGCTAACAAGTCTGGGGTAAGGTGGAACTTTGAGATTTGTTTTTTAATTGAAGCTCCCTGTTGAAATTTTGCATGATGGTTAGAGTGAATTCCATTAAAAATGATTTTCAAAGTTTTCGCGTTGACATTTTATTAATTTCAAGTTGAAATTTAGTGCACTTTCTACTGACACTTCACAGCACACAAAGGAAATAGTTCATTAACTTATATTTATGGTTTTGAAATCTGAATTTAGTGTTTAAACAGTACACTAAGCTGTAAAGACACATTTTAGTTATTTGGGTAACATTTGATGACCCCATCAAGTGGCAGTGTACACTAAACCATGCTATCTTTTATATGTTGTTTGTATTTTGCTTTATAGTTAAAATAAGAAATTGTGATGAAACAAATAATTTTAGCCTATATTTATTAATTTTTTAATCAATATTATTATTTGGGATATCGATAATAAACATTTCAAATATTATGCCATTAAACATCTTTGTAGGGCTGCGTTAATTATCTACTATTTTGGTTTTAAACTGCACTTTTCAAGTTAATATATTTTATATTTTCTTCAAAATTAATCCTTGTAGTCACTTTCTGTTTTAGCCAGATGGACATATGATTCATCCATAATTTTATGATTTGATCACAATGTTCTAAATACACTTTGCAATGCAGCATACTACTTCTTTGTACATTTGTAGTTTCTAGGTTTATATAGTTTTTATTTTGGTTTGCTTAAAATGTCCCGTTTCATGTGCTCCTCATTTGATCATCTTTACTGCAGATTTTGAAGACTGCTCCAAAAATATCAGGAAGCGCTAACGTAATTCATTTTTTTTGTTGTTCTCTCTTTCATTTCTGTTTTTATCATTGAGAAAAACAGCGGCATACCCCACAACATGACCACATAAACTGATCTAGGTTTTCAAACTTTGTAAAATGGCAACAAAATGATTTGTGGTAATAATCACATAACCTTAAAGTTGATTTTTAAAATTTCTTAGTGTGCTTATTTCATCCTATTACCTGAATGTAGTATGAAGTGAGAATTTCCGTGGTCTCAAAGAAAGCTTAATTTCAAGCATATTCCAATTAAACACTTGTAAAACTAGATGAATCATTCAACAAGCTGAGTGGGGTATATGCTGTTAATGGAATTTCTCACTGTCCCACTTAACTCTTTCCTATGTGGGACTAAAATGACCTGTCCTTATTTTGTCATTTTATATCCCTAAGCCTATTTTCTCCTTATTTTTTTTCATCTAATTTTGTGTTTGCATTGTGTGTTTCCCCACCCACCCCCCACCCTTTTTTTTTTTGCTAACTCCCTTCATATCCTACTTGTATGGTGATGGTAAATATTTTGTGCTCATGATGTAATGGCTTTTGTTTTTGTTTTTTTTAATGTGTGGTTTGGTTTGACATGCCTCATGAACATGTTCATTCCTTCTCATTTCTGAAAAATAATTAAAAGAAGGCTGTTTAGCCATTTCTTCCAAATATGCCTTAGTGATATGTGTACATTGTTTGTCCAACTTGGTGAACTTACATGAATCTTTGTGGTATTTCATCACTGGAATAGTAGAAGGGAATCTAGCAGGCCACCTGTGATTTTGTTTTTCCTACTTTACTACACCAGACATGTTAGGCCCTATGTATACAAAACAAAGAAGTTATTGTTCATTAACAATCACTACAAAATAAATCCTTAAAAGTTTTTGCATTAGACAACTATTTCAACAATTTCTTCCTAAAAAATATTTGTAAAAGATTCGAATTTTAAAAACAAGAACTGAAACATAATTATTTTTTTATTGTAACAATAGCACCATCGTCTGTGTTTTCTTTGTTTATGTCTATGTGGAAACTTGGCTTTATATTCTAGGTCACTTGATTTGAACGGGTTCTTGAGGCCATCTTTTTTATATAATTTTATTTTAATGAAAGTATTAAGCCTGAACATGAATGACCTTGACATATGTGTGTTCTGCCGTTTGTTTTTCACAGACCTCTATGACTTCATTAGGCAGGAAATCTTCAGCTGAAAGCAGTAGGGCAAGTGTCACAAATCCGTTTATTCTAGCATGCTAGCTGCTTAACTACTCACCAGCCTATGCCCCTTTAACCTGGGTAGTGGTTCTCATTCACTTAGCACTGACACCTAAAGGGGTAGTCTTCAGCTGAAAGCTGTAGGCCAAGTCTCTCTAATGATCTACCCTAGATGCTTAAAATCACTCACCAACCTGTGACATTTTTAACTTAGGTAGCGGTTCTCTTTAACGAATGTTGGAATTTGTATTTTCTTTATCAAATTTCACTTGTCTGTAATCAAGGTTTATTTAATTGTGGATTGGCCATTTTGTTTATGTATGAGCTTTTTAAGATTCTGTACAATCTACTTTCTTTAACCCAGTGATTTATTGTATTATGTTGTTTTTGAGTTACTTTACTGGGACCCAGGATATAATAAGACTATAAAGCCATTTCATCATAACCAATGGACTGATGCTGTTTTTAAATGTGCCAATTCATGTTAATATGCCAGTTAGTCTGCTATAATCATAATCATCAATCAAGAGAAAGCTTTTATAAATTTACCACAAATTGAATTAAAATTCTTCTAAAACAGCTTTCACTGAGTAGCAGTGTTTACACAATTATCAATAATAGATTAGAATAGATGGATTTGGCAATAGGTTTCAATTTACTTAACACAACACGGTCAATGGTAAATGCTCTAAAAAAAAAAAAAAAAGTAATGTATTCGTTTCCAAATTTTGTGACACACCTGTGTTTTAGTTCAAAGGATGGGAATATCTAATATATCCCTAATACAGCAATCTCCTTGGGGTGAAATAGATGCTTTATTTTCAAATTACCTTTTATGTTCATTTTTTATTTCTTTTTACAAGGGGTTTAGGCGTTGGCTGTGAGGAATGTTCATAAAATAAAAAACAACAAGTTGATGACAATGCTCAAACAGTTTTATCTGAAACAGAGATTATGGCTTCTAATTTTGATGCAAACGAGATGCTGTGCCATCAAACTGTTTTCTGTATTTTACCATAAGAATTTAAAAAACTTATTTTCTCTGTTCCACTTGAGGAGATATTGAAACAATTTAATTGTAGACAAAACATTTCACTCGAGTTTAGTTCAGTGACACGTGTCATGTACGTTTTATGAACGTTTGTTGGTTTGACAATTTCACTGAAGGCCAATGCAGCTAAGCTTGCAGACCAAGCTGGCAGACCAAGCTGGCACATGGTTGTGCTGTAGTGTTTGTTGTTTGCAACATCACCAGTAGTTACATTGGTTTTTTGTTTTTTTTTGGTCACGTGTCACGGGAGGAACCAGAAATAACTGTCAAGGTCTGAATTAAATAGTCAGTGTCCCCGACCACGGACTGGCCAATAACTGTCAGCAGATCTCTGGATTAATGTAGGAATCTCCATTTTTACACCATCGGAAATATTCGGGCTGTCAATAGTGAACCGTAAAACATTTTAGTTCTTGGTTGTTGTTTTTGTTAGGTTAACAGCTTTACATTTAAAAGTCCACTGACAACTAACAACCCGTTTCTTTGTGTCTTTCGTGGGATGTGGTCACACTGTGCTCATCGATTATCTTTTTTATAACCAACTGTTTCTTCAAATATTTTGTTAATGGGTATGAGGTGAGAGAGAGAGAGAGGCTGCAACCAGGTTTGGGTAGGAGGAAATGTGTGACACAAGGGATGGTAAAACCTGTATTTAAAAAAAAAAAGGATGCAACAAAACAAACAACGTGTCTGCAAAAATCCATCTTCGGCAAAAAAAAAACCAAAAAACAAAAAAAACCTACACACAATTTTAAAAGTTAAAACTTAGCTGAAATGTTGTATCTGAGTGGACGGCAAGACCTCATTCCTCGTGATGTCCTCTTGCTGATACGTTGGTAGTTTTGTTGCCCCTAGTTTTTTTTTTTTAAATGGTTTCACCATACCTTGTTTCAGAGGCTCCTTTAAATATTTATGTGACTTGGTCACGCTTTTATTACTCATGTTCACCAAACATACAATGCCTCAACTCCGTTTCAAATTTCCTCCTCTTTCACCAACAGCAATCAGATTTTTCACAGAGATCCCAAAAGCTTGAGTTTTTCTGATTCACTATTTTTTAATTTTTTTTTAATTAGACTGGTTAGGGGATAAAAGATATATGGATTTCCTCTTCTTTCTTTGTGGTTCAATTTTCTTTAATCAAGTCGTTACAGTCCTTTCCATTACCAGTAACTATAAATAGATGTACTCTCTAATCCTAACCTCTGTTGCCGTAGCTGCCACTCAGTGAAGATCAAAGCTTAATGAGCTGATGCTTAGTGTCGTTTGATAACAGAAGAGATAAAGATCTGATAACAGCATTAACCAGGAGTGGTTGTGGGATGTCTTCCTCACATGAAAACCCACGCCTTTATTATCTATACTCATTATTCAGTTCTACGTACTTTAAAAAAAGAGATACATGTTTTACAACAGTGTAGCTGCTTGTGTAAATAGATATCTAACAAAGCTTTCTTTATATAGCCAGCAAAATGTACACTCTACAAAACTATATCTATCTATTCAGTAATGCTATGAAATGCACTTTGTTCAATGGTGTACAAGTAAGCTGAGTTCAGAAATGAAGGGGCAAAGGTTATTATTTGTCCTTTTTTTTTTTTTTAGACTAAACACAATTGAATAAACAACAGTAGTTGTTCAGAAACACTGGTGTTTTCAGATCTTAAATGTTTTATTGAACTGGATAAATTCACTCGTTGGAGATATTTAACTTATTATTCAGTATCTTATAGAATCCTTTTAAAATTGTCTCCTTACGGGATTATCTCACGAATTCACTACAAAGCATATCCCTAGAATCCTTTTATTTTACAATTTGAGTAGTTTTATCAGTTTTCCTGCTGCTTAGAGAGGTCCAGTAAATCATTTCCTCTCTGTGGCGGCAGATTAGCTTTCACCATGCACATGTCATTTGTCCACAGGCTTCAGTGCTCGTAGTTTTATGTTGACTGCAAGCCATCTAATGATAGGCATAGGTGTATACTTGTTTAATGATAGGCATAGGTGTATACTTGTTGTTTAATGACAGGTATAGAGGGGTATACTTTCTAATGATAGGCATAGGTGTATACTTGTTTAATGATAGGCATAGGTGTATTTAATGATATGCATAGGTTTATACTTGTATACTGATTGGCTTAGGTGTCTACTTTTTTTTATTTAATGATAGTCATAGGTGTATACTTTTTTTAATTTAATGATAGTCATAGGTGTATACTTTTTTTAATTTAATGATAGTCATAGGTGTATACTTTTTTTAATTTAATGATAGTCATAGGTGTATACTTGCTGACATTGGACAAATGATGAACTCATGTTCACTTTTCCACTGGTGGCCTTTTGTCATTATTTAGTATCATTATTATTAATAAAGATCCAAATAGCCACGTGTGTACGATTATCTCCCTTATATACACCTCAATTTCCCGGCGTGCATCACGTGCTCCTTATGTGTATCATGTGCACCTTGTATGTATTATATCCATGTATGCCTGTCACCCTAACATCCAGCATGTTCAATTTATTATCAGATCGACTATCCGTCTTCTAAAGAGCCGGTAAGAGCCCATTTTATCCCCAGCCCATTTTCTCCTCCTCACTTTTATTTCACTAATAGCTCCAACATCAACTGACCAACGTTGTCGTAATCTACTCACCAACCAACCACAATTTTCTCACATTTATTTTTTTGTTGTTGCTTTTACTTGATTCATTTTTCATGTCATGTCAAACAAATGCCACCTTCACTTACGTGGGCAAATCAATAATCACGTTTTTACGTTACACCAGATTATTTATAATTTAGTGCAGGGGTTCTCAACCTGTTGTCCATGGACTCCTTGGTAATCCGTGAGAAGTTATTTGTAAATTTATTACATGCATTTGAAAAACGCTATTCTGATGTGTTCGTGGCCTTTACTCGACTAAAGGGTTGCATGGAACAAAACAGGTTAAGAACCCATGATTTGATGGATCGGCCATATTTTATCAAGACGTTAGTGTAATGGTGCGCAAACTAGTCCAGTATATTTATTCATGTATTAGAGAGTATCTTTATGATTGTATAAATTAAAACAGAAAAAAAGAAGAACTAACGCCAGTTACACGTTGTTGTTTTTTTTTGTTTCTTTTTTTAGTGAGGCAACTGAAGTAAAATTTAATTTTGCATGATTTCAAGACAATCTCCCTGCATTTAATAATCTTTTAAAATTTCAAGCAGCGAAGTTTAAGTTAAAACTATTTGATCACATACGTTTCGGATGAGATAAATTGAGGATCCGCCACACTTTGAAAGATGAAAATGTTCAGCTCTCTGTCCAGTCTTAAGATTGGCCGTCATTTAAACCTGTTATTGGTTTTTTTCCTCTTCATATCGATTATATTTAATTTAAATGTAAGTTTTTTTTTTCCATTGTCGTAAAATGGCTTCGACGTTATGTTTGCGCTCCATTGCCTAATTGTAGGCGCCCCCCCCCACCTCATCGTCGTTTGCTTGTTCACATTTGTGTTTGCTACGCACAACTTAGGGGGCTCTCTCTGTCTCTTGATATGGCCATCCCAGACGGGTCAACTGCCCCCAGCCTTTCCTCGGCCATTTACTGTGCATGCGATCATTGGATTATTTCGGGGTTAACTTCATTTAAGCGTGTTTAAGCTTGATTAAGTTAATGCTTTAGACACCCCCCCCCCCCCCCGAAAAGAATTTTTAAACATTAATAATTCAATATTCCACATACTCATCACCAGCCGCATACAAACATTTTCTTTGAAATAACATTAAAGCATCATATGCAATGACTGACCAATGTCCATGTATTATCAACTTATGAATTCTGAGTTGTAATCTAGTTTAAAACTAACCAGAAATAACGTGCATTTCATATTAGTGTTAGTTGCATGGTAACCTCACATGCAACCGTACATTTAGAAGACCGTTATAATCAGATGTTAAGAAGTTGACCATAGCCTTCAACGTTGAAAGTCTGGTAATAGAACACTTTCTACAATTCATTCATGTAATACAGTGGTTCTCAACCTTCCAAATGCCATCTGAGCCTCTGACACAGTTCCTCATGTCGTGGCGACCCCCAACCACAAAACTATTTTCGTTGCCACTTCATGACTGTAGAGTATATGTGTTTTCGGATAGTCGCGACCCACAGGTTGAGAACCGCTGATTTAAAAGCAGAAAAAAAAAAAGCTTGCATCTCAATCAATCGTCAACTGAATATTTGTATATCAACACATAGCATCGTTGCTTTACTTATATTGACAGAAATAGAGCGTTTACCTCTATTGTAAATAAAGGTAATGTTATCTGCAATACTTAACTTAACACAAAATAAATGTTTTGTCAGCAACACATATTTTAATATAGATTTCATTTTATTAAACTTTTCCTTTTTTAATTTTCGATTGATCTACTTTATATTTATCTATAAAGAAATGTCTCGTACTTTAATCTTTTGATCCCTGATCTTCCATTTCTTCCTCAAAGGGAAGTATAACTGTCGTTATTTTTAAACAAACAGGTTTTGATTTGTTTTAAGTGTGAGTGTGGTGGTGGTGGTTGGGGGGTGGGGGTGGGAATTAACTCTCGCAAGGTAAGATTTGGTATGAATAATGAATACTTATTAATTTCAACATGAAATATTACTAGGTCTGAAGTGTTGCTAGTAAAATGTGTTGCAGAATATGACGCATTTCAGAAACGTCCTGCCTGGCGTAAGCAGAGGTGTCCAGGTGTATCTACGTCTGAGGTTAAGATAGTGCACTGAGCTTGTATACAAAGTCTCTATCCCTTCTATGTCTTTTTAACCCCCCCCCCCCAAAAAAAAAAAAACAAAAAAAAAATACCTGTACCAAACACGTGACAGAAAACAATATTTGGATGTAGCAAAATTTCAGTATAAACCTTTCTGCAATGTATGCGGTGTTGTGGGGGGGGGGGGGGGGGGGGGAAGGTCCACATGTCATTGTATTTCCCGTTTGGGCAGCTCATCGACACATCCATTTTATTGTAGGCAGGACTGACTTAGCAAATAATCCATCATCATTTATGTAGCGATCCAGTTTGTATTGTGTGTGATGATCTTTTGTGTTTTCAGTTCATGAACAGTTTGATGCGATCTTAGAGATAGTTGTTATTGATGTCTTATTTTGTAAATAACAAGACAGCGTTTAATAATAATATGTTGGTGTGATTTCTGTGAGGCACGATTCCAAATTAGCAGTTTAGCACCACTTAATTGATGCCGAGATGCCGTTTTCGGAAAATGTGAATTTGTGATTGTGTGTGTTTGGGTGGGGGGGGGGGGGTATGATTTGCGGGCTGTTCTTTTTTTCACCCTGATACCGGTAGTTAATATCCAACGTTTGCAGACGTAATGAACGTTTACAGACATGAATCAGCTTAATCAACGTTTGCTGTTGCCGCCGTGACCTAATCACCTAGTACATCTTCCGACCATGTGACGACCACCTCTCTGTGCGCCATGCACGACATTTGGCCACACCTCCTCCATGAACTTGAACCAAACCAGACAACGTTAGGAATGAATCAATTGGGATGTTACGACATGTAAACTTTGATGACATCGTCTACTCGGGCTGTTGAGGGGCTCTCGGCTGACTGTTAAAACCAAACCAGCTGCTTAAACATCCGCCTTGTCTAAGGTGACCCCTGAATTAAAAAAAAAAAATACATGATAATGTAAAATATTTTGGCCCGTAGACACACGCTCTGTTTATTTACACACGAAGTTTACAAGGCATATCTTCTGCGCTAAGATTATGGTATCTGCGACTTTTACTTAGCATAAGTTAACATCATTTGACGGAAGGTTGTTGGGTTTTTTTTCCCTTTTACCTCCAGATTTTATGAACACCGTTCCCAATAAGACCGTGACCTGTTGCCGGTCCTGGGTATTTGCCATGTGTTGCATAGAACTTAGAACTAGAACATACATCTGCCATTTGTTATAGAATTAATAGTATTTGTGACAGGGTCAGATCGGAACGTAATTGGGAAGCTGTTACCTATACGAGTTAAAATCTTGACATTTACCATTGAGTGATCAAATATGTACGATTGTGGTTTGTGTCTGGTGATGAACGCAATATTTGGAACAGAGGTTTAGCACCAATTCACGTTGAGATGTTTTGCTTCAGTTCACTGGATCTGTATGGCGTTTCATGCATGGTATCGTTTTTAATAGCGTTTCCAGTTTTAGTTGGAACTTTGCTGATGGTATAGCTTTACTGATTTGTACTTAAAATATTTTTGTCCCTTTCCCCGGTGCGTATCTTTACCGTTAAGAGTACGTATACACATACCGAGCTTCAGTTAAGAGTGTCGATGGTGTGCTTAAAGTTTCGGCATGACTGCATCTTTAATCCCCTGCCAAGTCCTCACGAACTAGCGGCATTCAGGGGCTCGGGCGACAATGATGCCGCATCAGATCTGCTGGACCGTGGCTGGTGGGCAAAGTTCTCACTATACCTAAAGGCGTTCAGGGGCTCGAGCATCAACGATGCCACATCAGATCTGCTGGGCCGTGGCTGGTAGGCAAAGTTCTCACTATACCTAAAGGCGTTCAGTGGCTCGAGCATCAACGATGCCACATCAGATCTGCTGGGCCGTGGCTGGTGGGCAAAGTTCTCACTATACCTAAAGGCGTTCAGGGGCTCGAGCATCAACGATGCCACATCAGATCTGCTGGACCATGGCTGGTAGGCAAAGTTCTCACTATACCTAAAGGCGTTCAGGGGCTCGAGCATCAACGATGCCACATCAGATCTGCTGAGCCGTGGCTGGTAGGCAAAGTTCTCACTATACCTAAAGGCGTTCAGGGGCTCGATCATCAACGATGCCACATCAGATCTGCTGGACCGTGGCTGGTAGGAAAAGTTCTCACTATACCTAAAGGCGTTCAGAGGCTCGAGCATCACCGATGCCACATCAGATCTGCTGAGCCGTGGCTGGTAGGCAAAGTTCTCACTATACCTAAAGGCGTTCAGGGGCTCGAGCATCAACGATGCCACATCAGATCTGCTGGGCCGTGGCTGGTGGGAAAAGTTCTCACCATACCTAAAGGCGTTCAGGGGCTCGAGCATCAACGATGCCACATCAGATCTGCTGAGCCGTGGCTGGTAGGAAAAGTTCTCACTATACCTAAAGGCGTTCAGGGGATCGAGCATCAACGATGCCACATCGGATCTGCTGGACCGTGGCTGGTAGGCAAAGCTCTCACTATACCTAAAGGCGTTCAGAGGCTCGAGCATCACCGATGCCACATCAGATCTGCTGGGCCATGGCTGGTAGGCAAAGTTCTCACTATACCTAAAGGCGTTCAGGGGCTCGAGCATCAACGATGCCACATCAGATCTGCTGAGCCGTCATGGCTGCCATGCAAATTATTGCTCAGCTCTCATGACCTTACGGCTGGAGCATCAATGATGTACTCCTTCATACTTACTGCTGGAGCATCAATGATGTACTCCTTCATACTTACGGCTGGAGCATCAATGATGTACTCCTTCATACTTACGGCTGGAGCATCGATGATGTACTCCTTCATACTTACGGCTGGAGCATCAATGATGTACTCCTTCATACTTACGGCTGGAGCATCAATGATGTACTCCTTCATACTTACGGCTGGAGCATCAATGATGTACTCCTTCATACTTACGGCTGGAGCATCAATGATGTACTCCTTCATACTTACGGCTGGAGCATCAATGATGTACTCCTTCATACTTACGGCTGGAGCATCAATGATGTACTCCTTCATACTTACGGCTGGAGCATCAATGATGTACTCCTTCATACTTACGGCTGGAGCATCAATGATGTACTCCTTCATACTTACGGCTGGAGCATCAATGATGTACTCCGTCATACTTACGGCTGGAGCATCAATGATGTACTCCGTCATACTTACGGCTGGAGCATCAATGATGTACTCCTTCATACTTACGGCTGGAGCATCAATGATGTACTCCGTCATATTCTTTGTGGGCTCTGGCGTAATTCATTTCCGCTACATGGGTTCCCCCCCCCCCCCCCAACCAACCCCCACTCCAACGCTGGGCACTCAGGGGGTGGCGAATCGTTTTCCAGTTTGAATGTAATTCTTGACGTATGTTTTCTCCTGCTTTCTGCGATGGATGTAATCTTCTCTGCATGTGTAAACTCCACGGACACACAGCTTATCTCAGTGGTATTTTCAGCGATGACTTGTCTAGATGGGCGCTTCTAATCGTCGCCTCGTTATCACCACGCATCGGACAGGGGCTGGGGCTCAACATGTTACAGGTGTGAATTCCGAGATCGCATAGGGCATTTCCGGTGACAAGGTGCGTGTACCTGCGCAGGTCGGTCTACTATAGACTAATAGACGCACTGTTGCCTTGTGCTTAACTGTCCACCGTGGTCACTACTGTACGTGTCTGTACTTGACTTCAGTACACTTTTCACGCACTGTTGATAGGTACATTCAGTCGACCGTGAAGGCAGTTCGACCTTTTGGTGTCAATGATCGCTAGTGATCGCTAGTGAAGTGACCTCGCGACCTTTCATCGTCTGGAATCACTGCCTCCTGACATAAGCCAATGTTTACTTCGCTGGCAAGTTTTCGGTTATTTCACGGGCCACTAATGTCTTTGACCGTACTTAAAAGTTTATCGACCTCCTTAAAATGCATGGCTGACCGGAGCTGCAGATTTAGGTATAAAGAGCTTGCGTGACTTGGGTTTATATCATTGAAATAACTGGAATAGTGGTATTCGGTAGTACAGGGGGCCGGGAAGACTTGGCGCCCACAGCTATTTTCAATGAGGCCGTAAAGTATCGAAATGAAAAAGAGATGACATTCAAATTCGTCAGCACGTAGACTTGTATATTATTGGTTATGCTGAATGTCGGGTTAATTTATTCTTTTGGAATAAAGGAAAACCTCAGCCACCGAAGTCTGAAGTCAGCAGCCAACCTGGCTTGTTATAGGCCATCACCGCAAAATCATATCTTTTTATAGATGTTAAAGACATTTTAGTCAGTGTTTCTCGGCGTTTTGCATACAGCCTTCTAGAGAGCCGATGGCATATTTCTTAGTGATCACGAATAAAAGAGTAATGGACTCAGTGTATAGAAAAGGGGCTTCATTTTATATTAATAACAAGAAGTATCATGGTTTGCACGGAGTAAACTAAGTTGAGAAACGCTGTTTTAGATTATTGCTTCTTAATCTTTTGGTCAAATCAAAGTAACGGGTTCGTTTATGCGTAAGTTTGAATTAGCAACAAGTATACGGCGGGAAAATATATCAATACTTTTGAGACCAGTGCTTGTCAGAGACGTGGTCCGCCAGGTCCTATCAGTCACCGGTCTACCGAAGGCGTGGTCCGCCAGGTCCCATCAGTCACCGGTCTACCGAAGACGTGGTCCGCCAGGTCCCATCAGTCACCGGTGTACCGAAGACGTGGTCCGCCAGGTCCCACCAGTCACCGGTCTACCGAAGACGTGGTCCGCCAGGTCCCACCAGTCACCGGTCTACCGAAGACGTGGTCCGCCAGGTCCCACCAGTCACCGGTCTACCGAAGACGTGGTCCACCAGGTCCCATCAGTTACCGGTCTACCGAAGACGTGGTCCGCCAGGTCCCACCAGTCACCGGTCTACCGAAGACGTGGTCCGCCAAGTCCCATCAGTCACCGGTCTCCCGAAGACGTGGTCCGCCAGGTCCCACCAGTCACCGGTCTACCGAAGACGTGGTCCGCCAGGTCCCACCAGTCACCGGTCTACCGAAGATGTGGTCCACCAGGTCCCATCAGTTACCGGTCTACCGAAGACGTGGTCCGCCAGGTCCCACCAGTCACCGGTCTACCGAAGACGTGGTCCGCCAAGTCCCATCAGTCACCGGTCTCCCGAAGGCGAAACGTTAAAGAAAATAGATGGCCGCTTAATACCGATAATCAAATAAGCGCGTTCGGAGTAAATCCATGCCGACCTGAGACAATGAAACTTTTGAGAGTCACTGATTTCACCTTCGATGACCCCCCCCCCCCCCCCCCCCCAACGCTGTGATCACTGAATCCTCAGACCACCATTATAATAAGACTTGTGGTGTTCATTAACAAGTGGTGAAAGTATGAGCCAAAGTCGGTGGGTTATGTGTCTGAATTAAGCTGTTGTTTTCACGAGCGTAGTAGATCGATAATTCTGCTCTGGCGTAGATGGATGATGTTGCGTTGTTTGTTTTTGGATATCGTTTACCACCCCCCCCCCCTCGACGTTGAGGTTATTTTTTAGTGGGGGGGGGGGGGCGACACTGACAGTCATGGCGTGCTTGCTAGCAGGTCGCTCAACGCGTCGGCCGTCGTAATGGTGGAATGTATCTGGGAAAGGGACTACTTCGTTCAGGATTAAGACAGGGCGATGGGATATGTTTGGAAAGAATTGTCCTTAGCAACGCTACGCGTTTATGACCACCAATGAATGGGTTTATTACATTTTGAAGTGTCGGATTCGATTTTGTTGGTGTTTTTTTTTTGCTGAAAGCTTTTACTATTGTTATAAAATGCGCCTTTTTTGTGTGTGTGGCCAACATAATGTGATCTTAGTGTCCCTTGTCGTCAGTCATTAGTGTTATCTGTTTGAGTTGGTTTCTAGACCGGACATTTAAGAGGGTTGGTACAGTTGAAAAAAAAATAAATCGGAGTCTCTGGTGTTATAAGATAATTTCAGTAAGCTGCTTTATGTTTTTTTAAATTATATTTGTGGTAAACATTTATTATAAAATTATAAGTCTAAATGTTTTTCTTTCTGTCTGCCTCTTTTGTTTTTGCCAAGTTTAAACCCCCCCCCCCCCCCCCCCAAACAATCTGCGTGGGTTCATGTTTATTTTGGTTGAACAGTGTGAGGTTTCATGTTCATTTAAACCTACTCAGTGGTCATTGCTCTCGTCCTCCGATTTGTAGTTTACGGCTTTGGCCCCCAAGGTCTGACGTAATGTTATTGTGCACGAGCACTGTTGACAAGAGGCCTCGAGTGATTTGACTCATTGGTCGACTGGTGGACGACGTGAAAGGCCGCGGGTGGGGGCCGTGGACTTGTAAACTCATTTGGTGTCACCGTGGCAACCGGGCGAGCTTTGTGGCTTACTTCCTTCGAGAGAAAAAGACCTAGCTTTGCTGCTAAATGTAACTTTGCAATAGTGAGACAGCATCATGGTTTGCACGCTGTTCACCTGTGAGATTAGTCGATCGGTTTAAGTTGTAATTCATCAATTCATCGGCAGATCCAAGGCGAAAGTCAGCGCCCTGATTTGTCGTCGCAATTACTCTCATCTTATATTAGTTTTATATATGTAAATGTACAAATCCTTAAATTCCCCCCACCCCCTGGACAAATCCTTAACCACCCCTTACCCCCCCCCCCCAAAAAAAAACAACAACAACAAATAAATACAATTGATACGATTTTAGCAATATGTTTGATTAGCATCTGTTCGTCTTTTTAAACCATCCCCCACAATCCCACGCGAGCAGTGCGTGTTTCATCGTGTGCTTTGGTCTGTAAGATTCCATTAGTTGGTCGAGTCAGTGGCGTGTACGCGCGGTGATGTTGGGGGGCCACGTATCCGGGATGTCGCCGACGTGAGACCTGCTCTTAGTCCCCGACCAAGTGGTTCGTGAGAGTGGGCCTGTCTGATGTTAGTGAGGTTTGTGTGACACAGGTTCGTTTCTCGTGATCTTTTTTTCTAAATATGCCGGTGGCTAGACGTGTGTTTACCTAACGTTGGTCAGGTTAGTTTGATGAGATGCTCTGGGTTGATGTCGTCACTGCACGGATTGTCAAATAGGTTTGATGGATGCACCGGTTTGGATGTTTTCGTTACAGGCCGGGCTGTGATATGTGTGTTGTGAATAAGTCGCTATAAATTGTGTGTGTGTGTGTGACAAGACAGTTTTGTGTGGAATATGTATTTGGTTACATGGCTCTGTCATTAGGACAGCCTTGATCAAGACGTGCTCCGTCGGTTTAACACACGTCGTGGTGTGCTGTTACTGGTACCTGTTGGTTGTGCCGGCTCGTCTGCATTAGGTTCTCCTAAAGAAAATGGTAGTTCGTGTGAATTTAAGGTCAATTTTGACAATAGGACACGGGTTCACAACGTGGGTTGCCAGTACCCCTATGAGGCGCCAGTGCCCCTGAGGTGCCAGCGCCCCTATGAGTATCTGCGGCCCTATGAGGTGCCAGCGCCCAGATGAGGTGACAGCGCCCAGATGAGATGACAGCGCCCAGATGAGGTGCCAGCGCCCATATGAGGTGGCAGCGCCGATATGAGGTGACAGCGCCCATATGAGGTGACAGCGCCCGTATGAGGTGACAGCACCCGTGTGAGGTGACAGCATAGTGAATTATTTGACGTTTTTGCATGTTTCATGTGAATAATTTCACAATTTATTTATGTTTTCTTCTTTGCGGTTGTTCAGTGTTGAATGGTGTCAGCGTACTTTCCAACTTAACGTAAGTAAAAAGTATAATCCCGTCAGCACGCATGAGTGGGCAGATAAGCCCCTTGGGCTTGGGTAAAAAAAGCTCTCTTTTTTCCTTTTGCCAACCGTCAGTCCGTGGCCGTATATGATGTGTGACTGTGTGTGTGTGTGATAGCTGGCGTAGGTTTGTCGGATCTGGTGGAAGCTAGTTGGATCGCGTCACCAGTGTCGGTGATCTTTGAAGCACTAACTATCGTATGCAGCACTAACTGTCGTATGCAGCTCACGAAAAATGTCACGTTGCTTAATCATGATAAACATACCGACATAGTTGTAGGCATGATATAATCATTGACTCTGGCTGCAGTGGTTGTATTATCCATTACGGAGCCAATAGCTATTATAATGGCTGTAGTTTATCATATGTATTACCACGGCCATGGGGGGCCTATGCAATAGAGGTTCACGAACTCATGTTGATAACCGCTGGCTATTCTAATGCACCAGCAAGATCTTCAGACGGCTGTGTCCTCGCGTTGGTGAATCCTATTCATAGGTTCGGTCAAACATGCATCGCTTTGACCTCTGCCAGTGTCAGGGTTTGAATTAGCATACGGGGCCAACTGTTATGACTCGCTGATCCGTTCCCGAACTATGTCCTGGTATTTATTTATAGCGCCCCATCTTAGCAAGTCCCGCAACACGGAGGTCTGTGAGGACTAAGGCCCGCTACCGTTGATAGGAGTTACCGGTCCTCGTCTGTGGTGATGTAATGTGCTGGGTCGCGCTAAAGTCAGTGGAGTGACTGTGTGACGCAATTTACGCCGGGCTGCACTTTTATTCGGATGTGATCAATGTCTCTACGATTCTTTCAAAAAGTGTAAACAACAAAAGCACCCAGTTTTAAGGGCCACGCCACTACATATTACCAAGAATTTGGGCCTACATACTTGTATCGAGAAAAATGTAACTGAAGGAATATTGGTGATTAAATAATATCAATAATTTAGTCCTGCGTCAACCGGGAGCTGGGTGAAGGGAGTTATTATTATAATTTTTTTAAATTTTATAATTGAAAATTGTGGTGTTGTGTGGTGTTAGTAGTACTTTTTAAAATTTATTATTATTACTTATGTAGCCGTGTGGTTAGTTGTTTGTGGCAATACAGACACAGTTGAATATGTTTACCCATTTATGGACAATACAGATACAATGCCACACGTATTTGTGTCGCCTGGCGATGTGTTCATGGTTGGTAACTCGTTGGTTTTTCCTAAGTGAGGTGTGCATGGTAAATTACTGAGTTAGCCCCGCTTATATCATCTCACTCTTTCCCCTCACGTGGTGGCCCGAACAGGGCGTCATAACGTGTACACACACACACCGGTATGTACACACACCACACAAGTGTGTACATACAACGGTATGTAAAAAGTTTAACGTTGCATGCCCGATAATCCTTGATTGAATACGTCGGACGCAGCATGCCAGATTAGTCGGAAATCATTTAATTCACACAAGTCTTAAAAAGACCAGAGGATGGGGCAAATGCCCCCACATACTACTTCGGGGTGTAAAAGTGAACGTGGTTTTGTGATGCATCCTTCGGAACACCTGTAACAAAAATAACTATTGGCACTGACATAGAGGGTGATTCATTCTCCCATCAGCCCCATGGAGATGACAGTATTGACAGGACTGGCGTTGTCCTGACTGGAGACTAACCAGACTTACTGGTTGTGCTGGTGTGTCGAGACTAACCAGGCAAACTGGTTGTGCTGGCGTGATTGACAGGACTGTCGTTTTGTCCCGGCTGGAGACTAACCAGACTAACTGGTTGTGCTGGCGTGTCGAGACTAACTGTATTAACTGTTGGCTCTATTGGGTGGTTGTGGAGCACTGGCGTAGCTCGCGCCCGGGGCACAATACCTTTTTAGCGCCCCTCAATACCTTTTTAGCGCCCCTCAATACCTTTTTAGCGCCCCCCTCTATTCGAAAACCATACAATATTATAGTAAAATACACCATTTGGCGCCCCATTGTGAGTAGCGCCCGGTGCATGATGCCCCCCCCCTTGCCCCCCTCACTACGCCACTGTTGTGGAGGTACCGGCAGTGGCGATTTACTGAATGTCACGGTCTTCTCTTTGTGAGTTGGAGGCACAGGGTGTTGTGGGGGGGGGGGGGACTAGCTCTGCCCCGGCACCGACCTGGACTAAGGTCATAGCGACTCTAGGTCACGTGAGGTCATCCAGTAGGGAATTCATGACGTCGGGTTGACGCTGCGGCCACGTGATTAACTTTTCCGGTACCGTTAAATGTGTGGACTAGAATAGAGCCGTGTTGTTAGCTGCACGTGTCATCGTTGTCAGCAAGGTACGTGATGTGTCGGACAAGTGTCATTGGACGTTTCTAAGCCATCAGATACATCCCAACAAGTATTGCCGTTTTCCCCACAAGACGGTTGGATGGATTTTGTGAACGTATAAGAGTCTCCTATTTGTTCAAAATAAGTCGACTGTTGTCTTGTTTTGGCCTATAAGGCTTAGCTTCTATGTGTCCCATAACGTTGGTCTCTTCAATGAATGCCATTTGACTGAAATATGTTTAAAAAATCTGTGTCTCAAGGCTTAGGGAATAGCAAATTATGTCTTTGTTTCCGCTAGACCTGCATCCATTTGGTCATTACGGTGACGGTCAGTTTTTTTAAAAGTATAATTAAATCAGTGTGACATTGGCCATTAGTTGGTTATTTTCTGGTGTAAGACACGAATGACCACTATATCAAAATGGAGATATATTCCCATTGAAAAGTGTCAATCACAGTCATATCCAAAAGTGTTCAATTGTAATGGTCTTGTGAAATCAACGATGTGCGCGTGTTGTCTATTATAAATTGTAATGTACCCGCTGTGGCGTAACTTGGGGTAAGTGCCGCCCGGGGCGAGACAAGACTTTCGCCGCCCCTTCCACTAAAAACACAGCGATACATTTGAGCCGAAAATGCCCTCTTTAAAAAAAACAGTGCATCCACCGACCACCCGTTCCTAAGAGCGACTGCGTACACGTCAGCTCATTAGTGATGCTTGCGTCCTGTCAATGACGACCGTACATTGGTCAACGATGTTCTTGTCGGTTCATGTTATGTTTGCGCATGCTTAAAATATTCGTACGCCTTGTCGTATTGTTGTTGTAAGCAGATTTGTCAAAGCCTTTTTATTTTGCTCCTTTTATATCAGCGGTTCTCAACCTGTGGGTCGAACGACCCTGTCACAGGGGTCGCCTAAGACCATCGGAAAACGCATGTACTCTACAGTTATGAAGTATAGCAACGAAATCAATTTTGCGATTGGGGGTCGCCACAACATGATGAGCTGTGTTAAGGGGTCGGGGCATTAGGAAGGTTGAGAACCACTGTTTTATATGGCATATTTTTTGTAAGCAGATTACCAAAACCTTTCAACTGCTTCATTTATATTGGTATATTTGTTGTAAACAACTTATCTACGCCTTTCAAATATTTGATGTAAGCAGATTTATCAAAGCCTTGCGAAGCCAAATATGGTTGAGTTCGTTTATGCATTTATTTAGCTCTTAATTTGTTTTATTTTATTACTTTTTTAATGAATATTTTTAAGTACTATTTTTACAGATCGGGTTTATCCGATGTAATACTGCGTTCAATTAGTACACAAGTCGTAGCCTCCAAACCACAATGTCCCACCATATGTATGTGCCGGACAGGTCCATCTAAATCTAAGCATTACAATTACATTGACATTTTTGTTGTACAAACATTTCCCCGGAGCCAGCGCAAGCTTGGTTTTATTTGATGTCTGTATCGGAGTGATCGTCCTGTAACTAATGGCGACGGGCCAGAGTTAATTCACTCCCCCCCCCCCCCCCCCGTGCATTTTATTATATTTTCCTTGTTTTTTCGATGTTTAGGCGATAATAGATGTATTACTTGCGGCCCCCCCCCCCCCCCCCCCCCCGATTTTCATTTTTTCTTTCTTTCACTCTACCGTTAGCCGGCTTGTTTCATGTCGTTCAGCGACTTTAGTCTCCCGTCGTCCATTTTAACAATGATCTATTTGGAATTGTTGACTCTCTCTTTCAAAGGAAGCCTTCTAGTTTGTGCGGACTCGGATATAAAGGAGGATTCTCGAAAATCTGGACTCACTGTGTGTGTCAGTTTATAACTGAGTTTTTGGGATTGTTCAGTATCTGGTTCATCTTCGACTATTTCATTTCTAGATTCATTGATTATAGCTCTGAAAAACTTTAAAAGGATTTCTGGTTAATAAGAGTTGTTTCTCGTGCACTGGTGATACTTGAAACAATTGCCAGAGCGTGTGGGGATTTCTGATCTCCATCCACGATATTGCCGGAGTACGTGTCCCAGTCGGTGTTTGACCCAGTGACCAGCACCACCATGGCCAACCATCTATTGCCCACCATTAACGTGCCGTTCAGCCAGCGCCACACCAACATGAGCAGCGCCTCTCTCTCCAACGTGACATCGGTAGGTTCATCCTTTTTATATTGTGTAGCTCATTTAATGTGCATGATGATACTGTGACAGTAAGTCATTGAGTGTAAGTAGCGACTAGCGATTGGGGGAGGGATGTATCATAAATATGCAGTGGTCTCCAATTTTGTTAACGTACCCCATAACAGTGAACACAAATTATTTTGAAAAAAAACATTTTTTTAATCAAATTAAAATTACATAATCTTAAACAGCTTATATATACCTATATTTATTAATTTATAAGAAATAATCTTGCGCCCCACACATCAACTCACGCACTTCTAAGGGCGCGTTCACGTCTCTGTGAAGACCACTGGGACAGACTGAGCAAGTTAATACTGATTTATTGTCATGGGTTTTCTTTGTTTGTTTTTTAATGCTTTATGCCAAGATTAGTGTTACTATATAATAGTACATGACAGTAATAAGTTATTTTACAATGGCAAGACGTCCTTGACCCATTGACTACGCATTCCAGGACAAATCTCGACACCGCAGAAGTACTTCCAAAGTTTTGTTAAATAAGTAAAAGGTGGAGGTAGATTTTAGATTATCCACCTGGCTTCTTTTTCAAATGCATAAAACCCGAGCCGCCTTGCCGGCGCATCCGGAAATTTTTAGGAAAGTACATTAATTAGGACGGAAGTTTGTTCGAAATTAAATTTGTTTTCAGTTACAGGAAGATTTATTTATTGATGAAGTTTTTAAGGTAGGTGCGGGTGAGAAATGGAGAAAATGTTAACTTTTAAATAACATTTATTTTTGTTGGATTTCCCCCCATTATTTCATTTTGAATAAACTTCCCGTCCGAACAAAATTTCTTTCGTGATTCGTTTACTTTTCCGGCAACCCCTGGCCGGTTTTGTTGATGAGAGGCTGACTGCAAAAGTCTGTGATCGCTTACATTTCAGTATTTCAGCCAGACGTCCCAACCTTGATGAGATGAATTGACTGGGCTATTTTGAAGAAACAACGTAGTTTTTCCATGCTGTCGTTTGTTAGTTCTACTTGAGTTGAGAAATATAGCATTAAGGTGGTGGTACTGAGGAGCATAAAATGGACGAGTTAATCTAATGACTAATGGGTTCAGTGAACGTCAGCATCCAGTGCCAATGAATCGGCCTGTCGTCCACCATCCTAACTTCTCTATCTTGGTTCGTGTCTGTTATCATGGATTTCTGAACAAACAACCTCCCCCCCCCCCCCCCCCCCGGGGCCGGGCTGAGTCTCGGTACGACAGGCTATGTGAATGTGATCCAGCTAGAGAGCTCTGGATCACCGGCTCACGCACTTGTGTGTGATGCGTGTGTGCCACCTGTGGAACAGTGTGTCCACTGTCATGTTGTGTGCTGAGCCGTGCTGTTGGTTTCATTTGAGAAAACCGATCCAATTAGGGCCTCTAACACGGTTGACAGTCAGTCTTGTCCTATCAAACAGGCTGGAATTACAAGGCTTAATGTGCATATTCGATAGTTATTTGGCACCACATTGATATATTCATAATTTTCAGTTTCAGCGATCCGGAGTTATACCTTTCAAGGTATTGTTTGTCAATTGTAATATGTTTGGTTGGCCATTCTTGATGTGGTGTCTTTGCTTTTAAGTGCATTGGTTGGCCAGTGGGAACAACTCTATTTCTGTATGAACTTTTGCACTGTTCTCATTGAAAAAAAATCACAAAAATGCCTACGGCTTTGGCAAGTCCTATTTTTCCAAGCTTAGAACGTGTTACATGGTCATTGTAGTGTTAGGATGCAATTCCCTTTTGCTGTGTGCGACTTGTGACTTTGAGAAAGGTCTGAAGACTGGCGAAGTCTTGTTTGTAGCTATAAAATAAGTGTTGGCATGTTGGCATGACACTAGGTTTGTGCATGGCGCATTGTGATTCAATTGATTTTTATGAGGTGTGGGGAAATGGTGTATTCAAAATTGCACTGCGGCGTGCCACGTCTGGCACGCGTGTCGTATGTTTCCGACCCCTGCCTACAATTTATCGCCATGACATTGACACAGCTCAACACAAATCACGTAACGCTCATTCTGCCTCGCAGTGTTAAAACAAATATACTTAGTCAATACAATAGACAGATCAATAATAACAGGTCCCCGGACAACACATGTTCCCTTGCCTTGGCATTTATGACCAGCTGAGAGCCCCTCCCCAACCCCTTTCCTCAACCGGGCCACTCCCACCCACGACTCCCTCGTGGTTTCTTGTGCTGTGCACACTGCCCATCGCCGTGCCTTATCACTGTGTTGTAAAAATCTGTAGTGGTCGACTTTGAGCCGGCGCAGCTACACATCGTAATTTAGTTATTCTAATTACATTTACGTTATTAACATTTGTTTTGAGGTATGTGTGCATCAGTGCAGCATATTTTTGCAGTGTTGTAGGCCTGTGAGCTGGCATTGATTGGCCAGAAGTGATATATTACTAGGAAGCGTAGTGACTTAGTGTGTGATAATTTCCTCTGTAAAAAGTTCGTATTAAAATTAAAGCCGGGCCCCCTTCTTCGCACTTCAGTGCTGGTCTTCTTTGTACTTGAGTGTCTTCTTTGGGGCTTATCAGTATTTGTTCAAAATGCACGGTTGTGCCCAGATTCCTGTAATAGTAGTGGTGAAGTTAGTTAACTTTGGCATGAACTAGTACTAGCTTTGTGTTCAGAAATTTCTTTTAAAAAATTACTTAAATTGAAAGAACATTAATGGTTATTTCTTTTTGGGCACAGTGCTTATATTGTCACACAAATTGCGGGATCGTATTAATAATTTAATAGTATTGTCGTTGTATTTCTCTTCAAATGTTAAAATTGGCAAGTTGGGTAAATTCGTATAGATTGTACCGCGTTTTTTTTTTACCATGGCCGTCATCTTGGTTGCCTGAACCCTAAATTTATCCCTCACCCTAGCCTGAACCCTAAATCTATCCCTCACCCTAACCTGAACCCTAAATCTATCCATCACCCTAACCTGAACCCTAAATCTATCCCTAACCTGAACCCTAAAGCCTAAATCTATCCTAAACTTAAACCTAATGATGAGGTACCATCTATCTGAATTAGCCGCAAGTTGATACGGTGTAAAATTCATCTGAGATAAGTGTATAGTATGATTCTATAAATGCAATGACAAGAGGATGGGACAATTTGGTTGGTAGATGAGTAGAGCGTTACTGATAGCTATCATAATTTAAAAAAAAACTATAAACATAAGTTAAAAATCAGAAAAGTAACCATAAAATATTGACTAGGCCTAATAAATTCAGACAACAAGGCCTAAATTAATAAATAAATTGATATTTTAAAATGTTTAATTTTAATTGATATTGATAGCTTTCTTAAATTGACCGAGGCATCTTTCTTTTAGTTTGGTCCACTACTATCACATAGTAGGGTCTGGGGTAGGTATAGATCAGTTTCCCTAGAGCCCTAGCCTTAACTTTTTTTCAAGTGTTGATCACTTTTCATGGCTGCAAAGTGACCTTTGTCACATATTCATTTTGTAAAAAAAACAATTTTAATAGTGTAAAAGAAAACACACAAACCTTAAAATTAATCATAAATTTGAGTACAATAATAATATAATTTAATTTTTCGTATTTAATGGGATGGTTGAAGTTGTCTTTGCTTTTTTTATTA
Organism: Omphiscola glabra; assembly: GCA_964017045.1. Lineage (NCBI taxonomy): Eukaryota > Metazoa > Mollusca > Gastropoda > Lymnaeidae > Omphiscola > Omphiscola glabra. The sequence goes on along the minus strand of OZ024811.1, from coordinate 16,296,760 downwards.
GTTCATTGTATCAGCCAACGACCCCACCGAAAACCCTTTGAGGCTCCCAATTGGGTCACTACCATGGGCTGGGAACTTTGATTTTGATACTACTTTTTTTGATTTGTTGTTTTTGTCAGCATTAAATTAAAATTGATGAGAACCAGAAAACTCAATGCTCTTCCTCTCTCTCTTAATCAAGCTGGAATAAGTATGAACAGCTTCTTTACTTGATCAGATGCTAGCTGGAAAAAAAATGTGTAGTGTTATAAACATGTGTTCTGTTGTATTGATGGCAATCCTTCTTCACTTTGACTGCAATTATTAAACTAGCCAAAAAAGAAAACTAACTGCCGTTGAACCTTCAGTTTAAGAACAATAATATAACAAAACATTTATTTGCTTGGCTATATTATATCAAATAATATAGTAATGTCCAAACCAAGGCTGCAGGTAAGAAAAATTGGCTCTTATTACTTATAACTTGTACTAAATACGATAAGTTTTCAATCACCTAAAGCCTACAAAGTAATAATGGTCGGAATTGAAAGTATTTAGTATTGAATGATAAAAATAAAATTAACAGCAAGAAAAAGTTTCATATTTTTACTAGACTTTCTTCCCCTCTTTGTAATTTTGAATTCAATATTTGTTTATTTTGATTTTTTGTTGCATGTTCATTTTGACTATAAGTCTCTATTGTCTCCTTTGACATAAGACAAGAGAGGATAAATTTTCTTCTATGATAGTATTAATAATGAGCATATTTACAATGATAAACACTAATTATAATGTGCATATATACAATGACACATTTTTAACAATATTAACAGAGTTGAATCACGTACTAATACTAGCTATACTAACAGACTAACACTAACAATTTTCATCTTAATGTTCATTTCATCTGTATAATACCTTAATTTAATAAACATGAGAATTATTGTAACTTTATAGAGAATTAACAATTATTGAAATCTTAAAATTAAAATGTAATCCACATGATCAAAAATATGTTGTCTTGCTACTTGTACATCATTAACTATACTCATCTTAGCAAATAATCTAACCTATCACTATTGCTGTTAATTGTAATCATCAGTCATTTCAGATTTTAACATCATTCTGGTGTACATAATTAAACAATCTTAAATTCTATCTGCTCAACTCACTCCCACTAAAATATTGAACAAAACAGTAGCGTGCAACTTATCATTATTGTTTTCTTTGATTCCTTTTTGTATCTGGTAGGTATTGAAACAAACAAAATTTTGTTTAATAATTGAAACAAAATAATTTCCACTTGACATTTTAATCTAATTGGACTTTTGAGATTTAAAAAAATTTACTCTTAGGATATGGAAATATAATTAAATTTAGGGCACAAGAGTTATTAGTATAAAATACTTGAACTTGGTAAAGACATGTACCAAAATCATAGCTACCAAAGTATTTATTTTAGACAAAATAATTTGTGCCAGTGTATTTTGATGGAGTTTTTTTTTTTTTTTTAAAGGTGTTAGGTTCTAATAATCTTACACGGCATTGATTTATTTTTAATAAAGTATTTTGTTAACTGATTATGCGATATCATATTTATACATCACAGATGTGGTGTTCCATCACAGCTTAAAAGTAGAAATGCTCAGGATTAGTGTTTTACTTAAAATTAGTAACTATTAAAATGGTGTGTAAGCTCTTCTCAAAACACAAGTGCTGCTATGTGTCAGTATAGTTGGAACATCAACAGTGGTTTTTGGTGTGTAACCTTGTGGTACAACCCTTCTGGCTATTTATAATTGACTTGGGGGTCTCAATCGTAAAATAATTATCCAGTGGGGTCACACCCATAGCAAGGTTGCTCACCACTGGTCCACAACCTTATTCATTTATCTTCATGTAGTCATGTCTGATATCTCTTGTTTTGCGTAATGTAATCCTCGCAAAATCAAAATGGTCCACTGACAGAAAGAAAACCTGTTGTCTTCAAGTCCAGTGAGAATAACCATCTTATCTTTTATGATCTACAGTTTAATCTGAGAGAGGCGGAATTTAAGGGTGATTACTACCTCCAGACCCAGCAGCTTCATGCAGCCAATGCCAACTCTCGGTTGGAGCACATGTGTGCCCTTGACATTGATTCAGAACCTGGACAAGTTCGGATGACAGGAATCATCTGTACCATTGGTCAGTTTGTGTTTTTACCTGATTGGTATTCCTGATGCTACTTTGCAAAAGAACATATTCCACGAGCTCTAAAAGCCATCACGTTACAGTCCTTATTTAAAATAACAAAAGAGTGTATAAGAAAAAAAACACATTAAATGATACCCTATAATCTTTCTCATAGAGCATGTTAAATTCTTTCCATTGTTGCTTGATTTTTCAGGTCCAGCAACTATGGAAGTTCAGATGCTCCAAAAGATGATGCTGGAGGGAATGAACATTGCTCGGCTAAACTTTTCTCATGGAAGTCACGATGTGAGTTAATAGGCTGTATGCTTGGGTAAAATTTAAGTTCTTGATGAAATGAAGTATTGAAGTTTTTGGATCTCAGCTGAAATAAGTTGAACACTCTCCATGCATTTAGTCTTTTATAATTTCCTGTAGCAAATACTGCCTTCTTAATGTTTGGTGGCCAATTTATTGCCTTCGTTAATGTGTTTTAGACACCTGTTAATATGTTTAAGACCTCTGTTAATGTGTTTAAAACACCAATTAATGTGTTAAGACACCGGTTAATGTGTTTAAGACACCTGTTAATGTGTTTAAGACTACTGTTAATGTGTTTAAGACTACTGTTAATGTGTTTAATACACCTGTTAATGTGTTTAACACCTCTGTTAATGTGTTTAACACCTCTGTTAATATGTTTAAGACCTCTGTTAATGTGTTTAAGACACCTGTTAATGTGTTTAAGACACCTTAAAATGTGTTGATTTTTGTGAAATGCATCTGTTTTATTTCCACAGTATCACAGGCAAACAATAGAAAATGTACGCAAGGCTGTGGAGGCCTTCTCTGAGCCTAAACCTATAGCAATTGCCTTGGACACCAAAGGACCTGAGATCAGAACTGGCTTGATTGACGGGGTGAGTTAAAGTTTTGAATTTAAGTTCCCCAAAAGCCCACACCGCTGAAAGCACCACAAGGTTAGTCTCCTGTTCGTTATAAGTATCCAATTCCTTCTTTATTGTTACAATTAACATACTTGGCCATTTGTTGAATAAATGAATATGTCTTGTTGGAGCCAGATGTATGCTTCACACATTTAATGTTTTTAAAAATTTAGGATAAGCACAGACCTGTTTACTCTTATGATTTTGGCGTACAGTGTTCGATTTTGAGATGTATACATTATATACAGTATGTTTATTTTTTAATATTAAGATAATGTATTGAATGATTTTATGATGATATTGTACGATTTTAAGAGTTTGAGGGTAAACAGGTCTGTAAGCATCAATTCTTCACATCTCAATAGATCATGATTGGTCAGTTGCAAATCAATTTCTTTCTCAAACTCCCATCTGCTAGCAGGATATAAAAAATTAAAAATTTAAGTAAAAAAAAAATTAATTCAACAAATGTTTGTACAAATGAGTATTTAAAGTTTAAAAAATGGGTAGTTGTTGTGTGAGCAAAATATTGCATTGTAGAAAGTGACGGTAAATGGTGCTAACTTGAATGCATTTTAAGAGTCATTAGTTAAGTATTGCTTATTTGAGTGTCTTTAAAGAGTTGAGACTTTAGAACCTACAACCTGTAATGAATTTACAATTATTAACATAACTGTCTAATAATTAATGGGTTAACTAACCATTGGCACAGTTTGCAAACCATATCTACATCTGCAGAGTGAACTGTCATTTAAATTTCTACCCCCTTGGTTGTGAGCAATTACCATGTTTAGTTTCTACCCCCTGCAAGGTGAACAATAAGAATGAAAACTTTTACACCAAAAAGAAAAATGTCTGATAGCCATAAAACTTATTATTATTTCCAAACTTTTCAGAGTGGCACTGGTGAGGCCATCCTGGTGACAGGTGAGACAATCAAACTGACTGTGGATGATGCATTCATGGACAAGTGTAACAAGGACATCCTGTGGGTTGACTACAAGAACATCAGCAAGGTTGTCAACCCTGGATGCAGGATCTACATCGATGATGGGCTTATATCTATTATTTGTAAGGAGAAAGGTAAGTCTGGAACTCATGTTGACCTACTTTCAAAATAAGTCATAACAAATTTTAGAATACCGTATACACTGGCAAATTGTTGCATTTTTTTTTAAATACAAAAAATTGCTATAAATTAAGGGGTGCGACTAAATTTTGCCAACTGTTATTTAGTGTGGGGCAGTCATTTATATGAATAGTCTGAAAATTGTTTTCTCCCCTGCTCTCTTATGCTGGTGCAGAGGACAAGAATTTATTTTAAAATGGGTTAATTAAAAATTATACAGTTGATGACATTGATTATTGTGACTGCTTTTGAGTTTCCAAGTTGGTATGGAAACATTTTTTGTGCTGTCGGTTTAACAAAATTCAGTTATTTACATTTAAAAAGAGGAAGTGTAACTCTCCAAACTAAGTGTGGGACCTGTGCGAGAGTATAACGTGTTTTCTTGTTTGTTTTCTTTTAAGTTTGAACAAAATGATGCTGTTTTGAAAATAGTTTCAAAAATTATTATATACAGCATTTAATGAAAGGTTAATGTGTACAACTTGTTTGAAACTTAATTTAAGCCAGAAGACAACTGTGCAGTACTTGCATGTTGTTAAATTACTTCTTAAGTTTTACTCTGTCTTCTCTGGGTGAACAGGTAGCGATTTTCTCATTTGTGAGATTGAGAACGGTGGGGTCCTGGGCTCCAAGAAAGGTTGTAACCTGCCTGGCACAGCCGTGGACTTGCCAGCCGTATCTGAAAAGGATAAAGCTGACTTACAGTTTGGTGTGGACATGGGGGTAAGCTCTCTTGTTGGAAGTTATTTTCACTTTTGTTAGGGTCTAGAGTGAGGTGAAAACATTTTTAAATGTATGCCTACCTAAATTGACTCATTTAAAAAGCTAAGTACTATAACTCAAATAACCCTATCATTGATTGATGAAAATTTTTTTTAAAATGCGTATGTCAAACTAAAAATATTTTACATTTGTTTCAATCAATAAAAGAATCTTATCTGCAGTTATAACGATTGTTTCTTTTAATGTGCAGTGTCACATGTTTCTGCAATAACCTTTTTTTTTATTTTCGCGGCACACTGAATCAGTTAAAACATAATTGGCTATAAATGTGAATCCTATTGTCTAAAAAGTAGTGTTTAGTTGTTAAGTGAAATAAATATGTTATATAGCCGTCTTTTTGTTATCAGATTCAGGAATACAATAAGATGGCACATTTTATCTACCTTTTTAGGTCGACATGATTTTTGCATCTTTTATCCGCGATGCTGCTGGCATCAAAGAAATCCGCAAGGTTCTCGGGCCCAAGGGAGCCAACATCAAAATTATTGCCAAGCTAGAAAACCATCAGGGTATTCGCAAGTAAGTGATTTTAAAGTTGTCAATTAAAGTAGTCCTGTATGCCTAAGAACAATTAACATCTGGGGAGATTAGACGATTTCTCTCTCCCTGACAAGTTGTCTCCCATATAAAAAATATACTCAATGCCAGAGTTTATAAAGCTGCTTTTGTTCAAGTCCAGGAAAATTGTCCCTTTATGGGTTTTATATTTTGTTCTTGTTTAGATTCTATCCCCTTTCATTAGAGACCGACCGAATTTCAGTTTCGGCGCCGAAAGTTGCCAGTTGATCACTTTCAGCCTATTTTTGGTTTCGGCAGAAACAGAAAAGTTAACTTTCGGTTTAATTTCGGTTTTGGACAGAACAAAAAAGTTAGCTTTCAGTTTAATTTCGGTGACTGGGGTTTTCAGTCATCTACCAGAAGTGAGACTGTCTGGCCACCAATCCGATGTTCATTATTGCTGGAAATCTTGCGGTGATCATATGTTATATGATTAATATTCTGCAAAAACTGCTCACAGCTGCATGATAACCTACTTGCCCTTTGTTTCCAAAAAAAGTAATTTCAATTAGGCCTAAAGTTTTGTGAAAGAAACACTAATTACATTGTTATATTTATATTGTTATTTTTTTTATTTTCAAAAATAAACTTTGCAACCCTTGGTTTATTCAAATCCATCACTTGTGATAATCCTTTTGATTTATTTTCATCATGCTCATCAATTTTGCAATATGCACAGGTGAATAATATTGAATAATCCTAAGGAATGGTAATATTTCCATTATTATTTTTGTTTTATTTCTTGAACTTCACCATTATCATGCTGATTAACATTGTTATTGACGAAATAACACTCTTGTGCATGTATCACGGGTTTGTATTAAAATTATATAATAAGCTTACCGCAGACCTGTTTATTTGTATGATTTTGGTGATCAATTTAGATGTCTTTTGTAATTCTCCGTCAAGACCCGTCAGAATAACAATTTTAACCCTTTCGCCCTTAGGCCGATACTGAGCCACAAACAGTCTTTCCTTGAGAAAAGTGGCATAACTCCGTAAAATTTGCAACATACAATATTTAAAAATTCACCAAAAAAAAACTATTAAAGCAATTAAAGTTAAACTTTGGAAATTAAATGAAATATGGACAAGGTATATTATTACATAAAATTAATTACAAAAAACTCTAAAAAAACAAAGAAAGAAATGTTTATATTTGACTTGAAGTGCTGGCGACAGAAGTTGGCATCAAGTTTGTGTGGAATTTTGAGAAACATTCTCCTTTACATAGTCTAACTTGGCACAAATTACACCCATAAACAGTCTCATGTGCCCTCTTTCTTTTTCCAAACTGTTTATTTACTGAACAGAAGTGGCAAGCACGTTTGTTCCCAACCATCCTTATCAGCCGGTGCTCAAGCAAATCAGCAGTCCCTACTCCTTGAGAAGCTGGTTGACTTGTTGGTTTTCTCTTCCGGCTGATGTTGCCTTTCAGCAAAGATGAGCTAAGGCTTAATCGATACTCCTTATGGGACAGCATGTTTTTTTTTGGATGTGGTCTGTGAGAATTGGAGTATAGGATCCAACTATTGACAATAGCAATCTGAAGGAGAAATCGAAATATATATCTCCACCACTTTACAGATTTTCGTCCTACTGGATAGTAAGAACACAATTGATCCAATTTGTCCTCACCCCCCATGGATTTGTTGTACACTTCAACAACAGTAGGAATGGTCACTTCATACCGACCTCCTGGGGCACGACGTGAAACTGTGGACGTCCCTGAAGCCGTGTTGGTGCTTAGCAGCGTAACACATCTTTTGTCCTTCCAGACCGTGGCCAAAAGATTTCCATTTTGCCTGACTTGGATTTCTCCTTTTTTCCTTTTTTTTATTTTTGAGGATTTAAAATCAGATGGCCATTCTTTTCTATTGGGCCTTATTGTTGAGCAGCAATAAGTATCTTTTGCCAAGAGATCCTGTGCCAACTGAATTGACGAGAAATAATTATCAAAGAAGAAGTGGTGATAATTATATAAAAATCTTTCCCCCAGCTTTGTAACAACATAGTGTCCACTTCCATGAGGCATGTCATCTTTTACCTTCCCAGTATATATATTGAAATCAAGAAGGTACCCTGTAGATGAATCAGCAGCACACCAAACCTTTATGCCCCAGGGGTTAGGTTTGCCTTTGATGTACTGCTTAAATGCCAATCTCCCACTGTAGGCTATCATTGCCTCATCAAAACTGATATTCTTGCCTGCTGTAAAACAGGAGGCTGAATTAGCTTTTATGAGCTCTACAAGTGGTCTTACTTTATGTAAGGGGTCATGGCCTTCTTGGCCTCTGGGAGGATTCAGAGATGAGTCACTTAGATGAAGGTATTGTGACAGCTTCTCGTAGCGTGATTTACTCATACACGAAGCCACCCCTTGGACATGGAGGCGATCATCTGTTGACCAGTAATCAGAGTATTCTGGCAGAACATGTATGCCCATAATTATATAAATATGAAACAACAGTTTTATTTCACCAACTGTTGCTGGCTTCCAATATTTGTCCACTTTAGCAGCCCTTTGTTGGCATTGTTCAGCATACAGATTTGTTTGGTTTACTACTGTTGCATAAAAGTCTTCTGGTAGTAACAAACTAAAATAGTCAAATGGCTCTGCATCTGACTCTAATTCATGTTTAGGGCCACTATCTGCAATAAACTCTCTGACCACAACATCTGTAATATTATTCCACTGGCCTACGATGTTTGGACCTATTGGGTCTATGTTGTCTGGATCTACAGCATCATCGGACTCATTATCCGTATCAATATCGGTGTCACTAAGGTCAAATTGTTCAATTGGAACATCGTCACTTCCACCTTCATCATTTTCACTATTACCCCCTAAATCGTATGTATTCCCATCATAATTGTACCCTGTAGCATCCCTAAACATCCTTAGAACATCATCCATTTTGAAAAAGAAATCAACAAAAAACACAAATATTAAAAAATGTGTCAAAAACACAAGACTCGTACAAAAATAATCAAAGAAAGACGAAAAGGAAGCTTATTTACAGCTCTTTTATTTGAGAGTTAAAGAAAGCATATATTAACTACTTAAAAAGTTGGATCGGCTCTGCAGCGAAACAATCAAAAAATCGGCGACGCTCGGCGACTTTAAGTGTCTATCGGTAGGCGCGACGATCGCCGACTCCAAGGGGGAAAGGGTTAAGATACCTGGTTATAAAAAAAAATTCCCCCACCAATGCGGTTGAGGGAGGTTGGTTGCCGAACGAATTAATTACATCACCAGCATATAAAGAATGAAGTGTTTGTACTAGGCTAAACATTAATACAGCGATCATTTTATTGCCTTAATAACAATAACTGATATTTAGGTGACAATAGGCTCTATTAGAGCCACAATAAATATTTTTGGCATATTTGGTAGGTTGTAATTATAATATAAAAGCAAAGGACACTCAAGGTTATTTTGAATTTGTTTCCCCCCTGCCCAGTCCAAATTTTCTCTTACCATACTAATTTAAAAAAACATTTTAAAGAAGTTTAAATTACTTTTAAATTAAATTGGTTAAAGGCAAAGTATTCATTAGATGTTTATTTGTTAATATTCACGATCTCATTTTGTTTTATAAAAAGAATGTAAACATTCCCCCATCATTTTTCGATTTATGCAGAATGTATGCGTGAACGAATTTCAAAATATCTAATTTTTTATTTCGGCTGCAAGTCTCGTTAAGCTTTTGGTTTCGGATGAAAGTCTTAAGCTTTTGGTTTTAACTTTCGGTCCAGTTTCGGTTTTGTCCAAAATGAGAAAATTACTTACGGTTGGTCTCTACCTTTCATATGGTCTCTTTGAGCTAAAGTTTGCCCAAGAGTTTAGTACCAAGCTATTCTTTCTGACCTATAGTTTAAAAATACTGGTATGCTCAGGAGCTCATCTCTCTGAACTATAATAGTTTAGAGTGCTAAGGAGCTTATCTTTCTGAGTTTTTATTTATGTGCTAAGAGCTAATCTCTGTGATGTATAGTTTGTGGTATTACGTCACACATTGAATATGTTTTCTCTCTCTTTGTTCCCTAGTTTCATGGAAATCCTGGAGGAGACTGATGGTGTGATGGTTGCCCGTGGTGATATGGGAATTGAGATCCCACCAGAGAAAGTTTTCCTGGCTCAGAAGATGATGATTGGTTGCTGTAACAGGGCCGGAAAGCCAGTCATATGTGCCACACAGGTGGGTGGAAGAATTTACAAACCCATTTTATTTTAGTTATTCCATTGCTAAAAATATTCTGATATCAATAAGTTTTCTAAATATTTGTGTTTATAGTAAATTCATTTGTTTAGAATCAGAGCTATGAATTATGTTTTAAAAAAAATTAAAATCCTAAATAGAAAAATTGTAATATGAAAAAGAACGCTTCATCCACTTGGAAACTAGGAACGGTTAGGCTTAGAATACACCAACCACTTGTAATAAGTGGAATCATCCATCCTACTTTGTCATGCTATTTATTTTTTTTTATATGTGAATGTCAGATGAAGGTAAACTGCATTAAACTGGGGATATGGTACAAGCACTGGCTTTTTTGTTTTGCTTGATACTCTATTTTACAGACTATACGACGCTACGGATTATAAGACACACTTTAATTTTTAAGCAGTTCTTTTTTAAAATAACATTTTTACCATTTTTATATTAATTTCGAGTATAAGACGCACCTGAATTTTGGAGGCAATTTTTAGAAGAAAAAAGTACGTCTCATTGTCCATAAGATACGGTAGCTAAAATGTAATGTATGGATGTGATACAAGCACGGGCTTTATTGTATTGATAGATGGTTAAAATAAATGGATGTGATGCAAGCAACGGCTTTAGCATCGGTTAACACGATCAAATTTTCTTTCATACATTTGATGCGATTTTTTTTATGAAACCTTGTCACAACTTTCGAATTCCTATTTTGTCCAAAAAAAGAAACCACGCAGAAAATAGTGCGCTCGTACACAAATTTGACGCAAAATTCTAATTTTATCGTGTGAACTGATGCTTATTGTGTTGCTTGATAGCTAAATTGTAATGTATTGATGTGGTACAAGCTAAAGTGCCTATATGTTCCTGTTTGATGTATTCACTTTGTAAGGATCATTGTTAGTATTAACAAGCATGATGATATTCAGGATGATTCTCTGCTGTAAGAAAGCTTCAGTGTGTTCAAAACAGATGTGCTATACTGAGAAACCATGCTGTTGTGCTTACAATTGTTTGTATTCTCGGGTTTCAGATGCTGGAAAGCATGACCACAAAACCCAGAGCCACACGCTCCGAGACCAGTGATGTGGCTAATGCTGTCCTTGATGGTGCTGACTGTGTCATGCTGTCTGGAGAGACAGCCAAGGGAAAGTACCCTCTGGAGACTGTCAGACATATGCACAGGGTGACTACCCCTATTTATTTCATTGACACTGGTCTCAAAATTTATGTATTTTTTTAAATCGTAAATTTTAATTAAAAATCATTAAAATTCTTTTAAGAAAATCTTTAAATATCAAAATAAATTAAAGTTGTAGGTCAACATTCCATATCTGGCCTGCCCGTGTGTGGTTTGGCTTTCTCATGCAGGGATCTTATCAAAGGAATTATGTACAGAAGTTTTTGACTGCTGACTTATGTCTTTCAGATTTGTAGAGAGGCTGAGTCTGCCATCTTTCACAAGCAAAACTTTGAAGATTTGAGGCGGGAGACCCCACTTTACACTGACTCTACACACACCATCGCCATTGCTGCTGTCGAAGCTTCTTTCACCTGTATGGCTGCCGCAATTATTGTTCTCACAACCACTGGGAGGTAATTCTGTCGTGATGAAGTTGTCTTGAATTACATTTTTATTCATCAGTGTCGGTCATCAGGTTGGGAATACTTATTAAAATATATTATCCACTCGGGCTATATGAAATTTATATTGTCTTATTGTGCTGTATAATAGATATTTTATCACTAGTGCTTTTTAAAAGATATTTTGTCCACTAGTGCTATATAAAAGGTATATTGTCTGCTTTTGCTTTATACAAGTCACATTGTCTAATTATTTAGGGTTTTGACTGAGAAAGCTTTTAAGTAGATAAATAAGGCACATACATTTTATGTAAATATAATGGTATAAATTAAAAGACTTTGTCTCCATGGTTAACTGTATATTTGTATTGTACCAGTACAATTTGTTATATTTGATATGCCAAAATCTCTCTAAAATAAAATGTGATTTAAGAATGAACTAGAAAGGACAAACTCTGTGGAATATGACATGCAGAGTCAAATTCAGATTTATTTACTAAAGAATGTCATGTTTTCTTGTACCAGATCTGCCTACCTTGTCTCTGCATACCGACCACGGTGTCCCATCCTGGCTGTCACTAGAAATGCACAAACTGCTAGGCAGGCTCACTTGTATCGTGGCATCTTCCCCATTCATTATGTTGGTATGTTCTAAGTGTTGTTTTGGAGTAACTTTCTATTAAATAAATAGCTATTCAGTTGGACAACAAGTAAAATTTCAAAATATCAAATTACTTTATTATGCTCACATGCAAATGGTAATATTGGGGAGACTGCAATCAAGAGTTGGGGGGGGGGGGGGGGGGGCCTTTTGTGAAATGTTAATGGAAAGCCTGAGGTAAAGACCAAACAACACCCTTTATCTGACCTTCTTCACTGGACCAAACAAGTAAAACTGTAAAGTTAAAGAAACTTACACTCATAGAAAGTTGGCACCAAGAACAAAATGTCATGACTGAACCATAACCAAACATAAAATGACTTTTTAATTTTTAATAAATTTCCAAGTTGCAACTAATACTTGTCAGCTTTCTGGGATCACAGTTGGGGTTTTTATCTTATCTTTACATTAAAATTTAGTTGAGTTGGTTACATAGGAAATTTTGAAAAAGTTGCTTTTAGAATTTGGATATAGGCAAGTACCGAATAATGTGACAGCTCTCGACCCTGACCAACATCAACATGGCTGTCTTACAAACAAACTGCATCTCAGAATAAACCACTTGTCAGACTTGGTTTTGAAAAAAAAAACTCCATTTACTTCAAGGTGGGGGTGAACTAAACAGTTAACTCTATTAAAGTTGGCTTTGCTTTGCCTGCCTCTCAACCAAAAACCAGCATGTTTGAATTGCGACTGGTGTCGCCATCTAGGTATGGGTACACAGCGGAGTGGAAGGAACTCATTAGCCAACTGAGGCAGCTATTTTGGGTAGGAGGTAAACCCCCTAGTTATAAAGAACTTAACCACCCTTGTCAGAAAACGGATGACAATGCCTGGGACCAAAACTCAGCCTACATGTGAGCTGTAATCTGACCAGTTTCATAGCAGCTGATTGAAAAAAGCTTGAATTTATAAGAAAAATTATATAAAAATAATAATTTTAGAAATTTACATAATCCAATGTTAAAAATATCTGGTAAATAATAAATGTAATATCTGGTAAATACTAAATGTAATATCTGGTAACTAATAAATGTAATATCTGGTATATACCCGGTACTAAATGTTGAAAATATCTGGTAAAGACTAAAACATAAACAGAAGCTACTGTAATGATTAACAATATAATGTTATGTAATGAACACTGTCGTCTGTTACCTATTGCACCGTCTGTTACCTATTGCACCGAATGATATACTGATAGTAAAGGGAAATAAGTTTGTTGTATTTTTTGTTTGTAATGTCCTTATATATAAGGGACATGATGATGATGGATATACATATACTAAACATTGTGCTGTGAAAAGTATCTTGAAATCTTATTTGAAACCTGAAAGTTTTCTTTAAAAAGTTAATAAATACCCACCTGATACGGGCAGTATAAGAATGGCCTGGTGTGTATGAAATTAGTTTTTGTCTGTGAATGATTGCTTTTAATGAAACTATCCCTTGGTATTATGTCTTAATCATTTCATTAGTGGCTAATGTGACATACCTCTCTAAGCTAAATATTCAAAGATTATGTTTCACATCTTGTTGAATTTGGCAAAACATGGTGGCCCTTCACACAATCACCTTTCCTGGCATCATGAAGTCTCTAACCCGACAGGTTCTTAAACATCTTTACACATGATTTTTTTTTTTATGTAGCATATCTGTGTAAAATTTGAAGAAAACAATTAAAATTAAACATGTATTGATCTTTGCTGTGGCTGTTCGTACCTCCGTCACATTCTCCACCAACAGTCCAAGAACCTCTGAGAGTTTAACCTTCTTTCACACTGAGGGAAGCACGAAAATTCAGATTAACTGTAAACTTGCGAAAGCACGAACATATTTTTGACCAAAGCTCCAATATTTCATATTTTAGTCTTAATTGAAAAACATTTGGGGGTGGTGTAAGTTGAATTCTGAAATTTGTGCTTTCGTCAAGATAACTTAATGTAATGTTTTTGGCTTTTTTTAAAAAAAAACAAAACAACTTAACACTGATTTTTCTTGCTCCTCTCTCCTCATTGAACCCAACACTTGCATTCCTGAATCATACCCAAACCCGATGATTCAAAATCAAACATGGAATTACTTTGGACTGTTCTGTCTCTTGCCTGGGGTGTCCGCTGTTTGTCTGTTGTTATATTAACATGGATATGACCCTGTATATGGTATATCAGAAAATACTTGTGGAGATGACTGGAAAAGCAGGCCTGGGTTTCAGTGTAACGCCCCAAGTAAACCTGTCTTAAGGAAACCCATGTGCTTGTGTGCATGCTTTGGTCGCCCCTCCTTAGGTACAGATTCTAGTTCCGTTGATCCTCCAGAAAATGCTGTGGTGCCCATGTACTACTGGGAGGCTGACACCGACCACTGCATCGTGCACGCCCTGAACATGGCCAGGGACAGGCAGATCATCAAGGCCAAGGACATTGTTGTGGTTGTGACAGGCTGGAAGACAGGAGAGGGTCACACCAACACACTGAGGCTTGTGACCTGCCCTGACAAGACGTGTGACAAGATTTTACGGGTGCCAAAGCTGGATGTCTATTTAAACTAGAGGTTGTTTTTGAGTGGGATGGAGTGATTGAATGTGTGCCTAATCTACCAATGCTGCCAATTTTAACATCGACTCACTTACCTGTGCCTTCATCTATTTGCCATAGTTATTTTATATGATCTCATTAAATCACTGGTGTTTATGTCTCATTTAAAAAAAAACCTACAACATTTTGACATTTTAGTTGTCATCCCTAGCTTAGAAAATGTTGAAAATGTCTAATGAATATCCTCATACTTTTTAAAGCCTTTTGTGATTGTACATAATACTATTGCAGATAGTCAAGACTTTATTTGGTTTAAGTTAATCCTGTCAAGTGTTTCATCCGTGGCTCACTGATAAAATTTCTATCTACTTTAGCACTAGCAATAAACCTGTGACAGAAAATGACTTTCATTAATATAGATAAATGACACCACTAAGACTTCTATATATATATATATATGAGAATAGCACTTCCCCTTATTTTATGCAATGAATAGATTCAAAGGTTGTCAGAAGGATCAAAAGGCTGGAGTGCCTTACCTGACTCTGTGTTTAAAATAAACACAATATACATATATATATATATACACATACAATATATGTTTGCTGGTCCTTTTCCTATTCATGTTATTCCTACTGTAGCTATTTCATCAATGACTTCAACATCACCATAAGTGCATTACATGACATTCCTTATGGTGGAACTCAGTCTGTAAAAAGATGAGCCATTCGTAATATGAAACAGTGTTGTGATGCTATAGCAAGGTCAAGCTGGGCCCTATAGTGGCAGTATAAAGAATATCAGATAGCATAAAAGGAAATGCTCTAGAATGATGAAGTATACAAGAATAAATGGCATTAATCAAATCATTATTGGTTGGCTATTCAAGTATTTTACACTTAATTTTTAAATATATTTTACAGTTGTGATTTGTATATATATTTATATATATATATATAAGATTATCATTTATGACTTTATAACTTAACGTAAATATTTACATTGAATATTTAAAATAAATATTTGAACTAAACATGTGTTTAATTTGCTCTATATTTACAAGGAAATCATTTTATTTGAGATACCTTTTGTTATCTTAATTTTATATTTTTGATGTTCCATGGCTTGCCTTTTTTTGGGGATTGTAATTTGTTTAAATGTTGTAATTTTATTATCATTTTTTGTTGTATTTACCTTTGCATTATTTGTGCCAAGCAATTGTACTCTTATGAACATTTATTTTTTATGGCATCTAAATAAACGAATTCATTTTCTTTTTCAAAATTTTTGTTAGATTCAACGTGATCCAAAGTATTTAATTTCAAAATAAATCACTTCTCAGACGTGGTTTTAAAAAACTCCATTGGTAATGTACATTTGCAATGTATCATATTGCCTTGCACAACTTACTGATGGCATTGTCTTATTATTCCTAGCCCCTAAGATGAATGAATGGACTGCAGATGTTGACAGACGTATCTGGAAGGCTATGAGCCTCGGTATGGAGAGAGGACTCATCAAAGAGGAAGACCCAGTAAGTATCCGTAGATGACATTTAAAATAAGTAATTTTTGACAGGCTTGAATTTTACTTTAGGTTTCTTCTTCTTTTTTTAGTACACTGCGATAAGTTAGTTAAATTTGTGGATAATGGTGCAGAAATTTGCTTATTAAATCATGCAAGGCCATGTCCAATTATTAAAATGTTTTGGGTACTGGTATATATTTTGCCAAAACTGACGAGAACAAAAAAATTATTTCATACATGGAAATGGGGACTATACAAATTAAATATAAAAATTTCGAATACGGATATAATAAAATTTAGAGAGAAAATGTAAACAAATTATGAAAATGCTTAGTTCCAATGCTTAAAACAATTGCAACACATCATTCAAGTATTGAAAACCTAATAGAGTAAAAAAAAATTTTTTTTTTTTTTTATTTTTTTTTTTATTTTTAATGGATGTTCATTAGCTGTTATTTGAGCAGAGGACATGTTGTGGATATGTTTTTTATATATGTATTGAATGTGGAATCATTTTTAGTAGGGTATCCATGCAAAAATAAAATAGAACAATGAAAGAAATAAGGAGATGAAATTATGTCTCTCTATTTCTTTATTAATGGTAGGAATAAACATTGGCTAAAGGTATATACTATAGATGAGATGAAATTATGTCTCTCTTTTTCTTTATTAATGGTAGGAATAAACATTGGCTAAAGGTATATACTATAGATGAGATGAAATTATGTCTCTCTATTTCTTTATTAATGGTAGGAATAAACATTGGCTAAAGGTATATACTATAGATGTGATGAAATTATGTCTCTCTATTTCTTTATTAATGGTAGGAATAAACATTGGCTAAAGGTATATACTATAGATGTGATGAAATTATATCTCTCTATTTCTTTATTAATGGTAGGAATAAACATTGGCTGAAGGTATATACTATAGATGTGATGAAATTATGTCTCTCTATTTCTTTATTAATGGTAGGAATAAACATTGGCTGAAGGTATATACTATAGATGAGATGAAATTATGTCTCTCTGTTCTTTATTAATGGTAGGAATAAACATTGGCTAAAGGTATATACTATAGATGTGATGAAATTATATCTCTCTATTTCTTTATTAATGGTAGGAATAAACATTGGCTAAAGGTATATGCTATAGATGTGATGAAATTATATCTCTCTATTTCTTTATTAATGGTAGGAATAAACATTGGCTACAGGTATATACTATAGATGAGATGAAATTATGTCTCTCTGTTTCTTTATTAATGGTAGGAATAAACATTGGCTACAGGTATATACTATAGATGAGATGAAATTATATCTCTCTATTTCTTTATTAATGGTAGGAATAAACATTGGCTAAAGGTATATGCTATAGATGTGATGAAATTATATCTCTCTATTTCTTTATTAATGGTAGGAATAAACATTGGCTACAGGTATATACTATAGATGAGATGAAATTATGTCTCTCTATTTCTTTATTAATGGTAGGAATAAACATTGGCTAAAGGTATATACTATAGATGTGATGAAATTATATCTCTCTATTTCTTTATTAATGGTAGGAATAAACATTGGCTGAAGGTATATACTATAGATGTGATGAAATTATGTCTCTCTATTTCTTTATTAATGGTAGGAATAAACATTGGCTGAAGGTATATACTATAGATGAGATGAAATTATGTCTCTCTGTTTCTTTATTAATGGTAGGAATAAACATTGGCTAAAGGTATATACTATAGATGTGATGAAATTATATCTCTCTATTTCTTTATTAATGGTAGGAATAAACATTGGCTAAAGGTATATGCTATAGATGTGATGAAATTATATCTCTCTATTTCTTTATTAATGGTAGGAATAAACATTGGCTACAGGTATATACTATAGATGAGATGAAATTATGTCTCTCTGTTTCTTTATTAATGGTAGGAATAAACATTGGCTACAGGTATATACTATAGATGAGATGAAATTATATCTCTCTATTTCTTTATTAATGGTAGGAATAAACATTGGCTAAAGGTATATGCTATAGATGTGATGAAATTATATCTCTCTATTTCTTTATTAATGGTAGGAATAAACATTGGCTACAGGTATATACTATAGATGAGATGAAATTATGTCTCTCTGTTTCTTTATTAATGGTAGGAATAAACATTGGCTACAGGTATATACTATAGATGAGATGAAATTATGTCTCTCTGTTTCTTTATTAATGGTAGGAATAAACATTGGCTAAAGGTATATACTATAGATGAGATGAAATTATGTCTCTCTGTTTCTTTATTAATGGTAGGAATAAACATTGGCTAAAGGTATATGCTATAGATGTGATGAAATTATGTCTCTCTGTTTCTTTATTAATGGTAGGAATAAACATTGGCTAAAGGTATATACTATAGATGTGATAAAAAGAATTTGAAAAAGTCTGTGTTATAGTTAATGTTCATGAAAACTGCCTGCACATTTTCACTCAATATAGCAAGAATAAGTACATGATTTTTACACTTGCAATGTAAATTTAAAAAGTCATACAGGTTAATACAAGTCATATTTGAGTATTTTTTTGTTTTTGTTTTGTTTGGTTTTTTTTTTTGCATCGTGGTTACAACTTGTGAATCTGCTCCACAGGTGGTCATCCTAACTGGATGGAAACCTGGATCAGGGGCCACCAACACCATGAGAATCATTGCTGCCCACAATCAGATGGACAAGGAGTTACTTCCCCCAATCGTTGGAATGAGTTCAGTCCCCTCGTTCAGCCGAACAAAAGAAATGACAGAAGAATTCTCTGCCATCTCTGTAGCCTCCGAGGACAGTGGAGATGTCAAGTTTTTTTAGCCTGTTTAAAAGCTTAGTTTCAAGTCGGTTCCGCTTAGTTTCTCTCTCTCTCTTTATCAAAGCTGGTAGTTGTAGTCCAGACTTTATGTAACTATGCCTTATATTCTATCTATAGGCATCTTCACCAGTGTCCGGATCTCCTGTCATCATCCTCTGCACCTCCTGTGTGTTTGTTCTGACATATTGCGGGCAGAAACAATCTTTTAGCTGAAACATTTGATAAAATGTGTCTGTTGGGAAACCAAATCTGTGACTCTCTTGCTATTTGTTGAGACTACTGTATGTATGGTGTGAGCCCATTTTACGAGTAGTGCAAACCCACATTGTGAGTGGATCCAACCCACTTTTCATGGGTGGTGTAGAGTGTACCTCATGTTTATCAGAAGCCATATTAATACTTTAGCCACAAAAACAAAGATAACAAGCACACCCACTGGCACACTATTAATTTCTTGTAAACTTTAGAAACTGACAAATTAGAGAAAATGGAAATTTTATACAGTTAAAAAATATTTTAATGTAATTACATTTTATTTATTTTTTCAAATGTTGTTTTCATTTAATATTATATTTATATTTTTTAAAAAGCCCCATTTGTATATCAGAACACAAATATTGTGGACACGAGGAGTACTGTAATCTGGATGAATCATATATTTAATACAGTTAGATTGTTTCACCATGGATCAGCTCTCCTAAGTGAAGCATATTTCAGAGAGTGCATTGAGAACTATGATGTGCTCCTATCTGTAGTCTGACCTGTGCCGCTTGATCCCCCCTCTCATCATATCATCCACCAGCATTTTCACGTGGTGTAGCTAGCTATCTGTATCACGCTCCATCAAAACCTTGCTATATTATATTAATCTAATTTATTCTGTCTTGAAGACAAAGAGACAATTCAATAACCATCCCAATATTGTAAACGTCAGTGCTGCGACCCGTCTAACTTTGAATTTGTTTCATGTGAGGTTAAGGTTGAAGCCATCTTGTTATTGTTAGCATTGTAATGATTTCATTGTTTTTTTTTCTTCTTCAAAGATTTCTGTTTTTCTCAAGGCACTGCTGTAAAGAATCTCTTTATCATTTGTGTGCTGTTATTTGATGAAGAAAAATAAGATTTTTTAAAAAAAAAATTTTGGAGTAAATTAACCGATTATTTCTTTGTTGAATTTTTTTTTCTCTTACACTTACATTCTACTGTGCAGGAAACCAAAGCATGTTGAGTTGTGTGGTTTATTATATATAACTATGTCAAAATTCTAGGTTTTTTTGGGTGTGAATCCCAAGTGATGTTTACGTTGTCCTGTGTTTATCCAGCCACCGAAACCCTAACTCAACTCTTAGAGCTGTTCGGCCTGTGTGATGTGAGAGCAATGCTAGGTGTCAACACAACCATTGTGTGATAGGATTACTCTCTGGACAGATGCATCAAAGGTTTTTCTGCGCACAGTCCTTTAAAAAAAAACTTCATGCATTTTAAATGTACATTATTCTTACCATTTAAATAATATAACATTTGTTGGTAGTGGCAGACCAAAATTTACTACCAGAATATAAGCCCTTTTTTTAAAAAAAAAAAGTAATATTTCATACATTATTAGAAACATTAATTTTTTTTAATAATGTAGTCCTCCACCTTATGATTGAATAGAAAATATCATTCAATAGTGTGTATTTTTTTGTTTCTTTCCTTTGAGACTTCACTGTTAATTAAAGAAGACAACTTGTAATTTGTAATTAGTTATAAATATCAAGCATACATTTTTTTATTAATTTTTTTAAAAACTTTTGTATCACCTTTTTTTAAAAATAATTCCCTATTCTGAGATGGAATAAGAGAAAAAGAGTCCAGATTTGTTTCGTTGTAAACTCTGCAGCTTTTTTCATGGGAAATGAAAGTTGACATTTTTTAAATTAGAATTGTTCTGTAGGGTCATAATTCAAAACTAGGAAATGTGATCACCCCCCATACCCCTACAAAAAAATGTGCTCTATGCTTAAAGTTCCGATCTCTGACTGGCTCTAATAATAAATGGAAGTGTGTATTTGTTGACTGGCTTTACTTGGATGATCTGTGACTGATATTGGATGATATGTGACTGATGCTGTTGATTGTGATGAAGTCCTTGTCTTAGTTGGTTTTTTGGCAAATTAAAAACTTTTGTTTTGTGATTTAAAATTGGTTGTTGTTTTAAATGGGTTGAATGGTGTGAACAAGGATGCTTCTACCAGCAACTAGACAGTGGTGTGATTGATGCTACCAGCAACTAGACAGTGCTGTGATTGATGCTACCAACAACTCGACAGTGGTGTGATTGATGCTACCAGCAACTAAGACGGTGGTGTGATTGATGCTACCAGCAACTGGACAGTGGTGTGATCGATGCTACTAGCAACTAGACAGTGGTGTGATGCTACTAGAAACTAGACAGTCTATTGATTGATGCTACCAGCAACTACACATTGGAGGGCCGCTACGGCTACATTTTGTACTTTCAACTACACATGTTGATGTGTTAAATGAGCCTGTCACTGTTTTTTCAGGCATCTCTCGTATTCTATTCCAAATTTTCTGATTAAACCTACCTTCACAATGATTTAAATCTCTATCATTTATAATATTTTGAAATAGTTCTTGCTAAAATAATTCATCTATGTGCTGAAAATATGTACAATGTAGTCAAACACATTTCCATTTATTTGAATCATAAAAGACTTGTATCATAAATATCAGACATTGACTTTGACAGTACGTTTAAAATGACTTATTTCCTAACAAAATGAGATCAATTATTTTTTTTTTCCGTCGACGAAATTTATTTCAAACAAATTTCCGGTAACCGGTTAAGACAACCTCCATTTGCAAGTATCTTTTATGCTGCTGCTTTAGTGATGGACAACTGAAGGCTGGTATTCGCCAAAATGCGTTCCTTGACTTTACATTTTTCAAAAATATCCCTTATGATTCCCCCCCCCCCCCCAACCCCCGAATAAAGTGACATTACCGGCATATTTGTATCGAATACAAAGGAACCTGTAGATGTTAACAATATTATAATTTTTTAACTGAACAAAATATTATTTCATTTTCATTTTGTAAAAATACTTTGACTATATTTGTATTTATAGAATCAGAGGCGAAAATATGATGGGACCAAAGGCATACCCCCAGGGTGCCAAAACTGGGTGAATTCAGTTTATGTAGGGCGACCGGATTCAGAGCTGGCGCTTGCTGTTATTATACTTACTTTTGGTGTTTATAGATGCCCCCCCCCCCCCCAACTTTGAACATCGGAAATGCGCCCCCCCCCCCAAACCGGATCAAATTCTCTGAAAGAAACACTGAGGTCAGGTAACGCAGCAATCAATTTTTAGATCACTGAGTTGGGCTACTAAAACATGTCATCATATGAAGAATGGGGCCAGTAAGCATGTAACAGGGAGAATGGGGTCAGAAAATATGTAATGGGGAGAAAGGGGTCATAAAATATGTAACGCGGAGAAAGGGGTCATAAAATATTATGTCACAGGGAAAATGGGGTCAGAAAATATGTAACAGGGAGGATGGGGTCAGAAAATATGTAACAGGGAGGATGGGGTCAGAAAATATGTAACAGGGAGGATGGGGTCAGAAAATATTCAACAGGTAGGATGGGGTCAGAAAATATGCAACAGGGAGGATGGGGTCAGAAAATATGCAACAGGGAGGATGGGGTCAGAAAATATGTAACAGGGAGGATGGGGTCAGAAAATATTCAACAAGGAGGATGGGGTCAGAAAATATTTAACAGGTAGGATGGGGTCAGATAACGAGTTGTCATGTTAACAAACCGTTACGTCATCTACGATTAGCATAATAAATAGGCTCTATTACTTGTATTACTTGTATTTCTATATTACATTTTTAACTGAAAGTAAGATTGCAAAAATGTTAAACCAGAATGTCCTACCAAAGAGTGTTGGTGTTTTTTTTTTCGTTTCTTTTTAAATACGGCTGAAAACACACACCATCTTTCAGGGGGTATCGTCAGAAGCATTGCAAACTTACTTTCAACCCGTCCATCCTAATGGCACTACAGCCCACGTGGCCTAGAGCTTTGGTCTACCTCACCACTTCCTTCCACTCAGACCTAGCTAATGCTTTTCTTTTCCATGCTTGGATTCCCAGTTGCAGATCTTTTTCCCACATCATCCATCCATCTAAGCCCAGGTCTGCCTTAGGGCCGTTTTCCTCGGGGGTTTTGTCGATGCACCCTCTTCACTCCTCTGTCAGGTCTGCCTTAGAGCCGTCTTCCTCTGGGGTTTTTGTCGATGCACCCTCTTCACTCCTCTGCCATTTGGCATTCTCTCTAAGTGTCCTGCCCGGCGAAGCCTGCCCTTTTTTAAATTTCTGCAACTGTCGTTGGTTCCTGATATAGGCTGTACTATTCATGGTATTCTCCATCCATATTCATCCTTTGTTCAACCCGGCATACAGCTGATTGCTGTCGTCGCTAAATCTTTGACAGATAACCCTTTCAGCCCACCTTTGGGTGCTACACACGTTGACTGACAATAAACATGAAAGTAAGGAAAGGCACCACCCGAGACAACACAATAGAACAATAATAACAACGACAACAATGGAGGTGATATCTAGATATGTTTCGGTCTTGTTTTTTTTTTTCCAACAACAGTTGGATTCGGATTCCCCTCCCCCTTCGGAATTTATACAGAAACGTGAGCTTTTTTTAAGTTTTTTTTTTTTTTTAATGTAGGTATGGTTGACTGACAAAGTCTTTTTTCCTACACATGTATATATGTTGTTTTGCCTTATTTCGGGTTTTAACCTATACCATATTATGTTGCTTATTTCATGGGTTCAGATTCAGAGGTTTCCGAAAAGGGATGGAAGTGAAGAACTTTTTCTTTGTATGGAGTAGTGGCATTTTCGGCCAACTGCAGAGTTTTTTTTTTTTTTTTTTTGGGTTAAGTGCACATCTTCCCCATCTAAATTAACCATCTCTTCTCCATCTAAATTAACCATCTCTTCTCCATCTACGATATGACCAGCGTCGATGGCGGTTTGGTTTGAATTTTGAAACCGTGCTGTAAACCAGAGTTTACCAACATTTTCTATACTCTGCACCGCTTACGCAATATTTGACTAGTCTCAGGCCTCCTTACACTTACACATTCTTTAACTAAGTCTAGCACCACATTAATAGCAGAAATAAACAGCTGGCAGGCCAAGCTGGGCACGACACTTATAAAGAATGCCAAATAATAGAGGGGTGAAGAGGGTGCATCACCAAAACCCCAGAGAAAAACGGCTCTAAGGCAGACCCAGGCTTAGATGGGTGGGTGGTGTGGAGAGGGATCTACAGCAGCTGAGAATCCAACCATGGAAAAGAAAATAATCAGTTAGGTCTCAGTGGAAGGAAGTGGTGGGGCAGGCCAAAGCCCTACATGGGCTGTAGTGCCACAGGGATGTGTGGAAGTCTCGCACCCTTACGAAATGTAAGAATGTATTTTATAATAAT
Organism: Omphiscola glabra; assembly: GCA_964017045.1. NCBI lineage: Eukaryota > Metazoa > Mollusca > Gastropoda > Lymnaeidae > Omphiscola > Omphiscola glabra. Next base: position 16,272,287 of record OZ024811.1, on the reverse strand, counting down.
TGACTTCAAATTTATTGATTGAATGACAAAAATGTCTGTAGAACTTTTAATTTAAACGTGTGAGGAAAAGTTTTTAAAATGTATTGAACTTTTAGTTCATATTTGAAAAGCTCATGTCGTCTCCTCTGTTCTTAAAATACTTAAATCACATTTTCTCACACTCCTTTCTCGCACCCCCCTCTGTGTGGAAAGCCCTGACGTAAATCTATAAGTATAAGTGACGTGGCTTTGGGTGGTCTAGTTATCAGCAACATAAACTATGGTATGAAAAAGTGGGAGAAGTGGTGGCAAAAAATATTTTAAAAATAAGCGGGATATGGGTGGATGGCAAGGCCGATTGACAAGGGTGGATATTAATTTTTTTAAATGTTAAATTGAGCACAAAATAACAATAACATTCATTTTCGTAGAGTGTGAGACATAAAATAACTAATATTGACGCGTTTTTACAACTTTCATTTACATCGTTCTCTTTCTCTCATTCTAAAAACGTTTCTAATGTTTGTGTTACTTAATTATCTGCCTCACAACAGATCATTGCGGGTAATGTTTAATTAGTCCATTTCGTTTATCTAAAAAAGAAATATTTTTTTTTAAATGTCATGTTGAGTACCAAAGACTGGCAAACCGAAATGCAAAAATGTTTTACCTCGAACAGTGGCGTAGCTAGAATAATTATAAGAGTGTTGGAATGCGTTAACGCTTTCCAGTAGATTAAATGAAACACAAACAAATAGTGTAAATAAAACAATATAGGTTAAGCCTTAAATAATGGTTACACATAATAAAAATGCGAATGTCTCTGCAAATTATCATCACACACACATACACAAATTCATATATGTATAACTTAAATTTACATAATATAGGCCTACATATATATATATATGATCAAAAGTCTGTATATGTACAATTGTTTTTTATGCTGAAAATCAAATAGTGTTTACTTAATTTTTTAAATTTATGATTTTAAAAAGGTAGTATTACAAAATTCATGAGCGCCGCCTTAGTTAATACTACCACCCCCCTAAGATTACGATGCATTTTACTAAGTAGTCCCGCCTCCACTTTAAGAACAACTGGTCTAAATCATCCCGTATAGCGTTCGCTTTTTAAACATATTTTTATTTTTACACGATTTTAGTTAGCTTGCAATTTTGTATGTCCGGGTGCAATCTTTCTACTCAATTTTAACCCACTTCCTTATGTCCACCTGAGCTGAAACTGTACACTTATCCGCCCCCCCCCCCCCCCGATAAAAATACAACCCTTCATGATCAGTAGGCCTCCTGTGACCTCCACTGACCCTTGAGTGATCTCTGTGGGTTAAATCTTGCATGTCAATTTTGACCCACTTTCCGATCTCCAAATGAGCTGAAACTTTGACTAAAAAGTACAATTTAAAAGACACTAAAAAAAAAAAAACCACGCTTTTCCAAAAATGTATAAAATAAATATCCCTCAAAACTTTAGAGCTGTTACAGTCATAAAACTATTTTTTTAAAGTTGAAAATTGAAATACACCAGGCAGCTCTATCCGTTATTTAGTTTGTATTTGGTCAAATCTTGCATCTCAATTTCGACCCACTTCCTGTTCTCCAATTGAGCTGAAACAAAGAACATTGAGAATATGATAAATAAAAATATTTTAAAAAAAAACGCCCTTAAATTTCTTCAAGAAAGTTATTCACGGCTTAGGGGCTGTCCATTAATTATGTCAACAAATTTTTGGCGATTTTTACCTCCCCCCCCTCCCCCTTGTCAACAACTTGTCAAACTTCCAGAGACCCCCCCTATAAAATTACGTCAACATTTGATTACCCCCCCCCCCCCAAATAAAAATAAAATGAAAAAAAAAACAATAAAGGGGCCGTCTATAAATGACGTCACGCAAATTTTGCCGATTTTTGACCCCCCCTCCCCCAACGTCACAAATCGTCACAAAAAGTTAGACCTCCCCTAAAATATAACGTCACAAATCTCTGCACCCACCCCCCCCCCTTAAAAAATTCCCTGTGTCCACTAATGTCCTTTACAAACCCCTTAAGAAATTCACTTCCCATGGATATCAAATTACTGGACCTGTGTCAGGAACATTTCACTAGAACAGTGGTTCTTAACCAGGGGTAAAAGTACCTCCCCAGCCCTGAGGTGTGGAAGTCCAGAAAAGTGTATTCAGTAGCGTAGCAAGGGGGCTGTGGACCGCACAGCGGTGACACCATATCAGGGGGTGACATCAAATTGAAAAATTACGTATTTACAGAGCACACACTGCTCGGTCTAACCGAGATCCACAAAATGATTACAGATGACGCGTACATTTTCCACCCATGTAACCAATCAAAATGCGTTTTTGTTAAAATTTCAGAGGTGATGCGTCAGCAATTAGGTTACCTTATTATTAGGTCAGAAACACATCATTTTGACAATTTTTCAACACCTAATGAAGTGTTTGGTAACTTTTGTATGTGACAGGAAGCTATAATTATATAAATTCTTAGAATTAAAACTATCCTCTAATAGCATTATAATAAAAATGAGTGATTCTAAATACATGTCACAGTTCTTACATTCATTTACCTCCTGACCTTCAATACTGTGGATTAAGTTAAACAAGAAGAATTACATCGTGGAAGTCGAGGGGGTGGTGGTTGACACCACTAGCTTACTGGACCGGGTGACACCAACCCTAGCTACGCCACTGGTTGTAACTGCTGCCATTGCTAGCTGTTGCTGCTTTTTTTAAAAAAATAGTTTGTATCCATTTTGATTAGCAGCAGTAAATGTCTTTCTTGGGAATTTTGTTGGCGCATTGCTTTTATTGGTAATTTTTTCCCTTGCTTATAAAGTTAATGAAAGAAATAGAACTACGATAACTAAATTGTTTAATTATTTTTAATTTTATTACAATATAATTTATACGTGTTGGTGGGGGGGGGGGGTGTTTAAAACGGATTGGGCCTGCAGGGCTGCAAAAAATGTTAAGAATTCCTGCCCTAGAGCATTTACCACCACCCACCCCCATTGTTATCTTTCAATCCCACTTCCTGTGGTTGCCTGTTGGAATTCTATGACTATAAAAAGTCCCTGTGTCCACTACTGTCCTTTACAAACCCTACCACAAATGACATCCGAATAGCAATGATTCTAATGGGACCCGGGTCCGAATGGCAGCGATGCGTGTCCGGGTCCATTTTGACTAAATGCTATTAGGATTTCATTGGTGGTAGTTTATTTTAGATAAACTGAAGAATTAAAATTACAAACATATAGTCCATTCAATTATATTTCTTTTGATACCTCATTTTGTCTTACAAACACAACAATAATATTTAAAATAGTTTTTTAATCCTAACCTATCACTTCTGGTACCCGGGTGCGAATATCCACTTGGTTTAATTATTTTAAGATTTTAACTTTTATAATAATATAATTTATACGGTTGGGGAGGGGGATATTGAAAAAGGAGTGGGCCTGCAGTTCTCCAAAAAGGTTAAGAATCCTTGCCCTAGAGCATTTACTAAGATCACCCCCCCCCCCCTTCGGCCAACCATTTTTTTGGTTCCACCCCACTTCCCCTGATTTCATGACTCCCATCTCCACATTTTCACATAAATTCTCTCAACTGTCAATGTCACTAAGCCAATTTTCTCCTCCACTGTTTTGGCCTGTAATTTGATCAGTGTCCATGTCTGGGACCTGGCATACCTGCACTGATTCTCTCAGTGATTTTAGTTTAAATATAATAGTTAATAGTTGTTTTATAAAAGAATAATGTAAACAATTTCTATAATTTAGGTTAATTATGTGCAGATTTTTATTATAAAATTCCGCTTTTCATGTGACGTCACATTGCTTAAGCTCCCCCTTCCCCTCGTCACACATCGTCACAAAAATGTGACCCCCCCCCCCCCCAGACGCGTGACGTTATTTATGGATGGCCCCAAAGTTAAAGTTAAGTGACACCTACATTTTTTAACTAGGATCACTTCCGTTGTTCTCCAATTAAGTGTAGAATATTACACGATATATATAATACAGATATGTGATAAAATGCATTCTTGTATTTTGAAACAATCAAAAATTTTCTGGGGACTATAATGATTTAAGAGGGGAGAATAATCTAGGGCAAAAGCGTACCTCAAGGGTGACACACCTAGAATGAATATAGTTTACGTCCCGCTGTTGCGAAATTTAAGATGTCTTTGGTCATTATTAGGGATAATTATGGCACTTTCCACTCAAATATTTGAAATACCACCTCAAAATTGTCTGAAAGAAACAACAAATTAAAGTATGCGCCAAAATAATACATCTCTGCATTTTGAGTTTGTACGACTGTCTTTAGCGTCCTAAATTATGCACCCCTTTCTTCACGCTAATCAATGGTACAGTATGGGGTTGATTATAAGCTTGTGCCTAATGATTACTCTGAGGCAAGAAAAAAATGGAGTGAATTCATTTTAGATATGGCACTGGGCTAAATAATGTCTCCCAAAAAACTTTAAAATGTTCTTCCGTTCAAAAGGTATAATAGTAACATCGAATTCAAGTATACTCAAAAATACACCTCCTGATTTTGAAATAATAAAAAAAAATTTCTGGGGAGCAGGCTCCCCAAACCCCTCAACCAATCGAGATTTATCGGTGCCCACGATTTCAGCCCTACTCGATGAAATTGATCGCTCATTTAAGTATCGATATATACACTGCCTAGTAGCGTAGCTACTATTAGTGCTGCCATGAGCGGCCAAATATTTTCCGTCCCCCTTTCACGATACAAGCTCTGCAGTTGTCCAAAAATGCCACATCTGCAAATAAAGAAAAATTGACACCTGGGTGGACCACCCCATCCGCCTTATTTCGATGACACTAGCAGGGGCGTATCTACAGAGTTTGGCGTCAAGGGACAAGATTCATTTTTACGCCCCCCCCCCTCCATCTCTGAAACCCATTATTTTTAACCAATTAATACCATCTAAGCCCATCCCCCTCCTTTTTTCTGGCACCCAGGGACTATGTCCCAACTGCCAACTCTACGAGGGAGGCCGTCTCGCGGGCAGAGCGGGTGAAAGAGAAACAGTTCCCACCGCACACGGAACGAGAACCTAGGTCCCAAGAAGTTCGCGGCGTGCTCGAGCCTCCGTTTCATCACCCAATACCAGGGTCAGATCACGTCACTCACGATGTCGATGTTGACCTGCGGTTTCCGGACACCTTCGCCCTCGCCGGCCGCAGCGTGGACAACCACCTCCGTGACTATGGCCGTATTGGACATGGCGGATGGCTTGGTGGTATGTGCCTAACGAAGATGCAGAAGAGATGATGGAGATCATCTGATGGTTTATAAACAAATAATAATAAGATGGCGCCTAGACTGATGCGTCTCCCCGGCGCTTAACACCAGTGCATTTTGGCGCACAGTCACGAATTGTCATTAATTGTCTGCACCAGAACAACAAGCGTAAAATCATTACAATGGAAAACTACATAATAATAATAATAATAATAATAAAGTTTATTTGAAAAATCACGCTTCATCCCCAAAGGCTCGAAGTGCGTTACAAAGTCAAATCTAGGAGATTGATTGATTGATTGGAGTACTTATATAGCGCTCATTCCATAGCATGCTCACGGCGCGGGGCTGTTCGATGTTCGAGAGGTCTCACTGCTGCCAGTTAGGCGCACGTGAACTCCATCTCCCCATCTCCGGGTTTGAATTCAGAGTTGCCTTCTCTTAGATGGGTTGCCGTCCAAGGTTAACGAGTCCCATCCACCCCAGGGGTACATACCATAGCTTTCATAGACAGGTGTACACACCATAGCTTTCATAGACAGGTGTACACACCATAGCTTTCATAGACAGGTGTACACACCATAGCTTTCATAGACAGGTGTACACACCATAGCTTTCTAGACAGATGTACACACCATAATTTTCTTAGACAGATGTACGCACCATAGCTTTCTTAGACAGGTGTACACACCATAGATTTCTTAGACAGATGTACATACCATAATTTTCTTAGACAGATGTACATACCATAGCTTTCTTAGACAGGTGTACACACCATAGCTTTCTTAGACAGATGTACACACCATAGCTTTCACATTTCATTAAAGTGATTTAAAAAAAAATATTAAAATAATTGAAATAGAATATTTGTAAAAACACTTTGTATACAGGAGGATAAAACTTAAAATATAGAGCTAAATATAGTGTACTGTCTCTATAGAAGCCACAATCTAATTTTTAAACCTGACTTACTTTAAACTGTTGAGTATGATGTTGCGCATTTGTGTGATCTTGGCCCATAGTTTAGGAAAAAGTGGGGGGGAGCTATTTTGTGGGAAGGGGCATCAAACATATTGGCCCATACAGGGCTGCATTTATCCTGGCCGCCCCCACTGCCTCAGCCATAAGATATTTCCTGGTAAACAGTGATGTGAAAATTCACAATCAACACAGTGTCCCCGAGGATCCAGGAGGGCAGACGCAAGAGATATGACCTGTGACCCCCTGAATACAGGCCCCTCCATTGCATGGGTTAGGGGTGCAGCCGGTGGCCGTGACACCCTCACACAGCGGACCAGTGAACCCTGCCAGACAGTCGCAGATGAAGCCACCGTTGCCTTGTGGCAGGCATGAGCCACCGTTCTGACACTGGAACCCAGGCTGGAAACAGGACAGGTCTCCTATCACGAACTGGCAGAACAGACCCTCGTAACCTTCGTTGCAGCGGCAAAAGGCACCCAGCTGGTCAAGGTCACACTCACCCCGCCCTTGGCAAGGCGAAGGCTCACACGACCGCACAACCCGCTGGCAAAACTGACCGGCGAAGGGGGCAACACACACACACTCGTAGCCTCTCTCGTTAACGACAGCCGTGGACTTGGTCGAGTTGCAGAAACCTCTGTTCTGGCAAGGGCTGCTGGCACAAACGTCAACGGGTACCTGGCACAGGTCACCTGTGTAGTGAGGTGAGCAGGTACAGGTGAAGTTTTGAAGATCTACGTCGTGGCAGGTGCCAGCATTTAGACAAGGTGAGCTGTCACAAGGCTGCACGTCTGATTCACAGTGATCACCTTTAAATCCACCAGCACAATGGCAGGTCGGTGTATTCCCCTCATTGAAGCAGGTGCCATTGTTCATGCAGGGCTGGAAAAAACACGGCGGCAGCTCTGTTTCACAAACAGCTCCAGTGAAGTTGTTGGCACAAGTGCAGAAGTAAGATGACCCCCTGTTTGTGCAGTTGGCTCCATTCTGGCAAGGCTGTGATTGGCAGGCACCAGAGGCGGTCTCACAATAGGGTCCTGAATAACCATCCTCACATTGGCAGACAACTAGACCATTATCTGTAGCTACACATGTGCCATGGACACAGGTCTGAGGGTTACATGTGTAGTTGGGTAACTGTGTATCACACAGCTGTCCCGTGTAGCCCGGAGAGCATTGGCACGTGAAGCTCTGGTCAATGGTGTTGGTGCAGGTCCCGTGGACGCACGGAGAGCTGGCGCAAGGCAACTTGGTGCCACAAGAACTGCCATTGAAATTGGCCGGACAGAGACAGAGGTATTCTGTTCGTTTGTTGAAGCAGGTGCCGTTATTCAAACAGGGGGAGCTCCCACAGGGGACAGGGATCTCACAGAGCTTCCCAACAGATGTAGAAGGGCAAATGCAGATGACATCATCACCCGATTCCTCACAGACTCCACTGTTGTTGCAAGGGGAGTTAAGGCAGTTAAAAATTGGAATTTCACAGTGATCCCCCTTGAAATTACTTTGGCATGAGCATGAATAACTTTCTTGGAAATTGCTGCAGGTGCCCCCGTTCAGGCAAGGTGAGCTGCTGCAGGGCCTAACTGACTCACATCTGAAGCCATAGTACTGTCCAGAACACAGGCACTCATAGTCCAACCCTCTGTTCAAGCAAGTACCACCATTTAAACACGGGGAGCTAGAGCAGGGCAGGTGTGTCTCACAGTGGTTCCCTGCAAAGGACAGGGGGCACTCACAAATGTAAGAAACATTCACGTTCAAGCAGACGCCCCCGTTGAGGCATGGAGAGGAGGTGCATGGTAGGATCGTCTCACAATCGTTGCCAGTGAGGCCGGCTCGGCAGATGCATTCATAGGTGTTGTTGTTGACATTCAAGCACGCAGAGTTGTACTGGCACGGGCTGCTGGTACAAGGGAGGTAGGTCTCACACTTTGACCCCCCATTGTTCAAGCACATGCCGCCATTCAAGCAGGGTTCAGAGTAGCAGGGGAGGTTACTCTCACAGTAGGTTCCACCATAGCCGTTGATGCAGTTACAGTGGAAACTGACGGGACTGATGTCCAGGCAGACTCCGCCGTTAAGACAAGTCTGCACAGCACAAGGGTAAGGCACTTCGCATTTCAAACCCATGAAACTTTTCAGACATTCGCAGCGAAGATCACTGCTCCCAGCTGTAGGACTACAAACCCCACCATTCAAACATGGGTCCACCAAACAGGTAACAGCCTCACAGTAGGTCCCAGTGTATCCAGGAGCACACACACACCTGGGAGATGTACCGTTGACAAAACACGTGGCATAGTTCAGGCAAGGGTTGCTGCCACAAGGGTTGGGGACCTCACAGTTCTGCCCAGAGAAAACCAGAGGGCATGTGCACAGGTAGCTATCATTTTGTTCTGAACAGATCCCTCCGTTCTTGCATGGTGACGAGGAGCACGCCGGGGCCTTCTGCTCACATTTATTTCCTGTGTATCCATCTGTGCAGTAACATTCATAATGGCCGAGCAGTAAGCTGCCTGAGCAGATGGGGTTCCCTTGTCTGTAGCAGTAGCCGTTGTGCAAACATGGGCTAGGGACACAGGGATCTATGAGAGTCTCACAGTTCGTGCCAGAGTAGAGTGGGTTGCACTGACACGTGTAGGAGTTGATGCCATCCTTGCAGACGCCTTTATCACCGCAAGGGTTTCCTGTACAGTTATCAATGTCAGTCTCACAAAGCTGCCCTGTGTAGCCTTCCTGGCAAAAACAAGTCTGGTTGCCTATCGCAGATTCTACACACACTCCAAAATTCTGGCATGGATTGTCTTGACATAGTTCACTCCTCTCACAGTATTTGCCCACCCTGCGATCTGGGCACCTACATGTGAAACTGTTGAGTCCATCAACACAGGTGCCACCATACAAACAAGGCTGTGGATTACACTCGTCTGTGTTAACTTCACACTGTAGGCCTGTAAAACCGAGCGGGCACCGACATTCAAAGGAAGCTCCATTATTTATGCACTGACCATCATTCTGACACACCACACCAGAGCATCCACCCATCAACACGTTACACAGTGAGACAGTGTGTATGTTATTTTTCATCTGGCTTTATTTAGTAAATAATTGATACTTCACAATTTGTATCTAGTGTACCACATTAAAACAGTTTAATATCCTACCCCGAATCTTAACTAACGTTTTTTTAAAAAAAATTCTTAATGTTAACTTCTCTTTTCTTCATGGCTGGCCAAATCTTTGGACGGCTAATTAACCCACTTCCCATCTACCTGTCGGATTGAGCTGAAACTTGGCACGGAGACTCGTTGCCGATGACAACAGATTCTATCAAATTTTCAGTCCCCACCCACCATCCCCAAAAATCAGTTTTTCCTGCTTTTCAATGGGAAGATGAAGGAAATATAACACTGATTTCACGAAATACATTTTTCGATAACTGTGCTATATAATGACATTCCCTTTTTTTTTTTTTTTTTTTTTTTTTTTTTTTTTTTTTTTTTTTTTTTTTTTTTTTTTTTTTTTTTTTTTTTTTTTTGTTTAAATATCTCAAGTTGATTTGGTCCAGCTGGTGAAATAAATCTACAGTGTGAAAGTGGGAGGGTCATTACAATATTATTATAGTGTAGGGGCGTGAACAAAAAAATTTGCGGTTGCAAGCCTTGGGGATGGGCGGCGGGGAGCACTACTTGGAATTCTTATAAAGTGCGTTACTTTTTTTGCATGTTTTGTCACATTTCCAGCCCCCCACCCCCCCCCCAACCCCCACCCCACGTTGCTCAATATTACATTTAATAAATTATTAATTAGAAAAAGTTTGTTTTAAGGGCTTGTTCAATTTTAAAAGTTGATTGATGTTGATAACACCATGAAATACACCGTTGATTGATGTTGATAACACCATGAAAGGCACCGTTGATTGATGTTGATAACACCATGAAAGGCACCGTTGATTGATGTTGATAACACCATGAAAGGCACCGTTGATTGATGTTGATAACACCATGAAATACACCGTTGATTGATGTTGATAACACCATGAAAGGCACCGTTGATTGATGTTGATAACACCATGAAAGGCACCGTTGATTGATGTTGATAACACCATGAAAGGCACCGTTGATTGATGTTGATAACACCATGAAAGGCACCTTTGATTGATGTTGATAACACCATGAAAGGCACCGTTGATTGATGTTGATAACACCATGAAATACACCTTATTACGCATTTTATTGATAAAATGTTTCGTTACAGTTATTCATGCATGGAGATTTCAATAAAACCTTACAAATATAACGATCTTAGACTTTCCCAAGAAACGACTACTTCGGCATTGCATAATCAAAAAAAAAACAAAAAACAAACAAACAAACAATCTAAGCCATTATAGAACCAAAATCACGTGATGTGCATCTCAACATTTTTTTAATTAAAGTAAAAATGTACAGCCTCGAAGCAGTCACATTATAGTTCATGCAATGCAATGAGAGAGTCAAAGTTAAACAGGAGGTGGGGGAGGGGGGCTTACAATACAAGTAGAAACCTTCCAGATCTCATTGCATTAAGTCAGACGTCGGCAATCATCGTCGTGGGTGCGGAGACAGTTAAAAGAGTATAATAATGTTTTTAATAACAAATTTCCCATCTATAATGACATTTGAACTACCCCGAGCCAACCACCCCCTTTTTTTTGGCCTGCGGCTACCGAAAAAATGTATAAAAGAATAATAATAAATATTTATAAAAATAACTCCTTATCAAAAAAGGTAGACTTATGCACCAGTTGAGTCCCAAACGCCAGGGCCGGTCTTAGGCCATGCACTGCAACCTATGCGGCCGCAGTGGGCCCCGCACTTTCATAGGCCTCGCGCTAATTCTAGGTGTAAATTATTAAATTTAACCATGATAACTTATAATCATGTATAGGTCAGCCTGTTTCTTCTGTGTTTATGTTTTTACAGTGTTTTTTAAATCTATTACGTCATTGTTTAAAGTGATTACGTCACATCCCCGCCCCCATCTCCCACGCTTAGTTTATTTATTTTTTAAAAAAAAATCATCATTCATTAAGTCAGACGGTTGGAGTAAAAAAAATTAATCAGACCGTTGTGGCCAAAATTAAGCAGACGGCGATAGAAGGAGAGGGATAGCAGAGGGTGGAGGAAGGGGAGAGAAAGAGGGCGTGGGTGAGAGCTGCCTGGCTACATTGAACATCTTAACGACGTTACAACACTGTGGACATAACGCTCATCGACCAAACTTCTTTAGTCTTAGACTCTTTCACCTACGTCTAATCCAACCGCTATCACTGACGAAAATTCAATTTGGTTAATAAAACGGCATTTATAGGGTGGGGGGAGAGAGTGAACGAGAGGGGGGGAAGAGAGGGGGAGGGATAGAAGGGGAGCGTGGAGAAAATGGAGAGAAAGAGAAAGGGGAATAGAGATGGAGAGAGGAAGAGAGGGGGGTAGAAAAAGAGAAAGGAGGGGGTAGGAGATAGTCTCAAATGATACTTGAAGTAAGGTAAACAAGAAACGTGATTGAAGGAGGGCGGTTTAGAGTGAGAACCCTCAAGTGTTTGCCTCTTTCTAGAACAATTCTGGGCTGTACAATATTATACAATCATAGATATGCACTTGTGTCATAAAAATGCAGAAGGAAAAAAAATGCCTTTCAATAAACACGAGTGTTTTAGGAGCCCACACCCCCCTTTTTTTTTGTGCCTGCTCATCATCTCCTATCCTGTACACTTGATCACCGAGTCACGTTCTTCTATCCCATGGGTACAACACAAGTGTTGTAGGAGCCCCCTTGCTTGCACATCCTCTCCTATCCTGTGCACTTGATCACCGAGTCCTGTTCTTCTAACCCATGGGCACGGATCGTCTACCTTGCGCCAACACCACCACGCTGCCGACGGCGATAGGAAGAGACTGGCCACGCTGAGACAGAATGAGTAGCCGAAGTAAGGGTCACGGAAGTCCTGCTTGGCCTTGCCGCCCCAGACACCCACACAGATGATGATGAAAACAACAACATGAGACAGAGTCCACATGATTAAACTATGACTGTAGGAGAAATGAAAGTAACTGTAAGAGAGATGAAAGTAACTGTAAGAGAGATGATTGAAAGATGAAAGTAACTGTAAGAGAGATGAAGGTAACTGAGAGAGAGATGAAGGTAACTGAGAGAGAGATGAAAGTAACTGTAAGATAGACAATTGAAAGATAAAAGAAACTGTAAGAGAGATAGCCTGGAGATGAAAATATTAAATTAGTTATACGTTATCAGAAGAAGCTTTTTATAAAACAAAACTTATTATGTTAGCTCTTACAGAGTGGGCTTCCAAAATTTAGTTCTCCCACCACCCCCCCCCCCCCCAAATATATGATCAGTGGGGTAGCAAACACAGCTTATGATCAGTGGGGTAGCAAACACAGCTTTATGATCAGTGGGTAGCTACAGTTTATAAGAGCCTGGCGGTCATTGACTGTGCTACCCTTAAATTGGCTAAAAATACAATGTCAACCTAATGCACATACAAAACAATCCATATTAAGTTGGAAAGAAAATAAGTGCCCCCACCCTCCACCCCTCTCCCTGTGCAATAACGATTCTCAAAATAGACGCTACATTTATTTCAATCAAAGGAAACGTGTCCTTCCATTTACCCCCCAAACCTTTTTTAAAGGGGGGGGGGGGCTAATGTCGTTGTATTGTTTGCACTGACAACGTAAACATTAACATGCCTGAGTTGTGTGTTAGCCAAGAGTTGTACCCCAACCCAACATCCCCCCCCCCATTAATCCCGGCTTACAGCCTAGGTGTGGATTAAAGGTGTGTTAATAGTTGTCACATCGAGATGGTTCTCAAAGCTGTCGGGTCGAGCTATCATGGCAGTTTGTGTTTATCTGGTAAGTCAATTTTTTTTGTAAATAATCATCTTGGGTTATAATCAAATTAAGTATGATTAAAAGACAAACTGTTTGTCATACTTTATTAAAATAATAGCATACATTGTAATAAATTTAAATGGGAGCACTGTAGTGTATGTAGGCATGTAGGTAATTGGTACAATTTTCAAAATGAAATTATAGCTTTTAGATTTTGTTTGATTCGTTGGGATCTAAAAAATGTAATTCATTGATACCAAATTTATGTTTGTTGGTCGATTCCAAAGAAAGTTATGATTTTATTATTTTGAATTATTTGGGATAACTAACTAAATCAAAAACTGGGAACAGATTTAAGAAATATTTTTTTAATAGAGCAGTCAATTGAAGTTATTTAAGGAATTAATGAAGATAACCATTACAAACCATATATATCCGTAATTGTCATTAATTATCAAAATGACGTCATTTAATGACTTTCGCTCAAAATGACCTCATTTATATTCAAAATGGCCGTCAAATTTCCATATTTGACTATGAACACAACATGATCAACATGAAAGATAGGTAAATTATGAGAGATGGGTCCGCGCTTTTTACCATGGCTGCCATCTTGGAAAAATAAAATAACTCATGTTTTTGCTAAAATTACGAATAAAAAGATTTTAAAAATGAAAAAATGATCTAAATCTATCCCTCACCCTAACCTGAACCCTAAATTCCTCCCTAACAGGGTTTTGACCCTCTCCCTAACAGGGTTTTGACTCTCTCCCTAGGGGAGTGAATCCACGCAAATGACGTCGGGGACCCATAACTCAGAATCAGCCAAGTAGCCTATTAACGGGTAGTCCTTAGAATATTTAATTTATTTGATATCTCCCAGAACAAAACCAAAATCTGATGAAAAGTGGACAATATGTACAATATATTATAATTGAGGCTTGGTATTCTTTATTCTTTTTGCTAAGTGCAGCTTTAGCCTACAACTTGCAAATATGATTGACACTAAGGAAGTCATGGGTCTTAAAATAAAACAAAGTATTTTTTTGTGTGTGAAGTATTTAAAAATATAAATTCATACTAAATTAAATATATGTTATCAATCTATTAGTAACAAGATCACTTAAGGGGGGAGGTACACCGAGAAAAAAGGAAAAAGGCTAATTTTCGATTTAGCAATAATCATTGATAATTGATATCAAATTAAAGTGTATTCAATCCTGCACAATTTGTGTAATTATTTTTAATTTATGTTAAATAGTTCTTGAGATATGAATTTTTTATTAGAAGGGGTAGCATCAGAAATTACCCCCAAAAAATAAAAATCATTATACTTTTGCTGAATTAATTATTTTAAAACAATGATGACCTCCCCAATAATTGTTTAATACAATGATCAGTCCTTTTAAATATGGCGGCTGTCATAGAAATAAACAAAAGAATTTTGTGAACATTATAATTATCTGGTAAATTTATAGAGATGTGTCCGCGACTTTTACCATGGCCGCCATCTTGGTTGCCCCGACACGCGAACTTTTACGTGTTCACGGGTCGGGACAACCAAGATGGCGGCCGTGGAAAAATAAAATAACTCATGTTTTTGCTAAAATTACGAATAAAAAGTTTTTAAAAATGAAAAAATTATCTAAATCTATCCCTAACCTGAACCCTAAATTCCTCCCTAACAGGGTTTTGACCCTCTCCCTTACAGGGCTTTGACCCTCTCCCTAACAGGGTTTTGACCCTCTCCCGCCATAACAGGGTTTTGACCCTATCGGAACCAGCGTTTTGACACTTTCCTTAGCCTAACGTGGCCCTGGGTTTTGACCCTGAAAAGTAGGAAAATTTAAAAAAACAAAGAAAAGTAACTAAAATCATATCATATCATATAAATATATAAAAGTGAAAATTTGTTTGTGGGTCTGTTCCACAAAGGCTTTTACACGGATTGATGGATCTTGACCAAACTTGGCACATATATCCATCGTTATCCAGAAGGAACTCTTAAGGGGTTGAGAACTTTTAATAACATTTCGTGTGGGGCCGGGGGCCCCAAATTCGTTTTTTTCTTATATGAGCTATAAAAAAAAATTACAAACAAATACTCCTATGTGAATGGATGGATATCGATCAAACTTAGTACACGTACACTTGATTATCCATATTCAAATACCGAAGGGTACTGAACTCATAATATCCATTCTTCTGGGGCCGGGGGCCCCATTTCATTTTTCCTTATATGAGCTATATAAATAGCGATAAGCTTAATACTCCTATATGAATGGATGGATCTTGACCAAACTTAGTACACATACACTTGATTATCCATACTCAAATACAAAAGGGTACTGAACTCATAATATCCATTCCTCTGGGGCCGGGGGCCCCATTTCATTTTTCCTTATATAAGCTATATAAATATTAATAGGCTTAGACAACACTATAACTATAGGTTCTATGTGAATTGATGGATATAGGCTTAGCTTTGTTGCAATACACTTCTTAGTCCATATGGAAATAACGGTGGATGTAAAACTAATAATATCCAATCTAGAATTTTCCAGAAAATTCGATAACTTTAAAACGCTATATCTATGGCATTATTATTCAATAGATTTTAATGGGACAAATTTAAAATTGTAACTTCATAACTTACCTGAATGATTATTATAGGGCCCCATCTCAGGCAAAACTAATTCGATACAATTATGGAATGGGCCCCCGGGGCCCCTCTTTTACCTTAAATGTACTATAGTTATAGAAATTTATTTAGTTGTATAATTTTTCGTATTCGAAGAATAATTATTACTAATAAAAGACTGTTTTTACACACTTCGGGGAGGATAATACATTTAATCTAGAATGTTCCAGAAAGTTCTATAGGTCAATAGGCTTAGATGACACTTTAGTTTTTTTTGTGAATTGATGGATATAGGCCTAACGTGGTAGCAATACACTGCACTGTCCGTTTTTAGATATCGGTGTATTTAAAACTAAGAATATCCAATCTAGAATTTTCCAGGAAGTTCGATATCTATAAAAAGCTAAATCTATGTCACGACCAAATCAGGAAATAGGATAACTTTGGAAAGGAGGGTCCCTAGATGAAACGGGATCCCAAAGAGAACAGTATCCTAACGGGATCTGTAGGTCACCGGGATCTGGGTCCTAATGCAATCCCGGGCCACGCTGGGTATATCGGCTAGTATATATATAAAAGTGAAAATCTGTTTGTTTGTGGGTTTGTCTGTTCCACAAAGGCTTTTACATGGATTGATGGATCTTGACCAAACTTGGCACATATATCCATCGTTATCCAGAAGGAACTCTTAAGGGGTCGAGAACTTTTAATAACATTTCGTGTGGGGCCGGGGGCCCCCGAATTCGTTTTTTTCTTATATGAGCTATATAAAAAATTTTCAAACAAATACTCCTACTTGAATGGATGGATATCGATAAAACTTAGTACACGTACACTTGATTATCCATATTCAAATACAAAAGGGTACAGAACTCATAATATCCATTCCTCTGGGGCCAGGGGCCCCATTTCATTTTTCCTTATTTAAGCTATATAAATATTAATAAGCTTAGACAACACTGATTCCCCACATCTGACCGATAAACGATGCTGCTAGCTGCCGTCCATGGTATGTCATGTAAAAGTTCTGGGGTGGGTGGGGTGAATATGAATTTGTTTTTGTTTTGTATCTATACAACTGTTTTTTGTATCACATAAATGCACTTTATTTTATTGTCACGATTATGTTTCCTTTGCTAATATTTTTATGTACAGCGCGGTGAGCCTAGCCCTAGGCTGGGGTACCGCGCTATATAAGACAACATATAATAATAATAATATAGGTTCTATGTGAATTGATGGATATAGGCTTAGCTTTGTTGCAATAAACTTCTTAGTCCATATGGAAATAACGGTGGATGTAAACCTAATAATATCCAATCTAAAATTTTCCAGAAAGTTCGATAACTTTAAAACACTATATCTATGGCATTATTCAATAGATTTTAATGGGACAAATTTAAAATTTTAACTTCATAACTTACCTGAATGATTTTTGTATGGCCCCATCTCAGGCAAAACTAATTCGGTACAATTATGGAATGGGCCCCGGGGCCCCTCTTTTAAATTAAATATACTACAGTTATAGAAATGCATTAAGTTGTATAATTTTTCTTATTCGAAGAATAATTACTTAGAAAATACAGTTTTTACACAGTTTGAGGAGGATAATACATTTAATCTAGAATGTTCCAGAAAGTTCTATAAGTCAATATGCTTAATACTCCTAGATTAATGGATGGATCTTGACCAAATTTGGCAGATATATCCATCATTATCTGGAAGGGACTCTTAATGGGTTATGAACTTTTTATGACATGCCGTTTGGGGCCGGGGCCCCCGAATTTGTTTTTTTCTTATATGAGCTATATAATTAAAATGACTGACAAATACTCCTGCATGAATAGATGGATTTTGACTAAACTTAGTACACACACATTTGATTATCCATACTCAAATATCGAAGTGTACTGAACTCATAATATCCATTCCTCTGGGGCCGGGGGCCTTATTCCATTTTTCCTTATATAAGCTATATAAGGATTAATAAATATCAATAAGCTTAGACAACACTATAGGTTATATGTGAATTGATGGATATAGGCCTAGGGTGGTAGCAATACACTTCACTGTCCATACTGAAAGAGCGGTGGATTTAAAACTAATGATATCCGATCTAGAATTTTCCAGAAAGTTCGATAACTTTAAAAAGCTATATCTATGGCATTAGTCAATATATTTGAATCGGACAAATTTAAAATTGTAACTTCATAACTTACCTGAAAGATTATTATAGGGCCCCATCTCAGGCAAAACTAATTCGGTACAATTATGGAATGGGCGCGCGTGGCCCCTCTTTTAATTTAAATGTACTATAGTTATAGAAATTCATTTAGTCGTATAATTTTTCGTATTCGAAGAATAATTATTACTAATAAAGACTGTTTTTACACAATTCGAG
Organism: Omphiscola glabra; assembly: GCA_964017045.1. Classification (NCBI taxonomy): domain Eukaryota; kingdom Metazoa; phylum Mollusca; class Gastropoda; family Lymnaeidae; genus Omphiscola; species Omphiscola glabra. The sequence continues at coordinate 16,254,069 of OZ024811.1, read as the reverse complement.
GAGGATAATACATTTAATCTAGAATGTTCCAGAAAGTTCTATAGGTCAATAGGCTTAGATAACACTTTAGTGTTTTTGTGAATTGATGGATATAGGCATAATGTGGTAGCAATACACTGCATTGTCCGTTTTTAGATATCGGTGTATTTAAAACTAAGAATATCCAATTGGGAATTTTCCAGAAAGTTCGATATCTTTAAAAAGCTAAATCTATGTCACGACCAAATCAGGAAATGGGATAACATTGGAAAGGAGGGTCCCTAGATGAAACGGGATCCCAAAGAGAACAGTATCCTAACGGGATCTGTAGGCCACCGGATTCGGGGTCCTAATGCAATCCCGGGCCACGCCGGGTATTTAGGCTAGTTAATTATAAAATAAAGAAGTAATGAAAACCCAACTTACATTTTCATGGAATACACTTTTACACACTTTATTTCAGGTTCCAACGAAAAGAATATCCAAAAATTAATGAAACATAGTCTGGTCAACTTCTAAAGACATCTCATAAAATGGCGGAGCTCATTAACATATTTAATAGGCCAACCAATGAAATTTTAAAAAGTATAATTAATCAACCAATAAATATTTGCCACCGTCATATTAATGAAAATGTAACTCTAATAAAAAAAAGAGGAGTGAGTGAATCCACGCAAATGACGTCACGGATACACAACTAAAAATTAGCCAATTGTCTTAATATTTGTTTATTATTTGTTTATACAATGCCTAGTGATAGCAAATATTCAAAGAAACCAACGTTTCATGAAAATAGATATACTAAGCCTAATATTGGACCCAATGTGGATATTTTAAATGGAAATAAAATAATCAAAACAATCTATTCAATCGTTTAAGATGAATTACGCTTGACTAAAATTAAAATACCCAAGTAGGCACTTCGGTATCGCCCGGAAATACCCGAAAAACGGGTATCGTGGCTAATTCATATATGTGGTACCTCATTTCATTAGGTTAGGTTTAAGGATAGATTTAGGGCTCAGGTTAGGGTGAGGGATAGATTTAAGGTTCAGGTTAGGGTGAGGGATACATTTAGGAAGTTTTTTCGTTATTTTAAACGTTTTATTCTAAATTTTATGTCAAGTTGGCGGCCATGTTAAAAAAACGCGGTACGATCTATACAAATTTACCAAAATAGGTAAACTTCACTGATCAATAACTTTTTTTAAAAAATGCGCTCCGTAATAAAAATACCCCGCTCATTTAGTTTATAGGTTCATTTACAACATATCCAAAATTCATGAGAGTATAGACCATAGGTAGGCTTCAAAAACGAAAGTTTAAGGAGTTCATTTTTTTGGGCTATGTAATAAGTTATCATGGCCACTGTGCTTGTCTGCTTATTACCAATTAAAGATAGCAGCTGTGGGGTAGTTAATAAAATTCATTACATTGTTTATCTAGAATTAAATGGGAAATATAACTAATAATAAATGATTTTAAATAAATAAAAAATGTTTTAAACATATTTAAATATTATTGGTTCATGAAATATCAGTGATTTTAATTTTGAGGTTGATTGCCATGGACTTTGACTTAGACTTAGGCAGGATTGATAAGCACTTCCTCATCTTGACTTAGATAGACCTAGTAAAAGTATTAGTATTATAATAGCAATAATACTATTAAATAATTTGGGGAGTGGGATAAATAGCCTTTTATTCCAACTAATATATTTATATTAGTTAATATAGGCCTATATTAGCCTATATAATATATATTTAAATTAGGCCAATTTTGTATACCTTTCACATCCAAGTATATTTAGTAAATATCTAGATAGTTATAATCAAAATACGAACGAATCGATAAATAGTACTATATTGAAAATGTGCCCTAAGAACAAATATAAGGGTTTAAGAGCTGTCAACATTGATGTTGCGTTAGCAACCCTTCTTTTAAATGATGGATCAAAAAAATAGGAGGCTCCTCTAAGATTTTTACAGCTTTCCTTTGGTCTGTTTACATTCAATTATTTTATTACGATGGGCGCTATGCGGATCGAAAGCACAAAAACAAATAACTAATTCCTTAGAAGCTAAAAGAACCAGAAGAAGGCTTAAATTAGGGTTATAAGAGTCAAAAGTTGAAGCTAAATGATATCCTTATCTTTCAGGGGGTCATTAAAATTAAAGAATTCATTTACTTTATGAACAAAATTAATGCGTGTTCATTCGCAAAATTTCGACATTTAGTTCACATAAAAAATAACTTTTTTAACTGTCAACCAATTTGTTTGAAATTTTGCATGATGCTATATAATATAATTGTCTATGGCAGCAACTAAGCATATTACAATATATTAATAAGTACACATTTTACAATTTATCAAAATTTGATTTTAAAATTTCAAAATTAGGTTACTTTGGGATCCTGTGATACCAAAAGTATTAAATTTTTCACATTTTTCTTAGTTCAGGCCATAGCTAACCCATATTTCTATATGGTTAAAAAAGTATAACAAATTTGAGCTTAAAACATTCTATCTAATTTTTTTAGTCTGACATTCCAATTTTCAACATCCCATTTTTCTTTTTTTTTTTTCAATATAGGCAAACTATTATGTATTACTTTTTAATGGTCATTTTTTGTGTTATTATGGTAGAATGGCTATTCCTCTAGCTTCAGTGCAAATTTGACACTTGTAACTTCAATATTTTTTTTTGGTGAATTTTTTAGTAGTCGACCTATGTTCTGGGTGTACCTCACCCCTAAAGATTTAAAAATGATTTGTTAAGGTGGACAGGAGCAACTTTCTACAATCTCAAAAATGGTATCCAGGGAGAAAACATCCACGTGGTGTTTATTTTGAAAATTTAATAAGATTGTGGGGTTGCTTGGGGACAATTTTAATGTGCCCATTATTGTAGACCTGGATGGAACATTAGACATTCATATAATCAGATGTTATTTCCATTCTAATAGGTGATGCACGGATGAACCAGTGGCACAGACACCAAAGAGGCATGGACTGATACATGAGCAGAGGTACCACCACCACCACCACCCCACCACCACTCCACCCCCACCAACACACCTACCACTTCCACCAACTTCACGTTCACCACTACCTCCACCACCACCACCACCCCACCTCCACCACCATCACTCCTACCACATCCACCTCTACCACCACCGTAACAACCACAGCCAGCGCTACCTCCACCACCACCCCCACCGCCACCCTACCACATCTACCTCCAACACCTCCACAACCACCTCCACACCACCACCACACCTACCACCACCACCTTTACCACCAGCCCACCACCACCCCTACCACTCCACCGAACCTCCACCTTCACCACCACCCCCACCACCACATCAACGACCACCACACCACCACCACCCTACCACCTCCACCACCACCTCTACCACCACCGCCATCTCCACTTCCAACTTAAGCTCAACCTACACCACCCCACAACCACCCTCCACCACTTCACCACCACTTCACCACCACCCCAACCACCACCCCTACCACCCACCAATACCTCCATCACCACACCACATCACATCCAGATGGTTCTCTTAGCTGTCAGGTCGAGTTATCATGGCAGTTTGTGTTTATCTAGTAAGTCAATTCTTTTTGTAAACAATCATCTTGGGTTATAATCAAATTAAGTATAATTATAAGACAAACTGTTTGTCATACTTTGTTAAAATAATAGCATACATTGTTAATTTAAATGGGAGCACTGTAGTGTATGTAGGCATGTAGGTAATTGGTACAATTTTCAAAATGAAGTTATAGCTTTGAGATTTAGTTTGATTCGATGGGATCTAAAAAATGTAATTCATTGATACCAAATTTAGTTTTGTTCCTCGATTCTAAAGAAAGTTATGATTTAATTTTTTTTGGAATTATTTGGGATAACTAACTAAAACAAAAAGTGGCAACAGATTTGAGAAAGATTTTTTGAATAGAGCAGCCAATTGAAGTTATTGATTCTTATAATCAGTTGTTATTTCCATTCTAATAGGTTCTGCACGGATGAACCAGTGGCACAGACAGCGAAGTGGCATGGACTGATACATGAGCGGAGGTACCACCACCACAACTCACCACCACGTCAACCACCACCCCCACCACCAGGCCTACCACCTTCACCTCCATCACCACCTCCACCACCACCCCACCACCACCCCACCATCACTCCTACCACCTCCACCTCTACCACGCCCGTAACAACCACCGCCAGCGCTACCTCCACCACCACCCCCACCGCCACCCCACCACATCTACCTCCACCACCACCCCACCACCACCACCTTTACCACCTTTACCACCAGCCCACCACCACCCCTACCACTCCACCGACACCTCTACCACCACCACCCACACCACCTTTTCAACGACCACCACCACCCCACCACCTCCACCTCTACCACCACCGCCATCTCCACTTCCAACTTTAGCTCAACCACCACCACCACTTTACCAACACCACCACCCCACAACCACCCTCCACCACTTCACCACCACCCCAACCACACCCCTATGACCCAGCAATACCTCCATCACCACCCCACATCACATCCAGATGGTTCTCTTAGCTGTCAGGTCGAGTTATCATGGCAGTTTGTGTTTATCTGGTAAGTCAATTCTTTTTGTAAACAATCATCTTGGGTTATAATCAAATTAAGTATAATTATAAGACAAACTGTTTGTCATACTTTGTTAAAATAATAGCATACATTGTTAATTTAAATGGGAGCACTGTAGTGTATGTAGGCATGTAGGTAATTGGTACAATTTTCAAAATGAAGTTATAGCTTTGAGATTTAGTTTGATTCGATGGGATCTAAAAAATGTAATTCATTGATACCAAATTTAGTTTTGTTCCTCGATTTTAAAGAAAGTTATGATTTAATTGTTTTTGGAATTATTTGGGATAACTAACTAAAACAAAAACTGGCAACAGATTTGAGAAAGATTTTTTGAATAGAGCAGTCAATTGAAGTTATTGATTCATATAATCAGTTGTTATTTCCATTCTAATAGGGGCTGCACGGATGAACCAGTGGCACAGACAGCAAAGCGGCATGGACTGATACATGAGAGGAGGTACCACCACCACATCCACCACCATCACTCCACCACCAACCCCACCACCACTACCCCACCACCACCCCCACCACCACCTCTACTACCACTACCCCACCACCTCAACCACCATGTCCACCCCACCACCACCCCATCATCACTCCTACCACCTCCACCACCACCTCCACCTCTGCACCACCGTAACAACCACAGCCACTGATACCACCACCCCCACTGCCACCCTACAACTTCCTCCTGTACCACCACCCCACCATGACTTCACCTCCCCCAGCACCTCCACCACCACATCTTCACCACCACCCCCACTCCCACCATCTTCACCATCACCCCCACCACCAACCATACCACCTTCACCACCACGTCCACCACCACCATCCCACCACCACCCCTACCTTTCCACCTCCACCTCTACCACCACCGTAACAACCACCGCAACCGATACCTCCACCACCACCCCCACTGCCACCCTACAACATCTTCCTCCACCACCACCCCACCACGACTTCACCTCCACCAGCACCTCTACCACCACCAAACTACCACCACATCTTCACTACCACCCCCACCACCACCCCACTACCACCATCTTTACCACCACCCCACCATCACCCCCACCACCACCCCTACCACCTCCACCAACCACCTTCACCACCATGCTACCACCACCCCTACCACTCCACCAACACCTCCACCACCACCTTCACCGCCACCACTAACTCCACCACCTTCAACCCACCACCACCCTACCACCTCCACAACCACCTCTACCACCATCGCCAACTCCACAATCTCCATCACCACCTCCACCACCACCCACACCACCACCTCCACAACCACATCCACCACCACATCCACCACTACTTCAACCACACGCTCCCACCACCTCAACCACCACATCCACACCACATCCACCACCATCTCCACCACCATCTCCACCACCACCTCCACCACGACATCCACCACTACATCCACCACCTTCTCCACCACCACGATCCCCACCTCCAACACCACGATCCCCACCTCCAACACCAGAGCCACCATCATTTCCCTAACATCATCTCCAGCACCACATCCACCACCAACTCCACCACCACCTCTGCCACATCCATCATCAGCACATCCACCCCACTACTTTCCACACCAACACATCCACTAACACCACATCCACCACCACCTACAACACCTGCAACAACTCCACATCTACCAACACCACCTATTTGTTATTTTGGGGGTATATTTGTTAGGTTGGGAGTATCCTTTATTAGGTTGGGGGTATCCATGTTAGGTTGGGGTGTCTTTTTAGGTTGGGTGGTGACCGGAAGCTGCTTCTCGGGAGCTGGCAAACTGGGTTGCTGGCAACCCAGAAGTGGCGATCGGGGTGTCTTTTTTTTCGTTTAGGGGTTCCTTTTAGGTTCGTGGTGTCATTTTTTTATGCTGGGGGTTGCGCCCGGGAACTGGCAAACGGGAGCTAGCGACCCAGAGCTAGCAATCGGAGCTGGTAACCGGGCTATACTTTGTTAGGTTTGGAGTGCCCTTTGTAGGGTTGGGGGTGTCCTTTTTATTTTCGGAGTTGCGTCCGAGAGCTGGCAAACGGGAGCTAGTGATCCGGAACTGGCGATCGGGAGCTGGTGACCGGGCAGTCCTTTGTTAGGTTTGGAGTGTCCTTTTGTTGGTTGGGGTTAGTCCTTTTTATGTGGGAGGGGGGGGGGCGCCCGGGAGCTGGCAAACGGTAGCCGGTGATCCGGAGCTGGCGATCGGGAGCTGGTGACCGGGCTGTCCTTTGTTAGGTTTGGGGTGTCCTTTTGTTGGTTGGGGTTGTCCTTTTTATGTGGGGGGGGGGGGATGCGCCCGGGAGCTGGCAAACGGTAGCCGGTGATCCGGAGCTGGCGACCATTAGCTGGTGACCGGGCTACCCTTTGTTAGGTTTGGGGTGTCCTTTTTTAGGTTAGGGTGTCCTTTGCTTTTACTACATCTACTACCATCACCTCTTATACTACTACCACCACCTCTTTTACTACCACCACAACATCCACAGTCCCGCATCATTTCCCCACCAAAACCTCCACCACCCTCCACAACATGCATCACTTTCCCATCAACACAACCTCCACCATCACTCACACCCAAATCACCACATCAACCATCACCTCTACCACCACAAACACCCCCTCCACCACCTCACCACCACTTCACCATCAACCACACCACACCACCACCACTCCACCACCACCCACACCACCACTCCTACCACATCCACCACAAACCCTACCACCTCCAACACTTCCACCACAACCCCACCACCACCACCCACACCACCACTCTTACCACATCCACCACTTTACCACCATCCCAACCACCACCCCCACAACCACCCCACCATCACTCCTACCACCTCCACCTCTACCACGCCCGTAACAACCACCGCCAGCGCTATCTCCACCACCACCACACAACCACCTCCACCCCACCACCACCCACCACCACCTCTACCACCACCACCATTACCACCACCACAGCACCACCCACCACCACCTCTACCACCACCACCTTTACCACCACCCCAGCACCACCCTACCACTCCACCGACACCTCCACCACCACCACCCCACCACCACCTACCACATCCACCACCACCTCTACCACCACCGCCACATCCACTTCCAACACCAGCTCAAACACCACCACCACTTCACCACCACCCCAACCACCACCCCAACCACCACCCCTACCACCCACGAATACCTCCATCACCACCCTACATCACATCCAGATGGTTCTCTTAGCTGTCAGGTCGAGTTATCATGGCAGTTTGTGCTTATCTGGTAAGTCAATTCTTTTTGTAAACAATCATCTTGGGTTATAATCAAATTAAGTATAATTATAAGACAAACTGTTTGTCATACTTTATTAAAATAATAGCATACATTGTTAATAAATTTAAATGGGAGCACTGTAGTGTATGTAGGCATGTAGGTAATTGGTACAATTTTCAAAATGAAATTATAGCTTTGAGATTTAGTTTGATTCGATGGGATCTAAAAAATGTAATTCATTGATACCAAATTTAGTTTTGTTCCTCGATCCTAAAGAAAGTTATGATTTAATTTTTTTTGGAATTATTTGGGATAACTAACTAAAACAAAAAGTGGCAACAGATTTGAGAAAGATTTTTTGAATAGAGCAGCCAATTGAAGTTATTGATTTATATAATCATTTGTTATTTCCATTTTAATAGGTGCTGCACGGATGAACCAGTGGCACAGACAGCGAAGCGGCATGGACTGATACATGAGCGGAGGTACCACCACCACAACCCCACCACCACGTCAACCACCACCCCCACCACCACGCCTACCACCTCCACCACCTTCACCTCCATCACCACCTCCACCACCACCCCACCACCACCTTGACCACCACCCCACCATCACTCCTACCACGTCCACCTCTACCACGCCCCTTACAACCACCGCCAGCGCTACCTCCACCACCACCTTCACCGCCACCCTACCACATCTACCTCCACCACCACCGCAACCACCTCCACCCCATCACCACACCTACCACCACCACCTTTACCACCACCCTTACCACCACCCCTACATCTCCACCACCACCTCCACCACCACCCCCACCACCACAACGACGACCACCACCCCACCACCACCCTACCACCTCCACCACCACCTCTACCACCACCGCCATCTCCACTTTCAACTTTAGCTCAACCACCACCACCACTTTATTACCACCACCACCCCACAACCACCCTTCACCACCACCCCAACCACCACCCCTACCACCCACGAATACCTCCATCACCAACCCACATCACATCCCGATGGTTCTCTTAGCTGTCAGGTTGAGTTATCATGGCAGTTTGTGTTTATCTGGTAAGTCAATTCTTTTTGTAAACAATCATCTTGGGTTATAATCAAATTAAGTATAATTATAAGACAAACTGTTTGTCATACTTTATTAAAATAATAGCATACATTGTTAATAAATTTAAATGGGAGCACTGTAGTGTATATAGGCATGTAGGTAATTGGTACAATTTTCCAAATGAAGTTATAGCTTTGAGATTTAGTTTGATTCGATGGGATCTAGAAAATGTGATTCATTGATACCAAATTTAGTTTTGTTCGTCGATTCTAAAGAAAGTTATGATTTAATTGTTTTTGGAATTATTTGGGATAACTAACTAAAACAAAAAGTGGCAACAGATTTGAGAAAGATTTTTTGAATAGAGCGGCCAATTGAAGTTATTGATTCATATAATCAGTTGTTATTTCCATTCTAATAGGTGCTGCACGGATGAACCAGTGGCACAGACAGCGAAGCAGCATGGACTGATACATGAGCGGAGGTACCACCACCACAACCCTACCACCATGTCAACCACCACCCCCACCACCACACCTACCACCTCCACCACCTTCACCTCCATCACCACCTCCACCACCACCCCACCACCACCTTGACCACCACCCCACCATCATTCCTACCACGTCCACCTCTACCACGCCCGTAACAACCACCGCCAGCGCTACCTCCACCACCAACCCCCACCGCCACCCTACCATATCTACCTCCATTACCACCCCACCACCACAACCACCTCCACCCCATCACCACACCTACCACCACCACCTTTACCACGTCCACCTCTACCACGCCCCTAACAACCACCGCCAGCGCTACCTCCACCACCACCTTCACCGCCACCCTACCACATCTACCTCCACCACCACCCCACCACCGCAACCACCTCCACCCCATCACCACACCTACCTGCACCACCTTTACCACCACCCCTACCACCACCCCTACATCTCCACCCCTACATCTCCACCACCACCTCCACCACCACAACGACGACCACCACCCCACCACCACCCTACCACCTCCACCACCACCTCTACCACCACCGCCATCTTCACTTCCAACTTTAGCTCAACCACCACCACCACTTTACCACCACCCCACAACCACCCTCCACCACTTCACCACCACCCCAACCACCACCCCTACCACCCACCAATACCTCCATCACCACCCCACATCACATCCAGATGGTTCTCTTAGCTGTCAGGTCGAGTTATCATTGCAGTTTGTGTTTATCTGGTAAGTCAATTCTTTTTGTAAACAATCATCTTGGGTTATAATCAAATTAAGTATAATTATAAGACAAACTGTTTGTCATACTTTATTAAAATAATAGCATACATTGTTAATAAATTTAAATGGGAGCACTGTAGTGTATGTAGGCATGTAGGTAATTGGTACAATTTTCCAAATGAAGTTATAGCTTTGAGATTTAGTTTGATTCGATGGGATCTAGAAAATGTAATTCATTGATACCAAATTTAGTTTTGTTCGTCGATTCTAAAGAAAGTTATGATTTAATTGTTTTTGGAATTATTTGGGATAACTAACTAAAACAAAAAGTGGCAACAGATTTGAGAAAGATTTTTTGAATAGAGCAGCCAATTGAAGTTATTGATTCATATAATCAGTTGTTATTTCCATTCTAATAGGTGCTGCACGGATGAACCAGTGGCACAGACAGCGAAGCAGCATGGACTGATACATGAGCGGAGGTACCACCACCACAACCCTACCACCATGTCAACCACCACCCCCACCACCACACCTACCACCTCCACCACCTTCACCTCCATCACCACCTCCACCACCACCCCACCACCACCTTGACCACCACCCCACCATCACTCCTACCACGTCCACCTCTACCACGCCCGTAACAACCACCGCCAGTGCTACCTCCACCACCAACCCCCACCGCCACCCTACCATATCTACCTCCATTACCACCCCACCACCACCTTCACCGCCACCCTACCACATCTACCTCCACCACCACCCCACCACCGCAACCACCTCCACCCCATCACCACACCTACCACCACCACCTTTACCACCACCCCTACCACCACCCCTACATCTCCACCCCTACATCTCCACCACCACCTCCACCACCACAACGACGACCACCACCCCACCACCACCCTACCACCTCCACCACCACCTCTACCACCACCGCCATCTTCACTTCCAACTTTAGCTCAACCACCACCACCACTTTACCACCACCACCACCCCACAACCACCCTCCACCACTTCACCACCACCCCAACCACCACCCCTACCACCCACCAATACCTCCATCACCACCCCACATCACATCCAGATGGTTCTCTTAGCTGTCAGGTCGAGTTATCATTGCAGTTTGTTTTTATCTGGTAAGTCAATTCTTTTTGTAAACAATCATCTTGGGTTATAATCAAATTAAGTATAATTATAAGACAAACTGTTTGTCATACTTTATTAAAATAATAGCATACATTGTTAATAAATTTAAATGGGAGCACTGTAGTGTATGTAGGCATGTAGGTAATTGGTACAATTTTCCAAATGAAGTTATAGCTTTGAGATTTAGTTTGATTCGATGGGATCTAGAAAATGTAATTCATTGATACCAAATTTAGTTTTGTTCGTCGATTCTAAAGAAAGTTATGATTTAATTGTTTTTGGAATTATTTGGGATAACTATCTAAAACAAAAAGTGGCAACAGATTTGAGAAAGATTTTTTGAATAGAGCAGTCAATTGAAGTTATTTATTCATATAATCAGTTGTTATTTCCATTCTAATAGGTGCTGCATTGATGAACCAGTGGCACAGACAGCGAAGCAGCATGGACTGATACATGAGCAGAGGTACCACCACCACCACCCCACCACCACGTCAACCTCCACCCCCACCACCACGCCTACCACCTCCACCACCTTCACCTCCATCACCACCTCCACCACCACCTTCACCACCACCCCACCATCACTCCTACCACGTCCACCTCTACCACGCCCGTAACAACCACCGCCAGCGCTACCTCCACCACCACCCCCATTGCCACCTACCACATCTACCTCCACCACCACGACAACCACCTCTACCCCACCACCACCCTACCACCACCACCCCTACCACCAGCCCACCACAACCCTACCACCACCACCTCTACCACCACTGCCATCTCCACTTCCAACTTTAGCTCAACCACCACCACAACTTTACCACCACCACCACCCACAACCACACCCCACCACTTCACCACCACCCCAACCACCACCCCTACCACCCACGAATACCTCCATCACCACCCCACATCACATCCAGATGGTTCTCTTAGCTGTCAGGTCGGGTTATCATGGCAGTTTGTGTTTATCTGGTAAGTCAATTCTTTTTGTAAACAATCATCTTGGGTTATAATCAAATTAAGTATAATTATAAGACAAACTGTTTGTCATACTTTATTAAAATAATAGCATACATTGTTAATAAATTTAAATGGGAGCACTGTAGTGTATGTAGGCATGTAGGTAATTGGTACAATTTTCAAAATGAAATTATAGCTTTGAGATTTAGTTTGATTCGATGGGATCTAAAAAATGTAATTCATTGATACCAAATTTAGTTTTGTTCCTCGATTCTAAAGAAAGTTATGATTTAATTTTGTTGGGAATTATTTGTGATAACTAACTAAAACAAAAACTGGCAACAGATTTGAGAAAGATTTTTTGAATAGAGCAGTCAATTGAAGTTATTGATTCATATAATCAGTTGTTATTTCCATTCTAATAGGTGCTGCACGGATGAACCAGTGGCACAGACAGCAAAGCGGCATGGACTGATACATGAGCGGAGGTACCACCACCACAACCCCACCACCACGTCAACCACCACCCCCACCACCAGGCCTATCACCTCCAACACCTTCACCTCCATCACCACCTCCACCACCACCACCCCACCACCACCTTGACCACCACCCCACCATCACTCCTACCACGTCCACCTCTACCACGCCCGTAACAACCACCGCCAGCGCTACCTCCACCACCAACCCCCACCGCCACCCTACCATATCTACCTCCACCACCACCACCACCTCCACCCCACCACCACGTCAACCACCACCCCCACCACTAGGCCTATCACCTCCAACACCTTCACCTCCATCACCACCTCCACCACCACCACCCCACCACCACCTTGACCACCACCCCACCATCACTCCTACCACCTCCACCTCTACCACGCCCGTAACAACCACCGCCAGCGCTACCTCCACCACCAACCCCCACCGCCACCCTACCACATCTACCTCCATTACCACCCCACCACCACAACCACCTCCACCCCATCACCACACCTACCACCACCACCTTTACCACGTCCACCTCTACCACGCCCCTAACAACCACCGCCAGCGCTACCTCTACCACCACCTTCACCGCCACCCTACCACATCTACCTCCACCACCACCCCACCACCGCAACCACCTCCACCCCATCACCACACCTACCACCACCACCTTTACCACCACCCCTACCACCACCCCTACATCTCCACCACCACCTCCACCACCACCCCCACCACCACAACGACAACCACCACCCTACCACCTCCACCACCACCTCTACCACCACCGCCATCTCCACTTCCAACTTTAGCTCAACCACCACCACCACTTTACCACCACCACCACCCCACAACCACCCTTCACCACCACCCCAACCACCACCCCTACCACCCACGAATACCTCCATCACCAACCCACATCACATCCCGATGGTTCTCTTAGCTGTCAGGTCGAGTTATCATGGCAATTTGTGTTTATCTGGTAAGTCAATTCTTTTTGTAAACAATCATCTTGGGTTATAATCAAATTAAGTATAATTATAAGACTAACTGTTTGTCATACTTTATTAAAATAATAGCATACATTGTTAATAAATTTAAATGGGAGCACTGTAGTGTATATATGCATGTAGGTAATTGGTACAATTTTCCAAATGAAGTTATAGCTTTGAGATTTAGTTTGATTCGATGGGATCTAGAAAATGTGATTCATTGATACCAAATTTAGTTTTGTTCGTCGATTCTAAAGAAAGTTATGATTTAATTTTGTTTGGAATTATTTGGGATAACTAACTAAAACAAAAAGTGGCAACAGATTTGAGAAAGATTTTTTGAATAGAGCAGCCAATTGAAGTTATTGATTCATATAATCAGTTGTTATTTCCATTCTAATAGGTGCTGCACGGATGAACCAGTGGCACAGACAGCGAAGCAGCATGGACTGATACATGAGCGGAGGTACCACCACCACAACCCTACCACCATGTCAACCACCACCCCCACCACCACACCTACCACCTCCACCACCTTCACCTCCATGACCACCTCCACCACCACCACCACCCCACCACCACCTTGACCACCACCCCACCATCACTCCTACCACGTCCACCTCTACCACGCCCGTAACAACCACCGCCAGCGCTACCTCCACCACCACCTTCACCGCCACCCTACCACATCTACCTCCACCACCACCCCACCACCACAACCACCTCCACCCCATCACCACACCTACCACCACCACCTTTACCACCACCCCTACCACCACCCCTACATCTCCACCACCACCTCCACCACCACAACGACGACCACCACCCCACCACCACCCTACCACCTCCACCACCACCTCTACCACCACCGCCATCTTCACTTCCAACTTTAGCTCAACCACCACCACCACTTTACCACCACCACCACCCCACAACCACCCTCCACCACTTCACCACCACCCCAACCACCACCCCTACCACCCACCAATACCTCCATCACCACCCCACATCACATCCAGATGGTTCTCTTAGCTGTCAGGTCGAGTTATCATGGCAGTTTGTGTTTATCTGGTAAGTCAATTCTTTTTGTAAACAATCATCTTGGGTTATAATCAAATTAAGTATAATTATAAGACAAACTGTTTGTCATACTTTATTAAAATAATAGCATACATTGTTAATAAATTTAAATGGGAGCACTGTAGTGTATGTAGGCATGTAGGTAATTGGTACAATTTTCCAAATGAAGTTATAGCTTTGAGATTTAGTTTGATTCGATGGGATCTAGAAAATGTAATTCATTGATACCAAATTTAGTTTTGTTCGTCGATTCTAAAGAAAGTTATGATTTAATTGTTTTTGGAATTATTTGGGATAACTATCTAAAACAAAAAGTGGCAACAGATTTGAGAAAGATTTTTTGAATAGAGCAGTCAATTGAAGTTATTTATTCATATAATCAGTTGTTATTTCCATTCTAATAGGTGCTGCACTGATGAACCAGTGGCACAGACAGCGAAGCAGCATGGACTGATACATGAGCAGAGGTACCACCACCACCACCCCACCACCACGTCAACCTCCACCCCCACCACCACGCCTACCACCTCCACCACCTTCACCTCCATCACCACCTCCACCACCACCTTCACCACCACCCCACCATCACTCCTACCACGTCCACCTCTACCACGCCCGTAACAATCACCGCCAGCGCTACCTCCACCACCACCCCCATTGCCACCTACTACATCTACCTCCACCACCACCACAACCACCTCTACCCCACCACCACCCTACCACCACCACCCCTACCACCAGCCCACCACAACCCTACCACCACCACCTCTACCACCACTGCCATCTCCACTTCCAACTTTAGCTCAACCACCACCACAACTTTACCACCACCACCACCCACAACCACACCCCACCACTTCACCACCACCCCAACCACCACCCCTACCACCCACGAATACCTCCATCACCACCCCACATCACATCCAGATGGTTCTCTTAGCTGTCAGGTCGGGTTATCATGGCAGTTTGTGTTTATCTGGTAAGTCAATTCTTTTTGTAAACAATCATCTTGGGTTATAATCAAATTAAGTATAATTATAAGACAAACTGTTTGTCATACTTTATTAAAATAATAGCATACATTGTTAATAAATTTAAATGGGAGCACTGTAGTGTATGTAGGCATGTAGGTAATTGGTACAATTTTCAAAATGAAATTATAGCTTTGAGATTTAGTTTGATTCGATGGGATCTAAAAAATGTAATTCATTGATACCAAATTTAGTTTTGTTCCTCGATTCTAAAGAAAGTTATGATTTAATTTTGTTGGGAATTATTTGTGATAACTAACTAAAACAAAAACTGGCAACAGATTTGAGAAAGATTTTTTGAATAGAGCAGTCAATTGAAGTTATTGATTCATATAATCAGTTGTTATTTCCATTCTAATAGGTGCTGCACGGATGAACCAGTGGCACAGACAGCAAAGCGGCATGGACTGATACATGAGCGGAGGTACCACCACCACAACCCCACCACCACGTCAACCACCACCCCCACCACCAGGCCTATCACCTCCAACACCTTCACCTCCATCACCACCTCCACCACCACCACCCCACCACCACCTTGACCACCACCCCACCATCACTCCTACCACGTCCACCTCTACCACGCCCGTAACAACCACCGCCAGCGCTACCTCCACCACCAACCCCCACCGCCACCCTACCATATCTACCTCCATTACCACCCCACCACCACAACCACCTCCACCCCATCACCACACCTACCACCACCACCTTTACCACGTCCACCTCTACCACGCCCCTAACAACCACCGCCAGCGCTACCTCCACCACCACCTTCACCGCCACCCTACCACATCTACCTCCACCACCACCCCACCACCGCAACCACCTCCACCCCATCACCACACCTACCACCACCACCTTTACCACCACCCCTACCACCACCACTACATCTCCACCACCACCTCCACCACCACCCCCACCACCACAACGACGACCACCACCCCACCACCACCCTACCACCTCCACCACCACCTCTACCACCACCGCCATCTCCACTTCCAACTTTAGCTCAACCACCACCACCACTTTACCACCACCACCACCCCACAACCACCCTCCACCACTTCACCACCACCCCAACCACCACCCCTACCACCCACCAATACCTCCATCACCACCCCACATCACATCCAGATGGTTCTCTTAGCTGTCAGGTCGAGTTATCATGGCAGTTTGTGTTTATCTGGTAAGTCAATTCTTTTTGTAAACAATCATCTTGGGTTATAATCAAATTAAGTATAATTATAAGACAAACTGTTTGTCATACTTTATTAAAATAATAGCATACATTGTTAATAAATTTAAATGGGAGCACTGTAGTGTATATAGGCATGTAGGTAATTGGTACAATTTTCGAAATGAAATTATAGCTTTGAGATTTAGTTTGATTCGATGGGATCTAGAAAATGTAATTCATTGATACCAAATTTAGTTTTGTTCGTCGATTCTAAAGAAAGTTACGATTTAATTGTTTTTGGAATTATTTGTGATAACTAACTAAAACAAAAAGTGGCAACAGATTTGAGAAAGATTTTTTGAATAGAGCAGTCAATTGAAGTTATTGATTCATATAATCAGTTGTTATTTCCATTCTAATAGGTGCTGCACGGATGAACCAGTGGCACAGACAGCGAAGCAGCATGGACTGATACATGAGCTGAGGTACCACCACCACAACCCTACCACCATGTCAACCACCACCCCCACCACCACGCCTACCACCTCCACGACCTTCACCTCCATCACCACCTCCACCACCACCCCACCACCACCTTGACCACCACCCCACCATCACTCCTACCACGTCCACCTCTACCACGCCCCTAACAACCACCGCCAGCGCTACCTCCACCACCACCTTCACCGCCACCCTACCACATCTACCTCCACCACCACCCCACCACCACAACCACCTCCACCCCATCACCACACCTACCACCACCACCTTTACCACCACCCCTACCACCACCCCTACATCTCCACCACCACCACCCCCACCACCACAACATCGACCACCACCCCACCACCACCCTACCACCTCCACCACCACCTCTACCACCACCGCCATCTCCACTTCCAACTTTAGCTCAACCACCACCACCACTTTACCACCACCACCACCCCACAACCACCCTTCACCACCACCCCAACCACCACCCCTACCACCCACCAATAGCTCCATCACCACCCCACATCACATCCAGATGGTTCTCTTAGCTGTCAGGTCGAGTTATCATGGCAGTTTGTGTTTATCTGGTAAGTCAATTCTTTTTGTAAACAATCATCTTGGATTATAATCAATTTAGGTATAATTATAAGACAAACTGTTTGTCATAATTTATTAAAATAATAGCATACATTGTTAATAAATTGAAATGGGAGCACTGTAGTGTATGTAGGCATGTAGGTAATTGGTAAAATTTTCAAAATGAAATTATAGCTTTGAGATTTAGTTTGATTCGATGGGATCTAAAAAATGTAATTCATTGATACCAAATTTAGTTTTGTTCCTCGATTCTAAAGAAAGTTATGATTTAATTGTTTTTGGAATTATTTGGGATAACTAACTAAAACAAAAACTGGCAACAGATTTGAGAAAGATTTTTTGAATAGAGCAGTCAATTGAAGTTATTGATTCATATAATCAGTTGTTATTTCCATTCTAATAGGTGCTGCACGGATGAACCAGTGGCACAGACAGCAAAGCGGCATGGACTGATACATGAGCGGAGGTACCACCACCACAACCCCACCACCACATCAACCACCACCACGCCTATCACCTCCAACACCTTCACCTCCATCACCACCTCCACCACCACCACCCCACCACCACCTTGACCACCACCCCACCATCACTCCTACCACGTCCACCTCTACCACGCCCGTAACAACCACCGCCAGCGCTACCTCCACCACCACCCCCACCGCCACCCTACCACATCTACCTCCACCACCACCACCACCTCCACCCCATCACCACACCTACCACCACCACCTCCACCACCTCTACCACGCCCCTAACAACCAACGCCAGCGCTACCTCCACTACCACCTTCACCGCCACCCTACCACATCTACCTCCACCACCACCCCCACCACCGCAACCACCTCCACCCCATCACCACACCTACCACCACCACCACCTTTACCACCACCCCTACCACCACCCCTACATCTCCACCACCACCTCCACCACCACCCCCACCATCACAACGACGACCACCTTGCCACCACCACCCTACCACCTCCACCACCACCTCTACCACCACCGCCATCTCCACTTCCAACTTTAGCTCAACCACCACCACCACTTTACCACCACCACCACCACCCTACAACCACCCTCCACCACTTCACCACCACCCCAACCACCACCCCTACCACCCACCAATACCTCCATCACCACCCCACATCACATCCAGATGGTTTTCTTAGCTGTCAGGTCGAGTTATCATGGCAGTTTGTGTTTATTTGGTAAGTCAATTCTTTTTGTAAACAATCATCTTGGGTTATAATCAAATTAAGTATAATTATAAGACAAACTATTTGTCATACTTTATTAAAATAATAGCATACATTGTTAATAAATTTAAATGTGAGCACTGTAGTGTATATAGGCATGTAGGTAATTGGTACAATTTTCCAAATGAAGTTATAGCTTTGAGATTTAGTTTGATTACATGGGATCTAGAAAATGTAATTCATTGATACCAAATTTAGTTTTGTTCATCGATTCTAAAGAAAGTTACGATTTAATTGTTTTTGGAATTATTTGTGATAACTAACTAAAACAAAAAGTGGCAACAGATTTGAGAAAGATTTTTTGAATAGAGCAGTCAATTGAAGTTATTGATTCATATAATCAGTTGTTATTTCCATTCTAATAGGTGCTGCACGGATGAACCAGTGGCACAGACAGCGAAGCAGCATGGACTGATACATGAGCAGAGGTAGCACCACCACCACCCCACCACCACCCCACCACCACGTCAACCTCCACCCTCACCACCACACCTACCACCTTCACCTCCATCACCACCCCACCACCACCTTGACCACCACCCCACCATCACTCCTACCACGTCCACCTCTACCACGCCCCTAACAACCACCGCCAGCGCTACCTCCACCACCACCTTCACCGCCACCCTACCACATCTACCTCCACCACCACGCCTACCACCTCCACCACCTTCACCTACATCACCACCTCGACCACCACCCACCACCACCTTCACCACCACCCCACCATCACTCCTACCACGTCCACCTCTACCACGCCCGTAACAACCACCGCCAGCACTACCTCCACCACCACCCCCACCACCACCCTACCACATCTACCTCCACCACCACCCCACCACCACAACCACCTCCAACCCATCACCACACCTACCACCACCACCTTTACCACCAGCCCACCACCACCCCTACCACTCCACCGACACCTCCACCACCCCCACCACCACCCCACTACCACCTTCACCACCACCCCACCATCACCCCCACCACCACCCCTACCACTCCACCGACACCTCCACCACCACCTTCACCGCCACCACTAACTCCACCACCACCTCCAACCCACCACCACCCTACCACCTCCACAACCACCTCTACCACCATCGCCAACTTCACAATCTCCATCACCACCTCCACCACCACCCACACCACCACCTCCACAACCACATCCACCACCACATCCACCACTACTTCAACCACACGCTCCCACCACCTCAACCACCACATCCACCACCATCTCCACCACCATCTCCACCACCACCTCCACCATGACATCCACCACTACATCCACCACCTTCTCCACCTCCACGATCCCCACCTCCAACACCACGATCCCCACCTCCAACACCAGAGCCACCATCATTTCCCTAACATCATCTCCTGCACCACATCCACCACCAACTCCACCACCACCTCTGCCACATCCATCATCAGCACATCCACCCCACTACTTTCCACACCAACACATCCACTAACACCACATCCACCACCACCTACAACACCTGCAACAACTCCACATCTATCAACACCACCTATTTGTTATTTTGGGGGTATATTTGTTAGGTTGGGAGTATCCTTTATTAGGTTGGGGGTATCCATGTTAGGTTGGGGTGTCTTTTTAGGTTGGGTGGTGACCGGAAGCTGCTTCTCGGGAGCTGGCAAACTGGGTTGCTGGCAACCCAGAAGTGGCGATCGGGGTGTCTTTTTTTTCGTTTAGGGGTTCCTTTTAGGTTCGTGGTGTCATTTTTTTATGCTGGGGGTTGCGCCCGGGAACTGGCAAACGGGAGCTAGCGACCCAGAGCTAGCAATCGGAGCTGGTAACCGGGCTATACTTTGTTAGGTTTGGAGTGCCCTTTGTAGGGTTGGGGGTGTCCTTTTTATTTTCGGAGTTGCGTCCGAGAGCTGGCAAACGGGAGCTAGTGATCCGGAACTGGCGATCGGGAGCTGGTGACCGGGCAGTCCTTTGTTAGGTTTGGAGTGTCCTTTTGTTGGTTGGGGTTAGTCCTTTTTATGTGGGAGGGGGGGGGGGGCGCCCGGGAGCTGGCAAACGGTAGCCGGTGATCCGGAGCTGGCGATCGGGAGCTGGTGACCGGCTGTCCTTTGTTAGGTTTGCGGTTTCCTTTTGTTGGTTGGGGTTGTCCTTTTTATGTGGGGGGGGGGGGGATGCGCCCGGGAGCTGGCAAACGGTAGCCGGTGATCCGGAGCTGGCGACCAGTAGCTGGTGACCGGGCTACCCTTTGTTAGGTTAGGGTGTCCTTTGCTTTTACTACATCTACTACCATCACCTCTTATACTACTACCACCACCTCTTTTACTACCACCACAACATCCACAGTCCCGCATCATTTCCCCACCAAAACCTCCACCACCCTCCACAACATGCATCACTTTCCCATCAACACAACCTCCACCATCACTCACACCCAAATCACCACATCAACCATCACCTCTACCACCACAAACACCCCCTCCACCACCTCACCACCACTTCACCATCAACCACACCACACCACCACCACTCCACCACCACCCACACCACCACTCCTACCACATCCACCACAAACCCTACCACCTCCAACACTTCCACCACAACCCCACCACCACCACCCACACCACCACTCTTACCACATCCACCACTTTACCACCATCCCAACCACCACCCCCACAACCACCCCACCATCACTCCTACCACCTCCACCTACCACGCCCGTAACAACCACCGCCAGCGCTATCTCCACCACCACCACACAACCACCTCCACCCCACCACCACCCACCACCACCTCTACCACCACCACCATTACCACCACCCCAGCACCACCCACCACCACCTCTACCACCACCACCTTTACCACCACCCCAGCACCACCCTACCACTCCACCGACACCTCCACCACCACCACCCCACCACCACCTACCACATCCACCACCACCTCTACCACCACCGCCACATCCACTTCCAACACCAGCTCAAACACCACCACCACTTCACCACCACCCCAACCACCACCCCAACCACCACCCCTACCACCCACGAATACCTCCATCACCACCCTACATCACATCCAGATGGTTCTCTTAGCTGTCAGGTCGAGTTATCATGGCAGCTTGTGCTTATCTGGTAAGTCAATTCTTTTTGTAAACAATCATCTTGGGTTATAATCAAATTAAGTATAATTATAAGACAAACTGTTTGTCATACTTTATTAAAATAATAGCATAAATTGTTAATAAATTTAAATGGGAGCACTGTAGTGTATGTAGGCATGTAGGTAATTGGTACAATTTTCAAAATGAAATTATAGCTTTGAGATTTAGTTTGATTCGATGGGATCTAAAAAATGTAATTCATTGATACCAAATTTAGTTTTGTTCCTCGATCCTAAAGAAAGTTATGATTTAATTTTTTTTGAATTATTTGGGATAACTAACTAAAACAAAAAGTGGCAACAGATTTGAGAAAGATTTTTTGAATAGAGCAGCCAATTGAAGTTATTGATTTATATAATCATTTGTTATTTCCATTTTAGTAGGTGCTGCACGGATGAACCAGTGGCACAGACAGCGAAGTGGCATGGACTGATACATGAGCGGAGGTACCACCACCACAACCCCACCACCACGTCAACCACCACCCCCACCACCACGCCTACCACCTCCACCACCTTCACCTCCATCACCACCTCCACCACCACCCCACCACCACCTTGACCACCACCCCACCATCACTCCTACCACGTCCACCTCTACCACGCCCCTAACAACCACCGCCAGCGCTACCTCCACCACCAGCTTCACCGCCACCCTACCACATCTACCTCCACCACCACCGCAACCACCTCCACCCCATCACCACACCTACCACCACCACCTTTACCACCACCCTTACCACCACCCCTACATCTCCACCACCACCTCCACCACCACCCCCACCACCACAACAACGACCACCACCCCACCACCACCCTACCACCTCCACCACCACCTCTACCACCACCGCCATCTCCACTTCCAACTTTAGCTCAACCACCACCACCACTTTACCACCACCGCCACCCCACAACCACCCTTCACCACCACCCCAACCACCACCCCTACCACCCACGAATACCTCCATCACCAACCCACATCACATCCCGATGGTTCTCTTAGCTGTCAGGTCGAGTTATCATGGCAGTTTGTGTTTATCTGGTAAGTCAATTCTTTTTGTAAACAATCATCTTGGGTTATAATCAAATTAAGTATAATTATAAGACAAACTGTTTGTCATACTTTATTAAAATAATAGCATACATTGTTAATAAATTTAAATGGGAGCACTGTAGTGTATGTAGGCATGTAGGTAATTTGTACAATTTTCCAAATGAAATTATAGCTTTGAGATTTAGTTTGATTCGATGGGATCTAGAAAATGTAATTCATTGATACCAAATTTAGTTTTGTTCGTCGATTCTAAAGAAAGTTATGATTTAATTGTTTTTGGAATTATTTGGGATAACTAACTAAAACAAAAAGTGGCAACAGATTTGAGAAAGATTTTTTGAATAGAGCAGCCAATTGAAGTTATTGATTCATATAATCAGTTGTTATTTCCATTCTAATAGGGGCTGCACGGATGAACCAGTGGCACAGACAGCGAAGCAGCATGGACTGATACATGAGCGGAGGTACCACCACCACAACCCTACCACCATGTCAACCACCACCCCCACCACCACACCTACCACCTCCACCACCTTCACCTCCATCACAACCTCCACCACCACCCCACCACCACCTTGACCACCACCCCACCATCACTCCTACCACGTCCACCTCTACCACGCCCGTAACAACCACCGCCAGCGCTACCTCCACCACCACCTTCACCGCCACCCTACCACATCTACCTCCACCACCACCCCACCACCACAACCACCTCCACCCCATCACCACACCTACCACCACCACCTTTACCACCACCCCTACCACCACCCCTACATCTCCACCACCACCTCCACCACCACCCCCACCACCACAACGACCACCACCCCACCACCACCCTACCACCTCCACCACCACCTCTACCACCACCGCCATCTCCACTTCCAACTTTAGCTCAACCACCACCACCACTTTACCACCACCACCACCCCACAACCACCCTCCACCACTTCACCACCACCCCAACCACCACCCCTACCACCCACCAATACCTCCATCACCACCCCACATCACATCCAGATGGTTCTCTTAGCTGTCAGGTCGAGTTATCATGGCAGTTTGTGTTTATCTGGTAAGTCAATTCTTTTTGTAAACAATCATCTTGGGTTATAATCAAATTAAGTATAATTATAAGACAAACTGTTTGTCATACTTTATTAAAATAATAGCATACATTGTTAATAAATTTAAATGGGAGCACTGTAGTGTATAAAGGCATGTAGGTAATTGGTACAATTTTCCAAATGAAGTTATAGCTTTGAGATTTAGTTTGATTCGATGGGATCTAGAAAATGTAATTCATTGATACCAAATTTAGTTTTGTTCGTCGATTCTAAAGAAAGTTACGATTTAATTGTTTTTGGAATTATTTGTGATAACTAACTAAAACAAAAAGTGGCAACAGATTTGAGAAAGATTTTTTGAATAGAGCAGTCAATTGAAGTTATTGATTCATATAATCAGTTGTTATTTCCATTCTAATAGGTGCTGCACGGATGAACCAGTGGCACAGACAGCGAAGCAGCATGGACTGATACATGAGCTGAGGTACCACCACCACAACCCTACCACCATGTCAACCACCACCCCCACCACCACGCCTACCACCTCCACCACCTTCACCTCCATCACCACCTCCACCACCACCCCACCACCACCTTGACCACCACCCCACCATCACTCCTACCACGTCCACCTCTACCACGCCCCTAACAACCACCGCCAGCGCTACCTCCACCACCACCTTCACCGCCACCCTACCACATCTACCTCCACCACCACCGCAACCACCTCCACCCCATCACCACACCTACCACCACCACCTTTACCACCACCCTTACCACCACCCCTACATCTCCACCACCACCTCCACCACCACCCCCACCACCACAACGACGACCACCACCCCACCACCACCCTACCACCTCCACCACCACCTCTACCACCACCGCCATCTCCACTTCCAACTTTAGCTCAACCACCACCACCACTTTACCACCACCACCACCCCACAACCACCCTTCACCACCACCCCAACCACCACCCCTACCACCCACGAATACCTCCATCACCAACCCACATCACATCCCGATGGTTCTCTTAGCTGTCAGGTCGAGTTATCATGGCAGTTTGTGTTTATCTGGTAAGTCAATTCTTTTTGTAAACAATCATCTTGGGTTATAATCAAATTAAGTATAATTATAAGACAAACTGTTTGTCATACTTTATTAAAATAATAGCATACATTGTTAATAAATTTAAATGGGAGCACTGTAGTGTATGTAGGCATGTAGGTAATTTGTACAATTTTCCAAATGAAGTTATAGCTTTGAGATTTAGTTTGATTCGATGGGATCTAGAAAATGTGATTCATTGATACCAAATTTAGTTTTGTTCGTCGATTCTAAAGAAAGTTATGATTTAATTGTTTTTGGAATTATTTGGGATAACTAACTAAAACAAAAAGTGGCAACAAATTTGAGAAAGATTTTTTGAATAGAGCAGCCAATTGAAGTTATTGATTCATATAATCAGTTGTTATTTCCATTCTAATAGGTGCTGCACGGATGAACCAGTGGCACAGACAGCGAAGCAGCATGGACTGATACATGAGCGGAGGTACCACCACCACAACCCTACCACCATGTCAACCACCACCCCCACCACCACACCTACCACCTCCACCACCTTCACCTCCATCACCACCTCCACCACCACCCCACCACCACCTTGACCACCACCCCACCATCACTCCTACCACGTCCACCTCTACCACGCCCGTAACAACCACCGCCAGCGCTACCTCCACCACCACCTTCACCGCCACCCTACCACATCTACCTCCACCACCACCCCACCACCACAACCACCTCCACCCCATCACCACACCTACCACCACCACCTTTACCACCACCCCTACCACCACCCCTACATCTCCACCACCACCTCCACCACCACAACGACGACCACCACCCCACCACCACCCTACCACCTCCACCACCACCTCTACCACCACCGCCGTCTTCACTTCCAACTTTAGCTCAACCACCACCACCACTTTACCACCACCACCACCCCACAACCACCCTCCACCACTTCACCACCACCCCAACCACCACCCCTACCACCCACCAATACCTCCATCACCACCCCACATCACATCCAGATGGTTCTCTTAGCTGTCAGGTCGAGTTATCATGGCAGTTTGTGTTTATCTGGTAAGTCAATTCTTTTTGTAAACAATCATCTTGGGTTATAATCAAATTAAGTATAATTATAAGACAAACTGTTTGTCATACTTTATTAAAATAATAGCATACATTGTTAATAAATTTAAATGGGAGCACTGTAGTGTATGTAGGCATGTAGGTAATTTGTACAATTTTCCAAATGAAGTTATAGCTTTGAGATTTAGTTTGATTCGATGGGATCTAGAAAATGTGATTCATTGATACCAAATTTAGTTTTGTTCGTCGATTCTAAAGAAAGTTATGATTTAATTGTTTTTGGAATTATTTGGGATAACTAACTAAAACAAAAAGTGGCAACAGATTTGAGAAAGATTTTTTGAATAGAGCAGCCAATTGAAGTTATTGATTCATATAATCAGTTGTTATTTCCATTCTAATAGGTGCTGCACGGATGAACCAGTGGCACAGACAGCGAAGCAGCATGGACTGATACATGAGCGGAGGTACCACCACCACAACCCTACCACCATGTCAACCACCACCCCCACCACCACACCTACCACCTCCACCACCTTCACCTCCATCACCACCTCCACCACCACCCCACCACCACCTTGACCACCACCCCACCATCACTCCTACCACGTCCACCTCTACCACGCCCGTAACAACCACCGCCAGCGCTACCTCCACCACCACCTTCACCGCCACCCTACCACATCTACCTCCACCACCACCCCACCACCACAACCACCTCCACCCCATCACCACACCTACCACCACCACCTTTACCACCACCCCTACCACCACCCCTACATCTCCACCACCACCTCCACCACCACCCCCACCACCACAACAACGACCACCACCCACCACCACCCTACCACCTCCACCACCACCTCTACCACCACCGCCATCTCCACTTCCAACTTTAGCTCAACCACCACCACCACTTTACCACCAGCAACACCCCACAACCACCCTCCACCACTTCACCACCACCCCAACCACCACCCCTACCACCCACCAATACCTCCATCACCACCCCACATCACATCCAGATGGTTCTCTTAGCTGTCATGTCGAGTTATCATGGCAGTTTGTGTTTATCTGGTAAGTCAATTCTTTTTGTAAACAATCATCTTGGGTTATAATCAAATTAAGTATAATAAGACAAACTGTTTGTCATACTTTATTAAAATAATAGCATACATTGTTAATAAATTTAAATGGGAGCACTGTAGTGTATATAGGCATGTAGGTAATTGGTACAATTTTCCAAATGAAGTTATAGCTTTGAGATTTAGTTTGATTCGATGGGATCTAGAAAATGTAATTCATTGATACCAAATTTAGTTTTGTTCGTCGATTCTAAAGAAAGTTACGATTTAATTGTTTTTGGAATTATTTGGGATAACTAACTAAAACAAAAAGTGGCAACAGATTTGAGAAAGATTTTTTGAATAGAGCAGTCAATTGAAGTTATTGATTCATATAATCAGTTGTTATTTCCATTCTAATAGGTGCTGCACGGATGAACCAGTGGCACAGACAGCGAAGCAGCATGGACTGATACATGAGCTGAGGTACCACCACCACAACCCTACCACCATGTCAACCACCACCCCCACCACCACGCCTACCACCTCCACCACCTTCACCTCCATCACCACCTCCACCACCACCCCACCACCACCTTGACCACCACCCCACCATCACTCCTACCACGTCCACCTCTAC
The DNA here is from genome assembly GCA_964017045.1 of Omphiscola glabra. NCBI lineage: Eukaryota > Metazoa > Mollusca > Gastropoda > Lymnaeidae > Omphiscola > Omphiscola glabra. Next base: position 16,225,488 of record OZ024811.1, on the reverse strand, counting down.
CACGCCCCTAACAACCACCGCCAGCGCTACCTCCACCACCAGCTTCACCACCACCCTACCACATCTACCTCCACCACCACCGCAACCACCTCCACCCCATCACCACACCTACCACCACCACCTTTACCACCACCCTTACCACCACCCCTACATCTCCACCACCACCTCCACCACCACCCCCACCACCACAACGACGACCACCACCCCACCACCACCCTACCACCTCCACCACCACCTCTACCACCACCGCCATCTCCACTTCCAACTTTAGCTCAACCACCACCACCACTTTACCACCACCACCACCCCACAACCACCCTTCACCACCACCCCAACCACCACCCCTACCACCCACGAATACCTCCATCACCAACCCACATCACATCCCGATGGTTCTCTTAGCTGTCAGGTCGAGTTATCATGGCAGTTTGTGTTTATCTGGTAAGTCAATTCTTTTTGTAAACAATCATCTTGGGTTATAATCAAATTAAGTATAATTATAAGACAAACTGTTTGTCATACTTTATTAAAATAATAGCATACATTGTTAATAAATTTAAATGGGAGCACTGTAGTGTATGTAGGCATGTAGGTAATTTGTACAATTTTCCAAATGAAGTTATAGCTTTGAGATTTAGTTTGATTCGATGGGATCTAGAAAATGTAATTCATTGATACCAAATTTAGTTTTGTTCGTCGATTCTAAAAAAAGTTATGATTTAATTGTTTTTGGAATTATTTGGGATAACTAACTAAAACAAAAAGTGGCAACAGATTTGAGAAAGATTTTTTGAATAGAGCAGCCAATTGAAGTTATTGATTCATATAATCAGTTGTTATTTCCATTCTAATAGGTGCTGCACGGATGAACCAGTGGCACAGACAGCGAAGCAGCATGGACTGATACATGAGCGGAGGTACCACCACCACAACCCTACCACCATGTCAACCACCACCCCCACCACCACACCTACCACCTCCACCACCTTCACCTCCATCACCACCTCCACCACCACCCCACCACCACCTTGACCACCACCCCACCATCACTCCTACCACGTCCACCTCTACCACGCCCGTAACAACCACCGCCAGCGCTACCTCCACCACCACCTTCACCGCCACCCTACCACATCTACCTCCACCACCACCCCACCACCACAACCACCTCCACCCCATCACCACACCTACCACCACCACCTTTACCACCACCCCTACCACCACCCCTACATCTCCACCACCACCTCCACCACCACCCCCACCACCACAACAACGACCACCACCCCACCACCACCCTACCACCTCCACCACCACCTCTACCACCACCGCCATCTCCACTTCCAACTTTAGCTCAACCACCACCACCACTTTACCACCACCACCACCCCACAACCACCCTCCACCACTTCACCACCACCCCAACCACCACCCCTACCACCCACCAATACCTCCATCACCACCCCACATCACATCCAGATGGTTCTCTTAGCTGTCAGGTCGAGTTATCATGGCAGTTTGTGTTTATCTGGTAAGTCAATTCTTTTTGTAAACAATCATCTTGGGTTATAATCAAATTAAGTATAATTATAAGACAAACTGTTTGTCATACTTTATTAAAATAATAGCATACATTGTTAATAAATTTAAATGGGAGCACTGTAGTGTATATAGGCATGTAGGTAATTGGTACAATTTTCCAAATGAAGTTATAGCTTTGAGATTTAGTTTGATTCGATGGGATCTAGAAAATGTAATTCATTGATACCAAATTTAGTTTTGTTCGTCGATTCTAAAGAAAGTTACGATTTAATTGTTTTTGGAATTATTTGTGATAACTAATTAAAACAAAAAGTGGCAACAGATTTGAGAAAGATTTTTTGAATAGAGCAGCCAATTGAAGTTATTGATTCATATAATCAGTTGTTATTTCCATTCTAATAGGTGCTGCACTGATGAACCAGTGGCACAGACAGCAAAGCGGCATGGACTGATACATGAGCGGAGGTACCACCACCACAACCCTACCACCATGTCAACCACCACCCCCACCACCACGCCTACCACCTCCACCACCTTCACCTCCATCACCACCTCCAACACCACCCCACCACCACCTTGACCACCACCCCACCATCACTCCTACCACGTCCACCTCTACCACGCCCGTAACAACCACCGCCAGCGCTACCTCCACCACCACCTTCACCGCCACCCTACCACATCTACCTCCACCACCACCCCACCACCACAACCACCTCCACCCCATCACCACACCTACCACCACCACCTTTACTACCACCCCTACCACCACCCCTACATCTCCACCACCACCTCCACCACCACCCCCACCACCACAACAATGACCACCACCCCACCACCACCCTACCACCTCCACCACCACCTCTACCACCACCGCCATCTCCACTTCCAACTTTAGCTCAACCACCACAACCACTTTACCACCACCACCACCCCACAACCACCCTTCACCACCACCCCAAACACACCCCTATAACCCAGCAATACCTCCATCACCACCCCACATCACATCCAGATGGTTCTCTTAGCTGTCAGGTCGAGTTATCATGGCAGTTTGTGTTTATCTGGTAAGTCAATTCTTTTTGTAAACAATCATCTTGGGTTATAATCAAATTAAGTATAATTATAAGACAAACTGTTTGTCATAATTTATTAAAATAATAGCATACATTGTTAATAAATTTAAATGGGAGCACTGTAGTGTATGTAGGCATGTAGGTAATTGGTACAATTTTCAAAATGAAATTATAGCTTTGAGATTTAGTTTGATTCGATGGGATCTAAAAAATGTAATTCATTGGTACCAAATTTAGTTTTGTTCCTCGATTCTAAAGAAAGTTAAGATTTAATTGTTTTTGGAATTATTTGGGATAACTAACTAAAACAAAAACTGGCAACAGATTTGAGAAAGATTTTTTGAATAGAGCAGTCAATTGAAGTTATTTATTCATATAATCAGTTGTTATTTCCATTCTAATAGGTGCTGCACTGATGAACCAGGGGCACAGACAGCGAAGCAGCATGGACTGATACATGAGCAGAGGTACCACCACCACCACCCCACCACCACGTCAACCTCCACCCCCACCACCACGCCTACCACCTCCACCACCTTCACCACCACCCCACCATCACTCCTACCACGTCCACCTCTACCACGCCCGTAACAACCACCGCCAGCGCTACCTCCACCACCACCCCCATTGCCACCTACCACATCTACCTCCACCACCACCACAACCACCTCTACCCCACCACCACCCTACCACCACCACCCCTACCACCAGCCCACCACAACCCTACCACCACCACCTCTACCACCACTGCCATCTCCACTTCCAACTTTAGCTCAACCACCACCACAACTTTACCACCACCACCACCCACAACCACACCCCACCACTTCACCACCACCCCAACCACCACCCCTACCACCCACGAATACCTCCATCACCACCCCACATCACATCCAGATGGTTCTCTTAGCTGTCAGGTCGGGTTATCATGGCAGTTTGTGTTTATCTGGTAAGTCAATTCTTTTTGTAAACAATCATCTTGGGTTATAATCAAATTAAGTATAATTATAAGACAAACTGTTTGTCATACTTTATTAAAATAATAGCATACATTGTTAATAAATTTAAATGGGAGCACTGTAGTGTATGTAGGCATGTAGGTAATTGGTACAATTTTCAAAATGAAATTATAGCTTTGAGATTTAGTTTGATTCGATGGGATCTAAAAAATGTAATTCATTGATACCAAATTTAGTTTTGTTCCTCGATTCTAAAGAAAGTTATGATTTAATTTTGTTGGGAATTATTTGTGATAACTAACTAAAACAAAAACTGGCAACAGATTTGAGAAAGATTTTTTGAATAGAGCAGTCAATTGAAGTTATTGATTCATATAATCAGTTGTTATTTCCATTCTAATAGGTGCTGCACGGATGAACCAGTGGCACAGACAGCAAAGCGGCATGGACTGATACATGAGCGGAGGTACCACCACCATAACCCCACCACCACGTCAACCACCACCCCCACCACCAGGCCTATCACCTCCAACACCTTCACCTCCATCACCACCTCCACCACCACCACCCCACCACCACCTTGACCACCACCCCACCATCACTCCTACCACGTCCACCTCTACCACGCCCGTAACAACCACCGCCAGCGCTACCTCCACCACCAACCCCCACCGCCACCCTACCATATCTACCTCCATTACCACCCCACCACCACAACCACCTCCACCCCATCACCACACCTACCACCACCACCTTTACCACGTCCACCTCTACCACGCCCCTAACAACCACCGCCAGCGCTACCTCCACCACCACCTTCACCGCCACCCTACCACATCTACCTCCACCACCACCGAAACCACCTCCACCCCATCACCACACCTACCACCACCACCTTTACCACCACCCCTACCACCACCCCTACATCTCCACCACCACCTCCACCACCATCCCCACCACCACAACGACGACCACCACCCCACCACCACCCTACCACCTCCACCACAACCTCTACCACCACCGCCATCTCCACTTCCAACTTTAGCTCAACCACCACCACCACTTTACCACCACCACCACCCCACAACCACACTCCACCACTTCACTACCACCCCAACCACCACCCCTACCACCCACCAATACCTCCATCACCACCCCACATCACATCCAGATGGTTCTCTTAGCTGTCAGGTCGAGTTATCATGGCAGTTTGTGTTTATCTGGTAAGTCAATTCTTTTTGTAAACAATCATCTTGGGTTATAATCAAATTAAGTATAATTATAAGACAAACTGTTTGTCATACTTTATTAAAATAATAGCATACATTGTTAATAAATTTAAATGTGAGCACTGTAGTGTATATAGGCATGTAGGTAATTGGTACAATTTTCCAAATGAAATTATAGCTTTGAGATTTAGTTTGATTCGATGGGATCTAGAAAATGTAATTCATTGATACCAAATTTAGTTTTGTTCGTCGATTCTAAAGAAAGTTACGATTTAATTGTTTTTGGAATTATTTGTGATAACTAACTAAAACAAAAAGTGGCAACAGATTTGAGAAAGATTTTTTGAATAGAGCAGTCAATTGAAGTTATTGATTCATATAATCAGTTGTTATTTCCATTCTAATAGGTGCTGCACGGATGAACCAGTGGCACAGACAGCGAAGCAGCATGGACTGATACATGAGCTGAGGTACCACCACCACAACCCTACCACCATGTCAACCACCACCCCCACCACCACGCCTACCACCTCCATGACCTTCACCTCCATCACCAACTCCACCACCACCCCACCACCACCTTGACCACCACCCCACCATCACTCCTACCACGTCCACCTCTACCACGCCCGTAACAACCACCGCCAGCGCTACCTCCACCACCACCTTCACCGCCACCCTACCACATCTACCTCCACCACCACCCCACCACCACAACCACCTCCACCCCATCACCACACCTACCACCACCACCTTTACCACCACCCCTACCACCACCCCTACATCTCCACCACCACCACCCCCACCACCACAACAACAACCACCACCCCACCACCACCCTACCACCTCCACCACCACCTCTACCACCACAGCCATCTCCACTTCCAACTTTAGCTCAACCACCACCACCACTTTACCACCACCACCACCCCACAACCACCCTTCACCACCACCCCAACCACCACCCCTACCACCCACCAATACCTCCATCACCACCCCACATCACATCCAGATGGTTCTCTTAGCTGTCAGGTCGAGTTATCATGGCAGTTTGTGTTTATCTGGTAAGTCAATTCTTTTTGTAAACAATCATCTTGGATTATAATCAATTTAGGTATAATTATAAGACAAACTGTTTGTCATAATTTATTAAAATAATAGCATACATTGTTAATAAATTTAAATGGGAGCACTGTAGTGTATGTAGGCATGTAGGTAATTGGTACAATTTTCAAAATGAAATTATAGCTTTGAGATTTAGTTTGATTCGATGGGATCTAAAAAATGTAATTCATTGATACCAAATTTAGTTTTGTTCGTCGATTCTAAAGAAAGTTATGATTTAATTGTTTTTGGAATTATTTGGGATAACTAACTAAAACAAAAACTGGCGACAGATTTGAGAAAGATTTTTTGAATAGAGCAGTCAATTGAAGTTATTGATTCATATAATCAGTTGTTATTTCCATTCTAATAGGTGCTGCACGGATGAACCAGTGGCACAGACAGCAAAGCGGCATGGACTGATACATGAGCGGAGGTACCACCACCACAACCCCACCACCACATCAACCACCCCCCCACCACCAGGCCTATCACCTCCAACACCTTCACCTCCATCACCACCTCCACCACCACCACCCCACCACCACCTTGACCACCACCCCACCATCACTCCTACCACGTCCACCTCTACCACGGCCGTAACAACCACCGCCAGCGCTACCTCCACCACCACCCCCACCGCCACCCTACCACATCTACCTCCACCACCACCACCACCTCCACCCCATCACCACACCTACCACCACCACCTTTATTACGTCCACCTCTACCACGCCCCTAACAACCACCGCCAGCGCTACCTCCACTACCACCTTCACCGCCACCCTACCACATCTACCTCCACCACCACCCCACCACCCCCACCACCGCAACCACCTCCACCCCATCACCACACCTACCACCACCACCACCTTTACCACCACCCCTACCACCACCCCTACATCTCCACCACCACCTCCACCACCACCCCCACCATCACAACGACGACCACCTTGCCACCACCACCCTACCACCTCCACCACCACCACCCTACCACCTCCACCACAACCTCTACCACCACCGCCATCTCCACTTCCAACTTTAGCTCAACCACCACCACCACTTTACCACCACCACCACCACCCTACAACCACCCTCCACCACTTCACCACCACCCCAACCACCACCCCTACCACCCACCAATACCTCCATCACCACCCCACATCACATCCAGATGGTTTTCTTAGCTGTCAGGTCGAGTTATCATGGCAGTTTGTGTTTATTTGGTAAGTCAATTCTTTTTGTAAACAATCATCTTGGGTTATAATCAAATTAAGTATAATTATAAGACAAACTATTTGTCATACTTTATTAAAATAATAGCATACATTGTTAATAAATTTAAATGTGAGCACTGTAGTGTATATAGGCATGTAGGTAATTGGTACAATTTTCCAAATGAAGTTATAGCTTTGAGATTTAGTTTGATTACATGGGATCTAGAAAATGTAATTCATTGATACCAAATTTAGTTTTGTTCGTCGATTCTAAAGAAAGTTACGATTTAATTGTTTTTGGAATTATTTGTGATAACTAACTAAAACAAAAAGTGGCAACAGATTTGAGAAAGATTTTTTGAATAGAGCAGTCAATTGAAGTTATTGATTCATATAATCAGTTGTTATTTCCATTCTAATAGGTGCTGCACGGATGAACCAGTGGCACAGACAGCGAAGCAGCATGGACTGATACATGAGCTGAGGTACCACCACCACAACCCTACCACCATGTCAACCACCACCCCCACCACCACGCCTACCACCTCCACCACCTTCACCTCCATCACCACCTCCACCACCACCCCACCACCACCTTGACCACCACCCCACCATCACTCCTACCACGTCCACCTCTACCACGCCCCTAACAACCACCGCCAGCGCTACCTCCACCACCACCTTCACCGCCACCCTACCACATCTACCTCCACCACCACCCCACCACCACAACCACCTCCACCCCATCACCACACCTACCACCACCACCTTTACCACCACCCCTACCACCACCCCTACATCTCCACCACCACCTCCACCACCACAACGATGACCACCACCCCACCACCACCTCTACCACCACCGCCGTCTTCACTTCCAACTTTAGCTCAACCACCACCACCACTTTACCACCACCACCACCCCACAACCACCCTCCACCACTTCACCACCACCCCAACCACCACCCCTACCACCCACCAATACCTCCATCACCACCCCACATCACATCCAGATGGTTCTCTTAGCTGTCAGGTCGAGTTATCATGGCAGTTTGTGTTTATCTGGTAAGTCAATTCTTTTTGTAAACAATCATCTTTGGTTATAATCAAATTAAGTATAATTATAAGACAAACTGTTTGTCATACTTTATTAAAATAATAGCATACATTGTTAATAAATTTAAATGGGAGCACTGTAGTGTATGTAGGCATGTAGGTAATTTGTACAATTTTCCAAATGAAGTTATAGCTTTGAGATTTAGTTTGATTCGATGGGATCTAGAAAATGTAATTCATTGATACCAAATTTAGTTTTGTTCGTCGATTCTAAAGAAAGTTATGATTTATTTGTTTTTGGAATTATTTGGGATAACTATCTAAAACAAAAAGTGGCAACAGATTTGAGAAAGATTTTTTGAATAGAGCAGTCAATTGAAGTTATTTATTCATATAATCAGTTGTTATTTCCATTCTAATAGGTGCTGCACTGATGAACCAGGGGCACAGACAGCGAAGCAGCATGGACTGATACATGAGCAGAGGTACCACCACCACCACCCCACCACCACGTCAACCTCCACCCCCACCACCACGCCTACCACCTCCACCACCTTCACCACCACCCCACCATCACTCCTACCACGTCCACCTCTACCACGCCCGTAACAACCACCGCCAGCGCTACCTCCACCACCACCCCCATTGCCACCTACCACATCTACCTCCACCACCACGACAACCACCTCTACCCCACCACCACCCTACCACCACCACCCCTACCACCAGCCCACCACAACCCTACCACCACCACCTCTACCACCACTGCCATCTCCACTTCCAACTTTAGCTCAACCACCACCACAACTTTACCACCACCACCACCCACAACCACACCCCACCACTTCACCACCACCCCAACCACCACCCCTACCACCCACGAATACCTCCATCACCACCCCACATCACATCCAGATGGTTCTCTTAGCTGTCAGGTCGGGTTATCATGGCAGTTTGTGTTTATCTGGTAAGTCAATTCTTTTTGTAAACAATCATCTTGGGTTATAATCAAATTAAGTATAATTATAAGACAAACTGTTTGTCATACTTTATTAAAATAATAGCATACATTGTTAATAAATTTAAATGTGAGCACTGTAGTGTATATAGGCATGTAGGTAATTGGTACAATTTTCCAAATGAAATTATAGCTTTGAGATTTAGTTTGATTCGATGGGATCTAGAAAATGTAATTCATTGATACCAAATTTAGTTTTGTTCGTCGATTCTAAAGAAAGTTACGATTTAATTGTTTTTGGAATTATTTGTGATAACTAACTAAAACAAAAAGTGGCAACAGATTTGAGAAAGATTTTTTGAATAGAGCAGTCAATTGAAGTTATTGATTCATATAATCAGTTGTTATTTCCATTCTAATAGGTGCTGCACGGATGAACCAGTGGCACAGACAGCGAAGCAGCATGGACTGATACATGAGCTGAGGTACCACCACCACAACCCTACCACCATGTCAACCACCACCCCCACCACCACGCCTACCACCTCCATGACCTTCACCTCCATCACCAACTCCACCACCACCCCACCACCACCTTGACCACCACCCCACCATCACTCCTACCACGTCCACCTCTACCACGCCCGTAACAACCACCGCCAGCGCTACCTCCACCACCACCTTCACCGCCACCCTACCACATCTACCTCCACCACCACCCCACCACCACAACCACCTCCACCCCATCACCACACCTACCACCACCACCTTTACCACCACCCCTACCACCACCCCTACATCTCCACCACCACCACCCCCACCACCACAACAACGACCACCACCCCACCACCACCCTACCACCTCCACCACCACCTCTACCACCACCGCCATCTCCACTTCCAACTTTAGCTCAACCACCACCACCACTTTACGACCACCACCACCCCACAACCACCCTTCACCACCACCCCAACCACCACCCCTACCACCCACCAATACCTCCATCACCACCCCACATCACATCCAGATGGTTCTCTTAGCTGTCAGGTCGAGTTATCATGGCAGTTTGTGTTTATCTGGTAAGTCAATTCTTTTTGTAAACAATCATCTTGGATTATAATCAATTTAGGTATAATTATAAGACAAACTGTTTGTCATAATTTATTAAAATAATAGCATACATTGTTAATAAATTTAAATGGGAGCACTGTAGTGTATGTAGGCATGTAGGTAATTGGTACAATTTTCAAAATGAAATTATAGCTTTGAGATTTAGTTTGATTCGATGGGATCTAAAAAATGTAATTCATTGATACCAAATTTAGTTTTGTTCGTCGATTCTAAAGAAAGTTATGATTTAATTGTTTTTGGAATTATTTGGGATAACTAACTAAAACAAAAACTGGCAACAGATTTGAGAAAGATTTTTTGAATAGAGCAGTCAATTGAAGTTATTGATTCATATAATCAGTTGTTATTTCCATTCTAATAGGTGCTGCACGGATGAACCAGTGGCACAGACAGCAAAGCGGCATGGACTGATACATGAGCGGAGGTACCACCACCACAACCCCACCACCACGTCAACCACCCCCCCACCACCAGGCCTATCACCTCCAACACCTTCACCTCCATCACCACCTCCACCACCACCACCCCACCACCACCTTGACCACCACCCCACCATCACTCCTACCACGTCCACCTCTACCACGGCCGTAACAACCACCGCCAGCGCTACCTCCACCACCACCCCCACCGCCACCCTACCACATCTACCTCCACCACCACCACCACCTCCACCCCATCACCACACCTACCACCACCACCTTTATCACGTCCACCTCTACCACGCCCCTAACAACCACCGCCAGCGCTACCTCCACTACCACCTTCACCGCCACCCTACCACATCTACCTCCACCACCACCCCACCACCCCCACCACCGCAACCACCTCCACCCCATCACCACACCTACCACCACCACCACCTTTACCACCACCCCTACCACCACCCCTACATCTCCACCACCACCTCCACCACCACCCCCACCATCACAACGACGACCACCTTGCCACCACCACCCTACCACCTCCACCACCACCACCCTACCACCTCCACCACCACCTCTACCACCACCGCCATCTCCACTTCCAACTTTAGCTCAACCACCACCACCACTTTACCACCACCACCACCACCCTACAACCACCCTCCACCACTTCACCACCACCCCAACCACCACCCCTACCACCCACCAATACCTCCATCACCACCCCACATCACATCCAGATGGTTTTCTTAGCTGTCAGGTCGAGTTATCATGGCAGTTTGTGTTTATTTGGTAAGTCAATTCTTTTTGTAAACAATCATCTTGGGTTATAATCAAATTAAGTATAATTATAAGACAAACTATTTGTCATACTTTATTAAAATAATAGCATACATTGTTAATAAATTTAAATGTGAGCACTGTAGTGTATATAGGCATGTAGGTAATTGGTACAATTTTCCAAATGAAGTTATAGCTTTGAGATTTAGTTTGATTACATGGGATCTAGAAAATGTAATTCATTGATACCAAATTTAGTTTTGTTCGTCGATTCTAAAGAAAGTTACGATTTAATTGTTTTTGGAATTATTTGTGATAACTAACTAAAACAAAAAGTGGCAACAGATTTGAGAAAGATTTTTTGAATAGAGCAGTCAATTGAAGTTATTGATTCATATAATCAGTTGTTATTTCCATTCTAATAGGTGCTGCACGGATGAACCAGTGGCACAGACAGCGAAGCAGCATGGACTGATACATGAGCAGAGGTAGCACCACCACCACCCCACCACCACGTCAACCTCCACCCTCACCACCACACCTACCACCTTCACCTCCATCACCACCCCACCACCACCTTGACCACCACCCCACCATCACTCCTACCACGTCCACCTCTACCACGCCCCTAACAACCACCGCCAGCGCTACCTCCACCACCACCTTCACCGCCACCCTACCACATCTACCTCCACCACCACGCCTACCACCTCCACCACCTTCACCTACATCACCACCTCCACCACCACCCACCACCACCTTCACCACCACCCCACCATCACTCCTACCACGTCCACCTCTACCACGCCCGTAACAACCACCGCCAGCACTACCTCCACCACCACCCCCACCACCACCCTACCACATCTACCTCCACCACCACCCCACCACCACAACCACCTCCAACCCATCACCACACCTACCACCACCACCTTTACCACCAGCCCACCACCACCCCTACCACTCCACCGACACCTCCACCACCCCCACCACCACCCCACTACCACCTTCACCACCACCCCACCATCACCCCCACCACCACCCCTACCACTCCACCGACACCTCCACCACCACCTTCACCGCCACCACTAACTCCACCACCACCTCCAACCCACCACCACCCTACCACCTCCACAACCACCTCTACCACCATCGCCAACTTCACAATCTCCATCACCACCTCCACCACCACCCACACCACCACCTCCACAACCACATCCACCACCACATCCACCACTACTTCAACCATACGCTCCCACCACCTCAACCACCACATCCACCACCATCTCCACCACCATCTCCACCACCACCTCCACCATGACATCCACCACTACATCCACCACCTTCTCCACCACCACGATCCCCACCTCCAACACCACGATCCCCACCTCCAACACCAGAGCCACCATCATTTCCCTAACATCATCTCCTGCACCACATCCACCACCAACTCCACCACCACCTCTGCCACATCCATCATCAGCACATCCACCCCACTACTTTCCACACCAACACATCCACTAACACCACATCCACCACCACCTACAACACCTGCAACAACTCCACATCTATCAACACCACCTATTTGTTATTTTGGGGGTATATTTGTTAGGTTGGGAGTATCCTTTATTAGGTTGGGGGTATCCATGTTAGGTTGGGGTGTCTTTTTAGGTTGGGTGGTGACCGGAAGTGCTTCTCGGGAGCTGGCAAACTGGGTTGCTGGCAACCCAGAAGTGGCGATCGGGGTGTCTTTTTTTTCGTTTAGGGGTTCCTTTTAGGTTCGTGGTGTCATTTTTTTATGCTGGGGGTTGCGCCCGGGAACTGGCAAACGGGAGCTAGCGACCCAGAGCTAGCAATCGGAGCTGGTAACCGGGCTATACTTTGTTAGGTTTGGAGTGCCCTTTGTAGGGTTGGGGGTGTCCTTTTTATTTTCGGAGTTGCGTCCGAGAGCTGGCAAACGGGAGCTAGTGATCCGGACCTGGCGATCGGGAGCTGGTGACCGGGCAGTCCTTTGTTAGGTTTGGAGTGTCCTTTTGTTGGTTGGGGTTAGTCCTTTTTATGTGGGAGGGGGGGGGGGCGCCCGGGAGCTGGCAAACGGTAGCCGGTGATCCGGAGCTGGCGATCGGGAGCTGGTGACCGGGCTGTCCTTTGTTAGGTTTGGGGTGTCCTTTTGTTGGTTGGGGTTGTCCTTTTTATGTGGGGGGGGATGCGCCCGGGAGCTGGCAAACGGTAGCCGGTGATCCGGAGCTGGCGACCAGTAGCTGGTGACCGGGCTACCCTTTGTTAGGTTTGGGGTGTCCTTTTTTAGGTTAGGGTGTCCTTTGCTTTTACTACATCTACTACCATCACCTCTTATACTACTACCACCACCTCTTTTACTACCACCACAACATCCACAGTCCCGCATCATTTCCCCACCAAAACCTCCACCACCCTCCACAACATGCATCACTTTCCCATCAACACAACCTCCACCATCACTCACACCCAAATCACCACATCAACCATCACCTCTACCACCACAAACACCCCCTCCACCACCTCACCACCACTTCACCATCAACCACACCACACCACCACCACTCCACCACCACCCACACCACCACTCCTACCACATCCACCACAAACCCTACCACCTCCAACACTTCCACCACAACCCCACCACCACCACCCACACCACCACTCTTACCACATCCACCACTTTACCACCATCCCAACCACCACCCCCACAACCACCCCACCATCATTCCTACCACCTCCACCTCTACCACGCCCGTAACAACCACCGCCAGCGCTATCTCCACCACCACCACACAACCACCTACACCCCACCACCACCTCTACCACCACCACCATAACCACCACCACAGCACCACCCACCACCACCTCTACCACCACCACCTTTACCACCACCCCAGCACCACCCTACCACTCCACCGACACCTCCACCACCACCACCCCACCACCACCTACCACATCCACCACCACCTCTACCACCACTGCCACATCCACTTCCAACACCAGCTCAAACACCACCACCACTTCACCACCACCCCAACCACCACCCCAACCACCACCCCTACCACCCACCAATACCTCCATCACCACCCCACATCACATCCAGATGGTTCTCTTAGCTGTCAGGTCGAGTTATCATGGCAGTTTGTGTTTATCTGGTAAGTCAATTCTTTTTGTAAACAATCATCTTGGGTTATAATCAAATTAAGTATAATTATAAGACAAACTGTTTGTCATACTTTATTAAAATAATAGCATACATTGTTAATAAATTTAAATGGGAGCACTGTAGTGTATGTAGGCATGTAGGTAATTGGTACAATTTTCAAAATGAAATTATAGCTTTGAGATTTAGTTTGATTCGATGGGATCTAAAAAATGTAATTCATTGGTACCAAATTTAGTTTTGTTCCTCGATTCTAAAGAAAGTTATGATTTAATTTTTTTTTGAATTATTTGGGATAACTAACTAAAACAAAAAGTGGCAACAGATTTGAGAAAGATTTTTTGAATAGAGCAGTCAATTGAAGTTATTGATTCATATAATCAGTTGTTATTTCCATTCTAATAGGTGCTGCACGGATGAACCAGTGGCACAGACAGCAAAGCGGCATGGACTGATACATGAGCGGAGGTACCACCACCACAACCCCACCACCACGTCAACCACCACCCCCACCACCAGGCCTATCACCTCCAACTCCTTCACCTCCATCACCACCTACACCACCACCACCCCACCACCACCTTGACCACCACCCCACCATCACTCCTACCACGTCCACCTCTACCACGCCCGTAACAACCACCGCCAGCGCTACCTCCACCACCACCCCCACCGCCACCCTACCACATCTACCTCCACCACCACCCCACTACCACAACCACCTCCACCCCATCACCACACCTACCACCACCACCTTTACCACGTCCACCTCTACCACGCCCCTAACAACCACCGCCAGCGCTACCTCCACCACCACCTTTACCGCCACCCTACCACATCTACCTCCACCACCACCCCACCACCGCAACCACCTCCACCCCATCACCACACCTACCACCACCACCTTTACCACCACCCCTACCACCACCCCTACATCTCCACCACCACCTCCACCACCAACCCCACCACCACAACGACGACCACCACCCCACCACCACCCTACCACCTCCACCACCACCTCTACCACCACCGCCATCTCCACTTCCAACTTTAGCTCAACCACCACCACCACTTTACAACCACCACCACCCCACAACCACCCTCCACCACTTCACCACCACCCCAACCACCACCCCTACCACCCACCAATACCTCCATCACCACCCCACATCACATCCAGATGGTTCTCTTAGCTGTCAGGTCGAGTTATCATGGCAGTTTGTGTTTATCTGGTAAGTCAATTCTTTTTGTAAACAATCATCTTGGGTTATAATCAAATTAAGTATAATTATAAGACAAACTGTTTGTCATACTTTATTAAAATAATAGCATACATTGTTAATAAATTTAAATGGGAGCACTGTAGTGTATGTAGGCATGTAGGTAATTGGTACAATTTTCAAAATGAAATTATAGCTTTGAGATTTAGTTTGATTCGATGGGATCTAAAAAATGTAATTCATTGATACCAAATTTAGTTTTGTTCCTCGATTCTAAAGAAAGTTATGATTTAATTTTTTTTGGAATTATTTGTGATAACTAACTAAATCAAAAAGTGGCAACAGATTTGAGAAAGATTTTTTGAATAGAGCAGTCAATTGAAGTTATTGATTCATATAATCAGTTGTTATTTCCATTCTAATAGGTGCTGCACGGATGAACCAGTGGCACAGACAGCAAAGCGGCATGGACTGATACATGAGCGGAGGTACCACCACCACAACCCCACCACCACGTCAACCACCACCCCCACCACCAGGCCTATCACCTCCAACTCCTTCACCTCCATCACCACCTCCACCACCACCTCCCCACCACCACCTTGACCACCACCCCACCATCACTCCTACCACGTCCACCTCTACCACACCCGTAACAACCACCGCCAGCGCTACCTCCACCACCACCCCCACCGCCACCCTACCACATCTACCTCCACCACCACCCCACTACCACAACCACCTCCACCCCATCACCACACCTACCACCACCACCTTTACCACGTCCACCTCTACCACGCCCCTAACAACCACCGCCAGCGCTACCTCCACCACCACCTTCACCGCCACCCTACCACACCTACCTCCACCACCACCCCACCACCGCAACCACCTCCACCCCATCACCACACCTACCACCACCACCTTTACCACCACCCCTACCACCACCCCTACATCTCCACCACCACCTCCACCACCAACCCCACCACCACAACGACGACCACCACCCCACCACCACCCTACCACCTCCACCACCACCTCTACCACCACCGCCATCTCCACTTCCAACTTTAGCTCAACCACCACCACCACTTTACCACCACCACCACCCCACAACCATCCTCCACCACTTCACCACCACCCCAACCACCACCCCTACCACCCACCAATACCTCCATCACCACCCCACATCACATCCAGATGGTTCTCTTAGCTGTCAGGTCGAGTTATCATGGCAGTTTGTGTTTATCTGGTAAGTCAATTCTTTTTGTAAACAATCATCTTGGGTTATAATCAAATTAAGTATAATTATAAGACAAACTGTTTGTCATACTTTATTAAAATAATAGCATACATTGTTAATAAATTTAAATGGGAGCACTGTAGTGTATATAGGCATGTAGGTAATTGGTACAATTTTCTAAATGAAGTTATAGCTTTGAGATTTAGTTTGATTCGATGGGATCTAGAAAATGTAATTCATTGATACCAAATTTAGTTTTGTTCGTCGATTCTAAAGAAAGTTATGATTTAATTGTTTTTGGAATTATTTGGGATAACTAACTAAAACAAAAAGTGGCAACAGATTTGAGAAAGATTTTTTGAATAGAGCAGCCAATTGAAGTTATTGATTCATATAATCAGTTGTTATTTCCATTCTAATAGGTGCTGCACGGATGAACCAGTGGCACAGACAGCGAAGCAGCATGGACTGATACATGAGCAGAGGTAGCACCACCACCACCCCACTACCACCCCACCACCACCCCACCACCACGTCAACCTCCACCCTCACCACCACACCTACCACCTTCACCTCCATCACCACCCCACCACCACCTTGACCACCACCCCACCATCACTCCTACCACGTCCACCTCTACCACGCCCCTAACAACCACCGCCAGCGCTACCTCCACCACCACCTTCACCGCCACCCTACCACATCTACCTCCACCACCACGCCTACCACCTCCACCACCTTCACCTCCATCACCACCTCCACCACCACCTTCACCACCACCCCACCATCACTCCTACCACGTCCACCTCTACCACACCCGTAACAACAACCGCCAGCACTACCTCCACCACCACCCCCACCACCACCCTACCACATCTACCTCCACCACCACCCCACCACCACAACCACCTCCAACCCATCACCACACCTACCACCACCACCTTTACCACCAGCCCACCACCATTCCTACCACTCCACCGACACCTCCACCACCACCACCTCCACCACCACCCCACCACCACCCCACTACCACCCCACTTCCACCATCTTCACCACCACCCCACCATCACCCCCACATCCACCCCTACCACCTTCACCACCACCTCCACCAACCACCTTCACCACCATGCCACCACCACCCCTACCACTCCACCGACACCTCCACCACCACCTTCACCGCCTCCACTAACTCCACCACCACCTCCAACCCACCACCACCCTACCACCTCCACAACCACCTCTACCACCATCGCCAACTTCACAATCTCCATCACCACCTCCACCACCACCCACACCACCACCTCCACAACCACATCCACCACATCCACCACTACTTCAACCACATGCTCCCACCACCTCAACCACCACATCCACCACCATCTCCACCACCATCTCCACCACCACCTCCACCACGACATCCACCACTACATCCACCACCTTCTCCACCACCACGATCCCCACCTCCAACACCACGATCCCCACCTCCAACACCAGAGCCACCATCATTTCCCTAACATCATCTCCAGCACCACATCCACCACCAACTCCACCACCACCTCTGCCACATCCATCATCAGCACATCCACCCCACTACTTTCCACACCAACACATCCACTAACACCACATCCACCACCACCTACAACACCTGCAACAACTCCACATCTACCAACACCACCTATTTGTTATTTTGGGGGTATAGTTGTTAGGTTGGGAGTATCCTTTATTAGGTTGGGGGTATCCATGTTAGGTTGGGGTGTCTTTTTAGGTTGGGTGGTGACCGGAAGCTGCTTCTCGGGAGCTGGCAAACTGGGTTGCTGGCAACCCAGAAGTGGCGATCGGGGTGTCTTTTTTTTCGTTTAGGGGTTCCTTTTAGGTTCGTGGTGTCATTTTTTTATGCTGGGGGTTGAGCCCGGGAACTGGCAAACGGGAGCTAGCGACCCAGAGCTAGCAATCGGAGCTGGTAACCGGGCTATACTTTGTTAGGTTTGGAGTGCCCTTTGTAGGGTTGGGGGTGTCCTTTTTATTTTCGGAGTTGCGTCCGAGAGCTGGCAAACGGGAGCTAGTGATCCGGAACTGGCGATCGGGAGCTGGTGACCGGGCAGTCCTTTGTTAGGTTTGGAGTGTCCTTTTGTTGGTTGGGGTTAGTCCTTTTTATGTGGGAGGGGGGGGGCGCCCGGGAGCTGGCAAACGGTAGCCGGTGATCCGGAGCTGGCGATCGGGAGCTGGTGACCGGGCTGTCCTTTGTTAGGTTTGGGGTGTCCTTTTGTTGGTTGGGGTTGTCCTTTTTATGTGGGGGGGGGGGATGCGCCCGGGAGCTGGCAAATGGTAGCCGGTGATCCGGAGCTGGCGACCAGTAGCTGGTGACCGGGCTACCCTTTGTTAGGTTTGGGGTGTCCTTTTTTAGGTTAGGGTGTCCTTTGCTTTTACTACATCTACTACCATCACCTCTTATACTACTACCACCACCTCTTTTACTACCACCACAACATCCACAGTCCCGCATCATTTCCCCACCAAAACCTCCACCACCCTCCACAACATGCATCACTTTCCCATCAACACTTCCACCACAACCTCCACCATCACTCACACCCAAATCACCACGTCAACCATCACCTCTACCACCACAAACACCCCCTCCACCACCGCCACCACCTCACCACCACTTCACTATCAACCACACCACACCACCACCAACTTACTCACAAACCCTACCACCTCCAACACTTCCACCACAACCTTACCACCACCACTCCACCACCACCCACACCACCACTCCTACCACATCCACCACTTTACCACCATCCCAACCACCACCCCCACAACCACTCCACCACCCCACCATCACTCCTACCACCTCCACCTCTACCACGCCTGTAACAACCACCGCCAGCGCTATCTCCACCACCACCACACAACCACCTCCACCCCACCACCACCCACCACAAACCTCTACCACCACCACCTTTACCACCACCCCAGCACCACCCTACCACTCCACCGACACCTCCACCACCACCCCACCACCACCTTGACCACCACCCCACCATCACTCCTACCACGTCCACCTCTACCACGCCCGTAACAACCACCGCCAGTGCTACCTCCACCACCAACCCCCACCGCCACCCTACCATATCTACCTCCATTACCACCCCACCACCACCTTCACCGCCACCCTACCACATCTACCTCCACCACCACCCCACCACCGCAACCACCTCCACCCCATCACCACACCTACCACCACCACCTTTACCACCACCCCTACCACCACCCCTACATCTCCACCCCTACATCTCCACCACCACCTCCACCACCACAACGACGACCACCACCCCACCACCACCCTACCACCTCCACCACCACCTCTACCACCACCGCCATCTTCACTTCCAACTTTAGCTCAACCACCACCACCACTTTACCACCACCACCACCCCACAACCACCCTCCACCACTTCACCACCACCCCAACCACCACCCCTACCACCCACCAATACCTCCATCACCACCCCACATCACATCCAGATGGTTCTCTTAGCTGTCAGGTCGAGTTATCATTGCAGTTTGTTTTTATCTGGTAAGTCAATTCTTTTTGTAAACAATCATCTTGGGTTATAATCAAATTAAGTATAATTATAAGACAAACTGTTTGTCATACTTTATTAAAATAATAGCATACATTGTTAATAAATTTAAATGGGAGCACTGTAGTGTATGTAGGCATGTAGGTAATTGGTACAATTTTCCAAATGAAGTTATAGCTTTGAGATTTAGTTTGATTCGATGGGATCTAGAAAATGTAATTCATTGATACCAAATTTAGTTTTGTTCGTCGATTCTAAAGAAAGTTATGATTTAATTGTTTTTGGAATTATTTGGGATAACTATCTAAAACAAAAAGTGGCAACAGATTTGAGAAAGATTTTTTGAATAGAGCAGTCAATTGAAGTTATTGATTCATATAATCAGTTGTTATTTCCATTCTAATAGGTGCTGCACTGATGAACCAGTGGCACAGACAGCGAAGCAGCATGGACTGATACATGAGCAGAGGTACCACCACCACCACCCCACCACCACGTCAACCTCCACCCCCACCACCACGCCTACCACCTCCACCACCTTCACCTCCATCACCACCTCCACCGCCACCTTGACCACCACCCCACCATCACTCCTACCACGTCCACCTCTACCACGCCCGTAACAACCACCGCCAGCGCTACCTCCACCACCACCCCCATTGCCACCTACCACATCTACCTCCACCACCACCACAACCACCTCTACCCCACCACCACCCTACCACCACCACCTTTACCACCAGCCCACCACCACCCCTACCACTCCGACACCTCCACCACCACCGCCACCACCACATCGACAACCACCACCCTACCACCACCACCTCTACCACCACTGCCATCTCCACTTCCAACTTTAGCTCAACCACCACCACAACTTTACCACCACCACCACCCACAACCCACCACTTCACCACCACCCCAACCACCACCCCTACCACCCACGAATACCTCCATCACCACCCCACATCACATCCAGATGGTTCTCTTAGCTGTCAGGTCGAGTTATCATGGCAGTTTGTGTTTATCTGGTAAGTCAATTCTTTTTGTAAACAATCATCTTGGGTTATAATCAAATTAAGTATAATTATAAGACAAACTGTTTGTCATACTTTATTAAAATAATAGCATACATTGTTAATAAATTTAAATGGGAGCACTGTAGTGTATGTAGGCATGTAGGTAATTGGTACAATTTTCCAAATGAAGTTATAGCTTTGAGATTTAGTTTGATTCGATGGGATCTAGAAAATGTAATTCATTGATACCAAATTTAGTTTTGTTTAGTCGATTCTAAAGAAAGTTATGATTTAATTGTTTTTGGAATTATTTGGGATAACTAATTAAAACAAAAACTGGCAACAGATTTGAGAAAGATTTTTTGAATAGAGCAGCCAATTGAAGTTATTGATTCATATAATCAGTTGTTATTTCCATTCTAATAGGTGCTGCACGGATGAACCAGTGGCACAGACAGCAAAGCGGCATGGACTGATACATGAGCGGAGGTACCACCACCACAACCCCACCACCACGTCAACCACCACCCCCATCACCACGCCTATCACCTCTAACACCTTCACCTCCATCACCACCTCCACCACCACCACCCCACCACCACCTTGACCACCACCCCACCATCACTCCTACCACGTCCACCTCTACCACGCCCGTAACAACCACCGCCAGCGCTACCTCCACCACCTTCACCGCCACCCTACCACATCTACCTCCACCACCACCCCACCACCGCAACCACCTCCACCCCATCACCACACCTACCACCACCACCTTTACCACCACCCCTACCACCACCCCTACATCTCCACCACCACCTACACCACCACCCCCACCACCACAACGACGACCACCACCCCACCACCACCCTACCACCTCCACCACCACCTCTACCACCACCGCCATCTCCACTTCCAACTTTAGCTCAACCACCACCACTTTACCACCCCACAACCACCCTCCACCACTTCACCACCACCCCAACCACCACCCCTACCACCCACCAATACCTCCATCACCACCCCACATCACATCCAGATGGTTCTCTTAGCTGTCAGGTCGAGTTATCATGGCAGTTTGTGTTTATCTGGTAAGTCAATTCTTTTTGTAAACAATCATCTTGGGTTATAATCAAATTAAGTATAATTATAAGACAAACTGTTTGTCATACTTTATTAAAATAATAGCATACATTGTTAATAAATTTAAATGGGAGCACTGTAGTGTAAATAGGCATGTAGGTAATTGGTACAATTTTCCAAATGAAGTTATAGCTTTGAGATTTAGTTTGATTCGATGGGATCTAGAAAATGTAATTCATTGATACCAAATTTAGTTTTGTTTGTCGATTCTAAAGAAAGTTATGATTTAATTGTTTTTGGAATTATTTGGGATAACTAACTAAAACAAAAAGTGGCAACAGATTTGAGAAAGATTTTTTGAATAGAGCACCCAATTGAAGTTATTGATTCATATAATCAGTTGTTATTTCCATTCTAATAGGTGCTGCACGGATGAACCAGTGGCACAGCAGCGAAGCAGCATGGACTGATACATGAGCGGAGGTACCACCACCACAACCCTACCACCATGTCAACCACCACCCCCACCACCACGCCTACCACCTCCACCACCTTCACCTCCATCACCACCTCCACCACCACCCCACCACAACCCCACCATCACTCCTACCACGTCCACCTCTACCATGCCCGTAACAACCACCGCCAGCGCTACCTCCACCACCACCTCCACCACCACCCCACCACCACAACCACCTCCACCCCATCACCACACCTACCACCACCACCTTTACCACCACCCCTACCACCACCCCTACATCTCCACCACCACCCCACCACCACAACCACCTCCACCCCATCACCACACCTACCACCACCACCTTTACCACGTCCACCTCTACCACGCCCCTAACAACCACCGCCAGCGCTACCTCCACCACCTTCACCGCCACCCTACCACATCTACCTCCACCACCACCCCACCACCGCAACCACCTCCACCCCATCACCACACCTACCACCACCACCTTTACCACCACCCCTACCACCACCCCTACATCTCCACCACCACCTACACCACCACCCCCACCACCACAACGACGACCACCACCCCACCACCACCCCCACCACCACCCCCACCACCACAACAACGACCACCACCCCACCACCACCCAACCACCTCCACCACCACCTCTACCACCACTGCCATCTCCACTTCCAACTTTAGCTCAACCACCACCACCACTTTACCACCACCACCACTTTACCACCACCACCACCCCACAACCACCCTCCACCACTTCACCACCACCCCAACCACCACCCCTACCACCCACCAATACCTCCATCACCACCCCACATCACATCTAGATGGTTCTCTTAGCTGTCAGGTCGAGTTTTCATGGCAGTTTGTGTTTATCTGGTAAGTCAATTCTTTTTGTAAACAATCATCTTTGGTTATAATCAAATTAAGTATAATTATAAGACAAACTGTTTGTCATACTTTGTTAAAATAATAGCATACATTGTTAATTTAAATGGGAGCACTGTAGTGTATGTAGGCATGTAGGTAATTGGTACAATTTTCAAAATGAAGTTATAGCTTTGAGATTTAGTTTGATTCGATGGGATCTAAAAAATGTAATTCATTGATACCAAATTTAGTTTTGTTCCTCGATTTTAAAGAAAGTTATGATTTAATTTTTTTTGGAATTATTTGGGATACTAACTAAAACAAAAACTGGCAAAAGATTTGACAAAGATTTTTTGAATAGAGCAGTCAATTGAAGTTATTGATTCATATAATCAGTTGTTATTTCCATTCTAATAGGTGCTGCACGGATGAACCAGTGGCACAGACAGTGAAGCAGCATGGACTGATACATGAGCAGAGGTAGCACCACCACCACCCCACCACCACGTCAACCTCCACCCTCACCACCACACCTACCACCTTCACCTCCATCACCACCCCACCACCACCTTGACCACCACCCCACCATCACTCCTACCACGTCCACGACTACCATGCCCCTAACAACCACCGCCAGCGCTACCTCCACCACCACCTTCACCGCCACCCTACCACATCTACCTCCACCACCACGCCTACCACCTCCACCACCTTCACCTCCATCACCACCTCCACCACCACCCACCACCACCTTCACCACCACCCCACCATCACTCCTACCACGTCCACCTCTACCACGCCCATAACCACCGCCAGCACTACCTCCACCACCACCCACACCACCACCCTACCACATCTACCTCCACCACCACCACAACCACCTCCAACCCATCACCACACCTACCACCACCACCTTTACCACCACCACCCCTACCACTCCACTGACACCTCCACCACCACCACTTCCACCACCACCCCACCACCACCCCACTACCACCAACTTCACCACCACCCCACCATCACCCCCACATCCACCCCTACCACCTTCACCACCACCTCCACCAACCACCTTCACCACCATGCCACCACCACCCCTACCACTCCACCGAGACCTCCACCACCACCTTCACCGCCACCACTAACTCCACCACCACCTCCAACCCACCACCACCCTACCACCTCCACAACCACCTCTACCACCATCGCCAACTTCACAATCTCCATCACCACCTCCACCACCACCCACACCACCACCCTACCACATCTACCTCCACCACCACCCCACCACCACAACCACCTCCAACCCATCACCACACCTACCACCACCACCTTTACCACCAGCCCACCACCACCCCTACCACTCCACCGACACCTCCACCACCACCACCCCCACCACCACCCCACTACCACCCCACTACCACCCCACTACCACCATCTTCACCACCACCCCACCATCACCCCCACCACCACCCCTACCACTCCACCGACACCTCCACCACCACCTTCACCGCCACCACTAACTCCACCACCACCTCCAACCCACCACCACCCTACCACCTCCACAACCACCTCTACCACCATCGCCAACTTCACAATCTCCATCACCACCTCCACCACCACCCACACCACCACCTCCACAACCACATCCACCACCACATCCACCACTACTTCAACCACACGCTCCCACCACCTCAACCACCACATCCACCACCATCTCCACCACCATCTCCACCACCACCTCCACCACGACATCCACCACTACATGCACCACCTTCTCCACCACCACGATCCCCACCTCCAACACCACGATCCCCACCTCCAACACCAGAGCCACCATCATTTCCCTAACATCATCTCCAGCACCACATCCACCACCAACTCCACCACCACCTCTGCCACATCCATCATCAGCACATCCACCCCACTACTTTCCACACCAACACATCCACTAACACCACATCCACCACCACCTACAACACCTGCAACAACTCCACATCTACCAACACCACCTATTTGTTATTTTGGGGGTATATTTGTTAGGTTGGGAGTATCCTTTATTAGGTTGGGGGTATCCATGTTAGGTTGGGGTGTCTTTTTAGGTTGGGTGGTGACCGGAAGCTGCTTCTCGGGAGCTGGCAAACTGGGTTGCTGGCAACCCAGAAGTGGCGATCGGGGTGTCTTTTTTTTCGTTTAGGGGTTCCTTTTAGGTTCGTGGTGTCATTTTTTTATGCTGGGGGTTGCGCCCGGGAACTGGCAAACGGGAGCTAGCGACCCAGAGCTAGCAATCGGAGCTGGTAACCGGGCTATACTTTGTTAGGTTTGGAGTGCCCTTTGTAGGGTTGGGGGTGTCCTTTTTATTTTCGGAGTTGCGTCCGAGAGCTGGCAAACGGGAGCTAGTGATCCGGAACTGGCGATCGGGAGCTGGTGACCGGGCAGTCCTTTGTTAGGTTTGGAGTGTCCTTTTGTTGGTTGGGGTTAGTCCTTTTTATGTGGGAGGGGGGGGGGCGCCCGGGAGCTGGCAAACGGTAGCCGGTGATCCGGAGCTGGCGATCGGGAGCTGGTGACCGGGCTGTCCTTTGTTAGGTTTGGGGTGTCCTTTTGTTGGTTGGGGTTGTCCTTTTTATGTGGGGGGGGGGATGCGCCCGGGAGCTGGCAAACGGTAGCCGGTGATCCGGAGCTGGCGACCAGTAGCTGGTGACCGGGCTACCCTTTGTTAGGTTTGGGGTGTCCTTTTTTAGGTTAGGGTGTCCTTTGCTTTTACTACATCTAATACCATCACCTCTTATACTACTACCACCACCTCTTTTACTACCACCACAACATCCACAGTCCCGCATCATTTCCCCACCAAAACCTCCACCACCCTCCACACTATGCATCACTTTCCCATCAACACATCCACCACAACCTCCACCATCACTCACACCCAAATCACCACGTCAACCATCACCTCTACCACCACAAACACCCCCTCCACCACCGCCACCACCTCACCACCACTTCACCATCAACCACACCACACCACCACCAACTTCAACACAAACCCTACCACCTCCAACACTTCCACCACAAACCCACCACAACCCCACCACCACCACTCCACCACCACCCACACCACCACTCCTACCACATCCACCACTTTACCACCATCCCAACCACCACCCCCACAACCACTCCACCACCCCACCATCACTCCTACCACCTCCACCTCTACCACGCCCGTAACAACCACCGCCAGCGCTATCTCCACCACCACCACACAACCACCTCCACCCCACCACCACCCACCACCACCTCTACCACCACCACCTTTACCACCACCCCAGCACCACCCTACCACTCCACCGACACCACCACCACCCCACCACCACCCTACCACATCCACCACCACCTCTACCACCACCGCCACATCCACTTCCAACACCAGCTCAAACACCACCACCACTTCACCACCACCCCAACCACCACCCCTACCACCCACGAATACCTCCATCACCACCCTACATCACATCCAGATGGTTCTCTTAGCTGTCAGGTCGAGTTATCATGGCAGTTTGTGCTTATCTGGTAAGTCAATTCTTTTTGTAAACAATCATCTTGGGTTATAATCAAATTAAGTATAATTATAAGACAAACTGTTTGTCATACTTTATTAAAATAATAGCATACATTGTTAATAAATTTAAATGGGAGCACTGTAGTGTATGTAGGCATGTAGGTAATTGGTAAAATTTTCAAAATGAAATTATAGCTTTGAGATTTAGTTTGATTCGATGGGATCTAAAAAATGTAATTCATTGATACCAAATTTAGTTTTGTTCCTCGATCCTAAAGAAAGTTATGATTTAATTGTTTTTGGAATTATTTGGGATAACTAACTAAAACAAAAAGTGGCAACAGATTTGAGAAAGATTTTTTGAATAGAGCAGCCAATTGAAGTTATTGATTTATATAATCAGTTGTTATTTCCATTCTAATAGGTGCTGCACGGATGAACCAGTGGCACAGACAGCAGAGCGGCATGGACTGATACATGAGCGGAGGGACCACCACCACAACCCCACCACCACGTCAACCACCACCCCCACCACCACGCCTACCACCTCCACCACCTTCACCTCCATCACCACCTCCACCACCACCCCACCACCACCTTGACCACCACCCCACCATCACTCCTACCACGTCCACCTCTACCACGCCCCTAACAACCACCGCCAGCGCTACGTCCACCACCACCTTCACCGCCACCCTACCACATCTACCTCCACCACCACCCCACCACCACAACCACCTCCACCCCATCACCACACCTACCACCACCACCTTTACCACCACCCCTACCACCACCCCTACATCTCCACCACCACCTCCACCACCACCCCCACCACCACAACGACAACCACCACCCCACCACCACCCTACCACCTCCACCACCACCTCTACCACCACCGCCATCTCCACTTCCAACTTTAGCTCAACCACCACCACCACTTTACCACCACCACCACCCCACAACCACCCTCCACCACTTCTCCACCACCCCAACCACCACCCCTACCACCCACGAATACCTCCATCACCACCCCACATCACATCCAGATGGTTCTCTTAGCTGTCAGGTCGAGTTATCATGGCAGTTTGTGTTTATCTGGTAAGTCAATTCTTTTTGTAAACAATCATCTTGGGTTATAATCAAATTAAGTATAATTATAAGAAAAACTGTTTGTCATAATTTATTAAAATAATAGCATACATTGTTAATAAATTTAAATGGGAGCACTGTAGTGTATATAGGCATGTAGGTAATTGGTACAATTTTCCAAATGAAGTTATAGCTTTGAGATTTAGTTTGATTCGATGGGATCTAGAAAATGTAATTCATTGATACCAAATTTAGTTTTGTTCGTCGATTCTAAAGAAAGTTATGATTTAATTGTTTTTGGAATTATTTGGGATAACTATCTAAAACAAAAAGTGGCAACAGATTTGAGAAAGATTTTTTGAATAGAGCAGCCAATTGAAGTTATTGATTCATATAATCAGTTGTTATTTCCATTCTAATAGGTGCTGCACGGATGAACCAGTGGCACAGACAGCGAAGCGGCATAGACTGATACATGAGCGGAGGTACCACCACCACAACCCTACCACCATGTCAACCACCACCCCCACCACCACGCCTACCACCTCCACCACCTTCACCACCTTCACCTCCATCACCACCTCCACCACCACCCCACCACCACCTTGACCACCACCCCACCATCACTCCTACCACGTCCACCTCTACCATGCCCGTAACAACCACCGCCAGCGCTACCTCCACCACCACCTTCACCGCCACCCTACCACATCTACCTCCACCACCACCCCACCACCACAACCACCTCCACCCCATCACCACACCTACCACCTTGAACTTAACCACCACCCCTACCACCACCCCAACATCTCCACCACCACCTCCACCACCACCCCCACCACCACAACGACGACCACCACCCCACCACCACCCTACCACCTCCACCACCACCTCTACCACCACCGCCATCTCCACTTCCAACTTTAGCTCAACCACCACCACCACTTTACCACCACCCCACAACCACCCTCCACCACTTCACCACCACCCCAACCACCACCCCTACCACCCACCAATACCTTCATCACCACCCCACATCACATCCAGATGGTTCTCTTAGCTGTCAGGTCGAGTTGTTATCATGGCAGTTTGCGTTTATCTGGTAAGTCAATTCTTTTTGTAAACAATCATCTTGGGTTATAATCAAATTAAGTATAATTATAAGACAAACTGTTTGTCATACTTTATTAAAATAATAGCATACATTGTTAATAAATTTAAATGGGAGCACTGTAGTGTATATAGGCATGTAGGTAATTGGTACAACTTTCCAAATGAAGTTATAGCTTTGAGATTTAGTTTGATTCGATGGGATCTAGAAAATGTAATTCATTGATACCAAATTTAGTTTTGTTCGTCGATTCTAAAGAAAGTTATGATTTAATTGTTTTTGGAATTATTTGGGATAACTATCTAAAACAAAAAGTGGCAACAGATTTGAGAAAGATTTTTTGAATAGAGCAGTCAATTGAAGTTATTGATTCATATAATCAGTTATTATTTCCATTCTAATAGGTGCTGCACTGATGAACCAGTGGCACAGACAGCGAAGCAGCATGGACTGATACATGAGCAGAGGTACCACCACCACCACCCCACCACCACGTTACCTCCACCCCCACCACCACGCCTACCTCCACCCCCACCACCATGCCTACCACCTCCACCACCTTCACCTCCATCACCACCTCCACCACCACCTTCACCACCACCCCACCATCACTCCTACCACGTCCACCTCTACCACGCTGTAACAACCACCGCCAGCGCTACCTCCACCACCACCCCCATTGCCACCTACCACATCTACCTCCACCACCACCACAACCACCTCTACCCCACCACCACCCTACCACCACCACCTTTACCACCAGCCCACCACCACCCCTACCACTCCACCGACACCACCACCACCACCGCCACCACCACATCGACGACCACCACCCTACCACCACCACCTCTACCACCACTGCCATCTCCACTTCCAACTTTAGCTCAACCACCACCACAACTTTACCACCACCACCACCCACAACCACACCCCACCACTTCACCACCACCCCAACCACCACCCCTACCACCCACCAATACCTCCATCACCACCCCACATCACATCCAGATGGTTCTCTTAGCTGTCAGGTCGAGTTATCATGGCAGTTTGTGTTTATCTTGTAAGTCAATTCTTTTTGTAAACAATCATCTTGAGTTATAATCAAATTAAGTATAATTATAAGACAAACTGTTTGTCATACTTTATTAAAATAATAGCATACATTGTTAATAAATTTAAATGGGAGCACTGTAGTGTATATAGGCATGTAGGTAATTGGTACAAATGAAGTTATAGCTTTGAGATTTAGTTTGATTCGATGGGATCTAGAAAATGTAATTCATTGATACCAAATTTAGTTTTGTTCGTCGATTCTAAAGAAAGTTATGATTTAATTGTTTTTGGAATTATTTGGGATAACTATCTAAAACAAAAAGTGGCAACAGATTTGAGAAAGATTTTTTGAATAGAGCAGTCAATTGAAGTTATTGATTCATATAATCAGTTGTTATTTCCATTCTAATAGGTGCTGCACTGATGAACCAGTGGCACAGACAGCGAAGCAGCATGGACTGATACATGAGCAGAGGTACCACCACCACAACCCCACCACCACGTCAACCACCACCCCCACCACCACGCCTATCACCTCCAACACCTTCACCTCCATCACCACCTCCACCACCACCACCCCACCACCACCTTGACCACCACCCCACCATCACTCCTACCACGTCCACCTCTACCACGCCCGTAACAACTACCGCCAGCGCTACCTCCACCACCACCCCCACCGCCACCCTACCATATCTACCTCCACCACCACCTCACCACCACAACCACCTCCACCCCATCACCACACCTACCACCACCACCTTTACCAAGTCCACCTCTACCACGCCCCTAACAACCACCTTTACCACGTCCACCTCTACCACGCCCCTAACAACCACCGCCAGCGCTACCTTTACCACCACCTTCAACGCCACCCTACCACATCTACCTCCACCACCACCCCACCACCGCAACCACCTCAACCCCATCACCACACCTACCACCACCACCTTTACCACCACCCCTACCACCACCCCTACATCTTTACCACCACCTCCACCACCATCCCCACCACCACAACGACGACCACCACCCCACCACCACCCTACCACCTTTACCACCACCTCTACCACCACTGCCATCTCCACTTCCAACTTTAGCTCAACCACCACCACAACTTTACCACCACCACCACCCACAACCACACCCCACCACTTCACCACCACCCCAACCACCACCCCTACCACCCACGAATACCTCCATCACCACCCCACATCACATCCAGATGGTTCTCTTAGCTGTCAGGTCGAGTTATCATGGCAGTTTGTGTTTATCTGGTAAGTCAATTCTTTTTGTAAACAATCATCTTGGGTTATAATCAAATTAAGTATAATTATAAGACAAACTGTTTGTCATACTTTATTAAAATAATAGCATACATTGTTAATAAATTTAAATTTGAGCACTGTAGTGTATGTAGGAATGTAGGTAATTGGTACAATTTTCAAAATGAAATTATAGCTTTTAGATTTAGTTTGATTCGATGGGATCTAAAAAATGTAATTCATTGATACCAAATTTAGTTTTGTTCCTCGATTCTAAAGAAAGTTATGATTTAATTTTTTGGGGAATTATTTGGGATAACTAACTAAAACAAAAACTGGCAACAGATTTGAGAAAGATTTTTTGAATAGAGCAGTCAATTGAAGTTATTGATTCATATAATCAGTTGTTATTTCCATTCTAATAGGTGCTGCACGGATGAACCAGTGGCACAGACAGCAAAGTGGCATGGACTGATACATGAGCGGAGGTACCACCACCACAACCCCACCACCACGTCAACCACCACCCCCACCACCACGCCTATCACCTCCAACACCTTCACCTCCATCACCACCACCACCACCCCACCACCACCTTGACCACCACCCCACCATCACTCCTACCACGTCCACCTCTACCACGCCCGTAACAACCACCGCCAGTGCTACCTCCACCACCACCCCCACCGCCACCCTACCACATCTACCTCCCCCACCACCACAACCACCTCCACCCCATCACCACACCTACCACCACCACCTTTACCACGTCCACCTCTACCACGCCCCTAACAACCACCGCCAGCGCTACCTCCACCACCACCTTCACCGCCACCCTACCACATCTACCTCCACTACCACCCCACCACCGCAACCACCTCCACCCCATCACCACACCTACCACCACCACCTTTACCACCACCCCTACCACCACCCCTACATCTCCACCACCACCTCCACCACCACCCCCACCACCACAACGACGACCACCACCCCACCACCACCCTACCACATCCACCACCACCTCTACCACCACCGCCATCTCCACTTCCAACTTTAGCTCAACCACCACCACCACTTTACCACCACCACCACCCCACAACCACCCTCCACCACTTCACCACCACCCCAACCACCACCCCTACCACCCACGAATACCTCCATCACCACCCCACATCACATCCAGATGGTTCTCTTAGCTGTCAGGTCGAGTTATCATGGCAGTTTGTGTTTATCTGGTAAGTCAATTCTTTTTGTAAACAATCATCTTGAGTTATAATCAAATTAAGTATAATTATAAGACAAACTGTTTGTCATACTTTATTAAAATAATAGCATACATTGTTAATAAATTTAAATGGGAGCACTGTAGTGTATATAGGCATGTAGGTAATTGGTACAATTTTCCAAATGAAGTTATAGCTTTGAGATTTAGTTTGATTCGATGGGATCTAGAAAATGTAATTCATTGATACCAAATTTAGTTTTGTTCGTCGATTCTAAAGAAAGTTATGATTTAATTGTTTTTGGAATTATTTGGGATAACTATCTAAAACAAAAAGTGGCAACAGATTTGAGAAAGATTTTTTGAATAGAGCAGTCAATTGAAGTTATTGATTCATATAATCAGTTGTTATTTCCATTCTAATAGGTGCTGCACTGATGAACCAGTGGCACAGACAGCGAAGCAGCATGAACTGATACATGAGCAGAGGTACCACCACCACCACCCCACCACCACGTTACCTCCACCCCCACCACCACGCCTACCTCCGCCCCCACCACCACGCCTACCACCTCCACCACCTTCACCTCCATTACCACCTCCACCACCACCTTCACCACCACCCCACCATCACTCCTACCACGTCCACCTCTACTATGCCCGTAACAACCACCGCCAGCGATACCTCCACCACCACCCCCATTGCCACCTACCACATCTACCTCCACCACCACCACAACCACCTCTACCCCACCACCACCCTACCACCACCACCTTTACCACCAGCCCACCACCACCCCTACCACTCCACTGACACCTCCACCACCACCACCACCACCACATCGACGACCACCACCCTACCACCACCACCTCTACCACCACTGCCATCTCCACTTCCAACTTTAGCTCAACCACCACCACAACTTTACCACCACCACCACCCACAACCACACCCCACCACTTCACCACCACCCCAACCACCACCCCTACCACCCACGAATACCTCCATCACCACCCCACATCACATCCAGATGGTTCTCTTAGCTGTCAGGTCGAGTTATCATGGCAGTTTGTGTTTATCTGGTAAGTCAATTCTTTTTGTAAACAATCATCTTGGGTTATAATCAAATTAAGTATAATTATAAGACAAACTGTTTGTCATACTTTATTAAAATAATAGCATACATTGTTAATAAATTTAAATTTGAGCACTGTAGTGTATGTAGGAATGTAGGTAATTGGTACAATTTTCAAAATGAAATTATAGCTTTTAGATTTAGTTTGATTCGATGGGATCTAAAAAATGTAATTCATTGATACCAAATTTAGTTTTGTTCCTCGATTCTAAAGAAAGTTATGATTTAATTTTTTGGGGAATTATTTGGGATAACTAACTAAAACAAAAACTGGCAACAGATTTGAGAAAGATTTTTTGAATAGAGCAGTCAATTGAAGTTATTGATTCATATAATCAGTTGTTATTTCCATTCTAATAGGTGCTGCACGGATGAACCAGTGGCACAGACAGCAAAGTGGCATGGACTGATACATGAGCGGAGGTACCACCACCACAACCCCACCACCACGTCAACCACCACCCCCACCACCACGCCTATCACCTCCAACACCTTCACCTCCATCACCACCACCACCACCCCACCACCACCTTGACCACCACCCCACCATCACTCCTACCACGTCCACCTCTACCACGCCCGTAACAACCACCGCCAGTGCTACCTCCACCACCACCCCCACCGCCACCCTACCACATCTACCTCCCCCACCACCACAACCACCTCCACCCCATCACCACACCTACCACCACCACCTTTACCACGTCCACCTCTACCACGCCCCTAACAACCACCGCCAGCGCTACCTCCACCACCACCTTCACCGCCACCCTACCACATCTACCTCCACTACCACCCCACCACCGCAACCACCTCCACCCCATCACCACACCTACCACCACCACCTTTACCACCACCCCTACCACCACCCCTACATCTCCACCACCACCTCCACCACCACCCCCACCACCACAACGACGACCACCACCCCACCACCACCCTACCACATCCACCACCACCTCTACCACCACCGCCATCTCCACTTCCAACTTTAGCTCAACCACCACCACCACTTTACCACCACCACCACCCCACAACCACCCTCCACCACTTCACCACCACCCCAACCACCACCCCTACCACCCACGAATACCTCCATCACCACCCCACATCACATCCAGATGGTTCTCTTAGCTGTCAGGTCGAGTTATCATGGCAGTTTGTGTTTATCTGGTAAGTCAATTCTTTTTGTAAACAATCATCTTGAGTTATAATCAAATTAAGTATAATTATAAGACAAACTGTTTGTCATACTTTATTAAAATAATAGCATACATTGTTAATAAATTTAAATGGGAGCACTGTAGTGTATATAGGCATGTAGGTAATTGGTACAATTTTCCAAATGAAGTTATAGCTTTGAGATTTAGTTTGATTCGATGGGATCTAGAAAATGTAATTCATTGATACCAAATTTAGTTTTGTTCGTCGATTCTAAAGAAAGTTATGATTTAATTGTTTTTGGAATTATTTGGGATAACTATCTAAAACAAAAAGTGGCAACAGATTTGAGAAAGATTTTTTGAATAGAGCAGTCAATTGAAGTTATTGATTCATATAATCAGTTGTTATTTCCATTCTAATAGGTGCTGCACTGATGAACCAGTGGCACAGACAGCGAAGCAGCATGAACTGATACATGAGCAGAGGTACCACCACCACCACCCCACCACCACGTTACCTCCACCCCCACCACCACGCCTACCTCCGCCCCCACCACCACGCCTACCACCTCCACCACCTTCACCTCCATTACCACCTCCACCACCACCTTCACCACCACCCCACCATCACTCCTACCACGTCCACCTCTACTATGCCCGTAACAACCACCGCCAGCGATACCTCCACCACCACCCCCATTGCCACCTACCACATCTACCTCCACCACCACCACAACCACCTCTACCCCACCACCACCCTACCACCACCACTTTACCACCAGCCCACCACCACCCCTACCACTCCACTGACACCTCCACCACCACCACCACCACCACATCGACGACCACCACCCTACCACCACCACCTCTACCACCACTGCCATCTCCACTTCCAACTTTAGCTCAACCACCACCACAACTTTACCACCACCACCACCCACAACCACACCCCACCACTTCACCACCACCCCAACCACCACCCCTACCACCCACGAATACCTCCATCACCACCCCACATCACATCCAGATGGTTCTCTTAGCTGTCAGGTCGAGTTATCATGGCAGTTTGTGTTTATCTGGTAAGTCAATTCTTTTTGTAAACAATCATCTTGGGTTATAATCAAATTAAGTATAATTATAAGACAAACTATTTGTCATACTTTATTAAAATAATAGCATACATTGTTAATAAATTTAAATGTGAGCACTGTAGTGTATATAGGCATGTAGGTAATTGGTACAATTTTCCAAATGAAGTTATAGCTTTAAAATTTAGTTTGATTCGATGGGAACTAGAAAATGTAATTCATTGATACCAAATTTAGTTTTGTTCGTCGATTCTAAAGAAAGTTATGATTTAATTGTTTTTGGAATTATTTGGGATAACTAACTAAAACAAAAAGTGGCAACAGATTTGAGAAAGATTTTTTGAATAGAGCAGCCAATTGAAGTTATTGATTTATATAATCAGTTGTTATTTCCATTCTAATAGGTGCTGCACGGATGAACCAGTGGCACAGACAGCGAAGCAGCATGGACTGATACATGAGCAGAGGTAGCACCACCACCACCCCACCACCACGTCAATCTCCACCCTCACCACCACACCTACCACCTTCACCTCCATCACCACCCCACCACCACCTTGACCACCACCCCACCATCACTCCTACCACGTCCACCTCTACCACGCCCCTAACAACCACCGCCAGCGCTACCTCCACCACCACCTTCACCGCCACCCTACCACATCTACCTCCACCACCACGCCTACCACCTCCACCACCTTCACCTCCATCACCACCACCACCCACCACCACCTTCACCACCACCCCACCATCACTCCTACCACGTCCACCTCTACCACGCCCGTAACAACCACCGCCAGCACTACCTCCACCACCACCCCCACCACCACCCTACCACATCTACCTCCACCACCACCCCACCAACACAACCATCTCCAACCCATCACCACACCTACCACCACCACCTTTACCACCAGCCCACCACCACCCCTACCACTCCACCGACACCTTCACCACCACCACCACCCTCCACCACCACCCCACCACCACCCCACTACCACCATTTTCACCACCCCCCCACCATCACCCCCACCACCACCCCACCACCACCCCACTACCACCATCTTCACCACCACCCCACCATCACCCCCACCACCACCCCACCACCACCCCACCACCACCCCACTACCACCATCTTCACCAGCACCCCACCATCACCCCCACATCCACCCCTATAACCTTCACCACCACCTCCACCAACCACCTTCACCACCATGCCACCACCACCCCTACCACTCCACCGACACCTCCACCACCACCTTCACCGCCACCACTAACTCCACCACCACCTCCAACCCACCACCACCCTACCACCTCCACAACCACCTACCACCATCGCCAACTTCACAATCTCCATCACCACCTCCACCACCACCCACACCACCACCTCCACAACCACATCCACCACCACATCCACCACTACTTCAACCACACGCTCCCACCACCTCAACCACCACATCCACCACCATCTCCACCACCATCTTCACCACCACCTCCACCACGACATTCACCACTACATCCACCACCTTCTCCACCACCACGATCCCCACCTCCAACACCACGATCCCCACCTCCAACACCAGAGCCACCATCATTTCCCTAACATCATCTCCAGCACCACATCCACCACCAACTCCACCACCACCTCTGCCACATCCATCATCAGCACATCCACCCCACTACTTTCCACACCAACACATCCACTAACACCACATCCACCACCACCTACAACACCTGCAACAACTCCACATCTACCAACACCACCTATTTGTTATTTTGGGGGTATATTTGTTAGGTTGGGAGTATCCTTTATTAGGTTGGGGGTATCCATGTTAGGTTGGGGTGTCTTTTTAGGTTGGGTGGTGACCGGAAGCTGCTTCTCGGGAGCTGGCAAACTGGGTTGCTGGCAACCCAGAAGTGGCGATCGGGGTGTCTTTTTTTTCGTTTAGGGGTTCCTTTTAGGTTCGTGGTGTCATTTTTTTATGCTGGGGGTTGCGCCCGGGAACTGGCAAACGGGAGCTAGCGACCCAGAGCTAGCAATCGGAGCTGGTAACCGGGCTATACTTTGTTAGGTTTGGAGTGCCCTTTGTAGGGTTAAGGGTGTCCTTTTTATTTTCGGAGTTGCGTCCGAGAGCTGGCAAACGGTAGCTAGTGATCCGGAACTGGCGATCGTGAGCTGGTGACCGGGCAGTCCTTTGTTAGGTTTGGAGTGTCCTTTTGTTGGTTGGGGTTAGTCCTTTTTATGTGGGAGGGGGGGCGCCCGGGAGCTGGCAAACGGTAGCCGGTGATCCGGAGCTGGCGACCAGTAGCTGGTGACCGGGCTACCCTTTGTTAGGTTTGGGGTGTCCTTTTTTAGGTTAGGGTGTCCTTTGCTTTTACTACATCTACTACCATCACCTCTTATACTACTACCACCACCTCTTTTACTACCACCACAACATCCACAGTCCCGCATCATTTCCCCACCAAAACCTCCACCACCCTCCACAACATGCATCACTTTCCCATCAACACATCCAC
Source organism: Omphiscola glabra (assembly GCA_964017045.1). Classification (NCBI taxonomy): domain Eukaryota; kingdom Metazoa; phylum Mollusca; class Gastropoda; family Lymnaeidae; genus Omphiscola; species Omphiscola glabra. The sequence continues at coordinate 16,186,122 of OZ024811.1, read as the reverse complement.
CACAACCTCCACCATCACTCACCCAAATCACCACGTCAACCATCACCTCTACCACCACAAACACCCCCTCCACCACCGCCACCACACCACCACCAACTTCAACACAAACCCTACCACCTCCAACACTTCCACCACAACCCCACCACCACCACTCCACCACCACCCACACCACCACTCCTACCACATCCACCACTTTACCACCATCCCAACCACCACCCCCACAACCACTCCACCGCCCCACCATCACTCCTACCACCTCCACCTCTACCACGCCCGTAACAACCACCGCCAGCGCTATCTCCACCACCACCACACAACCACCTCCACCCCACCACCACCCACCACCACCTCTACCACCACCTCTACCACCACCATCTTTACCACCACCCCAGCACCACCCTACCACTCCACCGACACCTCCACCACCACCACCCCACCACCACCCTACCACATCCACCACCACCTCTACCACCACCGCCACATCCACTTCCAACACCAGCTCAAACACCACCACCACTTCACCACAACCCCACCACCACGTCAACCACCACCCCCACCACCACGCCTATCACCTCCATCACCACCTCCACCACCACCACCCCACCACCACCTTGACCACCACCCCACCATCACTCCTACCACGTCCACCTCTACCACGCCCGTAACAACCACCGCCAGCGCTACCTCCACCATCACCCCCACCGCCACCCTACCACATCTACCTCCACCACCACCCCACCACCACAACCACCTCCACCCCATCACCACACCTACCACCACCACCTTTACCACGTCCACCTCTACCACGCCCCTAACAACCACCTTTACCACGTCCACCTCTACCACGCCCCTAACAACCACCGCCAGCGCTACCTTCACCGCCACCCTACCACATCTACCTCCACCACCACCCCACCACCACAACCACCTCCACCCCATTAACACACCTTCCACCACCACCTTTACCACCACCCCTACCACCACCCCTACATCTCCACCACCACCACCACCCCCACCAACACAACGACGACTACCACCCCACCACCACCCTACCACCTCCACCACCACCTCTACCACCACCGCCATCTCCACTTCCAACTTTAGCTCAACCACCACCACCACTTTACCACCACCACCACCCCACAACCACCCTCCACCACTTCACCACCACCCCAACCACCACCCCTACAACCCACCAATACCTCCATCACCACCCCACATCACATCCAGATGGTTCTCTTAGCTGTCAGGTCGAGTTATCATGGCAGTTTGTGTTTATCTGGTAAGTCAATTCTTTTTGTAAACAATCATCTTGGGTTATAATCAAATTAAGTATAATTATAAGACAAACTGTTTGTCATACTTTATTAAAATAATAGCATACATTGTTAATAAATTTAAATGAGAGCACTGTAGTGTATATAGGCATGTAGGTAATTGGTACAATTTTCCAAATGAAGTTATAGCTTTGAGATTTAGTTTGATTCGATGGGATCTAAAAAATGTAATTCATTGATACCAAATTTAGTTTTGTTCCTCGATTCTAAAGAAAGTTATGATTTAAATTTTTTTGGAATTATTTGGGATAACTAACTAAAACAAAAAGTGGCAACAGATTTGAGAAATATTTTTTGAATAGAGCAGTCAATTGAAGTTATTGATTCATATAATCAGTTGTTATTTCCATTCTAATAGGTGCTGCACGGATGAACCAGTGGCACAGACAGCGAATCAGCATGGACTGATACATGAGCAGAGGTAGCACCACCACGTCAACCTCCACCCCCACCACCACGCCTACCACCTCCACCACCTTCACCTCCATCACCACCACCTTCACCACCACCCCACCATCACTCCTACCACCGCCTCCTCTACCACGCCCATAACAACCACCGCCGCGCTACCTCCACCACCACCCCCATTGCCACCTACCACATCTACCTCCACCACCACCACAACCACCACAACCACCTCTACCCCACCACCACCCTAACACCACCACCTTTACCACCAGCCCACCACCACCCCTACCACTCCACCGACACCTCCACCGCCACCACCACATCGACGACCACCACCCTACCGCCACCCTACCACCTCCACCACCACCTCTACCACCACTGCCATCTCCACTTCCAACTTTAGCTCAACCACCACCACCACTTTACCATTACCACCACCCCACAACCACACCCCTCAACTTCACCACCACCCCAACCACCACCCCTACCACCCACGAATACCTTTATCACCACCCCACATCACATCCAGATGGTTCTCTTAGCTGTCAGGTCGAGTTATCAGGGCAGTTTGTGTTTATCTGGTAAGTCAATTCTTTTTGTAAACAATCATCTTGGGTTATAATCAAATTAAGTATAATTATAAGACAAACTGTTTGTCATACTTTATTAAAATAATAGCATACATTGTTAATAAATTTAAATGGGAGCACTGTAGTGTATGTAGGCATGTAGGTAATTGCTACAATTTTCAAAATGAAATTATAGCTTTGAGATTTAGTTTGATTCGATGGGATCTAAAAAATGTAATTCATTGATACCAAATTTAGTTTTGTTCATCGATTCTAAAGAAAGTTATGATTTAATTGTTTTTGGAATTATTTGGGATAACTAACTAAAACAAAAAGTGGCAACAGATTTGAGAAAGATTTTTTGAATAGAGCAGTCAATTGAAGTTATTGATTCATATAATCAGTTGTTATTTCCATTCTAATAGGTGCTGACCGGATGAACCAGTGGCACAGACAGCGAAGCGGCATGGACTGATACATGAGTGGAGGTACCACCACCACAACCACGTCAACCACCACCCCCACCACCACGCCTATCACCTCCACCACCTTCACCTCCATCACCACCACCACCACCCCACCACCACCTTGACCACGACCCCACCATCACTCCTACCACGTCCACCTCTACCACACCAGTAACAACCACCGCCAGCGCTACCTCCACCACCACCCCCACCGCCACCCTACCACATCTACCTCCACCACCACCCCACCACCACAACCACCTCCACCCCATCACCACACCTACCACCACCACCTTTACCACCAGCCCACCACCACCCCTACCACTCCACCTCCACCACCACCACCCCCACCACCACGAGGACCACCACCCTACCACCTCCACCACCACCTCTACCACCACCGCCATCTCCACTTCCAACTTTAGCTCAACCACCACCACCACTTTACCACCACCCCACAACCACCCTCCACCACTTCACCACCACCCCTACCACCCACCAATACCTCCATCACCACCCCACATCACATCCAGATGGTTCTCTTAGCTGTCAGGTCGAGTTATCATGGCAGTTTGTGCTTATCTGGTAAGTCAATTCTTTTTGTAAACAATCATCTTGGGTTATAATCAAATTAAGTATAATTATAAGACAAACTGTTTGTCATACTTTATTAAAATAATAGCATACATTGTTAATAAATTTAAATGGGAGCACTGTAGTGTATGTAGGCATGTAGGTAATTGGTACAATTTTCAAAATGAAATTATAGCTTTGAGATTTAGTTTGATTCGATGGGATCTAAAAAATGTAATTCATTGATACCAAATTTAGTTTTCTTCCTCGATTCTAAAGAAAGTTATGATTTAATTGTTTTTGGAATTATTTGGGATAACTAACTAAAACAAAAAGTGGCAACAGATTTGAGAAAGATTTTTTGAATAGAGCAGCCAATTGAAGTTATTGATTCATATAATCAGTTGTTATTTCCATTCTAATAGGTGCTGCATGGATGAACCAGTGGCACAGACAGCGAAGCGGCATGGACTGATACATGAGCGGAGGTACCACCACCACAACCCCACCACCACGTCATCCACCAACCCCACCACCACGCCTATCACCTCCAACACCTTCACCTCCATAACCACCTCCACAACCACCACCCCACCACCACCTTGACCACCACCCCACCATCACTCCTATCACGTCCACCTCTACCACGCCCGTAACAACCACCGCCAGCGCTACCTCCACCACCACCCCCACCGCCACCCTACCACATCTACCTCCACCACCACAACCACCTCCACCCCATCACCACACCTACCACCACCACCTTTACCACCACCCCACAACCACCAACTACCACTTCACCACCACCCCAACCACCAACCCTACCACCCACCAATACCTCCATCACCACCCCACATCACATCCAGATGGTTCACTTAGCTGTCAGGTCGAGTTATCATGGCAGTTTGTGTTTATCTGGTAAGTCAATTCTTTTTGTAAACAATCATCTTGGGTTATAATCAAATTAAGTATAATTACAAGACAAACTGTTTGTCATACTTTATTAAAATAATAGCATACATTGTTAATAAATTTAAATGAGAGCATTGTAGTGTATATAAGCATGTAGGTAATTGGTACAATTTTCCAAATGAAGTTATAGCTTTGAGATTTAATTTGATTCGATGGGATCTAGAAAATGTAATTCATTGATACCAAATTTAGTTTTGTTCGTCGATTCTAAAGAAAGTTATGATTTTAATTGTTTTTGGAATTATTTGGGATAACTAACTAAAACAAAAAGTGGCAACAGATTTGAGAAAATTTTTTTGAATAGAGCAGTCAATTGAAGTTATTGATTCATATAATCAGTTGTTATTTCCATTCTAATAGGTGCTGCACGGATGAACCAGTGGCACAGACAGCGAAGCAGCATGGACTGATACATGAGCAGGGGTAGCAGCACCACCACCCCACCACCACGTCAACCTCCACCCCCACCACCACGCCTACCACCTCCACCACCTTCACCTCCATCACCACCTCCACCACCACCTTCACCACCACCCCATTACTCCTACCACCGCCACCTCTACCACGCCCGTAACAACCACAGCCAGCGCTACCTCCACCACCACCCCCATTGTCACCTACCACATCTACCTCCACCACCACCACAACCACCTCTACCCCACCACCACCCTAACACCACCACCTTTACCACCAGCCCACCACCACCCTTACCACTACACCAACACCTCCACCACCACCGCCACCACCACATCGACGACCACCACCCCACCACCACCCTACCACCTCCACCACCACCTCTACCACCACTGCCATCTCCACTTCCAACTTTAGCTCAACCACCACCACCACATTACCACCACCACCACCCCACAACCACACCCCACCACTTCACCACCACCCCAACCACCACCCCTACCACCCACGAATACCTCCATCACCACCCCACATCACATCCAGATGGTTCTCTTAGCTGTCAGGTCGAGTTATCATGGCAGTTTGTGTTTATCTGGTAAGTCAATTCTTTTTGTAAACAATCATCTTGGGTTATAATCAAATTAAGTATAATTATAAGACAAACTGTTTGTCATACTTTATTAAAATAATAGCATACATTGTTAATTAATTTAAATGGGAGCACTGTAGTGTATGTAGGCATGTAGGTAATTGGTACAATTTTCAAAATGAAATTATAGCTTTGAGATTTAGTTTGATTCGATGGGATCTAAAAAATGTAATTCATTGATACCAAATTTAGTTTTGTTCCTCGATTCTAAAGAAAGTTATGATTTAATTTTTTTTGGAATTATTTGGGATAACTAACTAAAACAAAAAGTGGCAACAGATTTGAGAAAGATTTTTTGAATAGAGCAGTCAATTGAAGTTATTGATTCATATAATCAGTTGTTATTTCCATTCAAATAGGTGCTGCACGGATGAACCAGTGGCACAGACAGCGAAGCGGCATGGACTGATACATGAACAGAGGTACCACCACCACAACCCCACCACCACATCAATCACCACCCCCACCCCCACCCCTATCACCTCCACCACCTCCATCACCACCTCCACCACCACCACCCCACCACCACCTTGACCACCACCCCACCATCACTCCTACCACGTTCACCTCTACCACGCCCGTAACAACCACCGCCAGCGCTACCTCCACCACTACCCCCACCGCCACCCTACCACATCTACCTCCACCACCACCCCACCTCCACCCCATCACCACACCTACCATTACCACCTTTACCACCAGCCCACCACCACCCCTACCACTCCACCGACACCACCACCACCCCCACCACCACAACGACGACCACCACCCCACCACCACCCTACCACCCCACCACCACCCTACCACCTCCACCACCACCTCTACCACCACCGCCATCTCCACTTCCAACTTTAGCTCAACCACCACCACCACTTTACCACCACCACCACCCCACAACTACCCTCCACCACTTCACCACCACCCCTACCACCCACCAATACCTCCATCACCACCCCACATCACATCCAGATGGTTCACTTAGCTGGCAGGTCGAGTTATTATTGCAGTTTGTGTTTATCTGGTAAGTCAATTCTTTTTGTAAACAATCATCTTGGGTTATAATCAAATTAAGTATAATTATAAGACAAACTGTTTGTCATACTTTATTAAAATAATAGCATACATTGTTGATAAATTTAAATGGGAGCACTGTAGTGTATGTAGGCATGTAGGTAATTGGTACAATTTTCAAAACGAAATTAAAGCTTTGAGATTTAGTTTGATTCGATGGGATCTAAAAAATGTAATTCATTGATACCAAATTTAGTTTTGTTCCTCGATTCTAAAGAAAATTATGATTTAATTGTTTTTGGAATTATTTGGGATAACTAACTAAAACAAAAAGTGGCAACAGATTTGAGAAAGATTTTTTGAATAGAGCAGCCAATTGAAGTTATTGATTCATATAATCATTTGTTATTTCCATTCTAATAGGTGCTGCACTGATGAACCAGTGGCACAGACAGCGAAGCGGCATGGACTGATACATGAGCGGATGTACCACAAGCCCATGACCACCACCACCACCATGCCTACCACCTCCACCACCTTCACCTCCATCACCACTCCACCCCACCACCACCTTGACCACCACCCCACCATCACTCCTACCACGTCCACCTCTACCACCCCCAGTAACAACCACCGCCAGCGCTACCTCTACCACCACCTTCACCGCCACCCTACCACATCTACCTCCACCACCACCCCACCACCACAACCACTTCCACCCCATCACCACACCTACCACCACCACCTTTACCACCACCCCTACATCTCCACCACCACCCCCACCACCACAACAATGACCACCACCCCACCACCACCCTACCACCTCCGCCACCACCTCTACCACCACCGCCATCTCCACTTCCAACTTTAGCTCAACCACCACCACCACTTTACCACCACCCCACAACCACCCTCCACCACCACCACCCCCACCACCACAACAACGACCACCACCCTACCACCTCCACCACCACCTCTACCACCACCGCCATCTCCACTGCCAACTTTAGCTCAACCACCACCACCACTTTACCACCACCACCACCACCCTACAACCACCCTCCACCACTTCACCACCACCCCAACCACCACCCCTACCACCCACCAATACCTCCATCACCTCCCCACATCACATCCAGATGGTTCTCTTAGCTGTCAGGTCGAGTTATCATGGCAGTTTGTGTTTATCTGGTAAGTCAATTCTTTTTGTAAACAATCATCTTGGGTTATAATCAAATTAAGTATAATTATAAGACAAACTGTTTGTCATACTTTATTAAAATAATAGCATACATTGTTAATAAATTTAAATGGGAGCACTGTAGTGTATATAGGCATGTAGGTAATTGGTACAATTTTCCAAATGAAGTTATAGCTTTGAGATTTAGTTTGATTCGATGGGATCTAGAAAATGTAATTCATTGATACCAAATTTAGTTTTGTTCGTCATTTCTAAAGAAAGTTATGATTTAATTTTTTTTGGAATTATTTGGGATAACTAACTAAAACAAAAAGTGGCAACAGATTTGAGAAAGATTTTTTGAATAGAGCAGTCAATTGAAGTTATTGATTCATATAATCAGTTGTTATTTCCATTCTAATAGGTGCTGCACGGATGAACAAAAGGCACAGAAAGCGAAGCAGCATGGACTGATACATGAGCGGAGGTACCACCACCACCACCCCACCACCACATCAACCTCCACCCCCACCACCACGCCTACCACCTCCACCACCTTCACCTCCATCACCACCCCAACCACCACCCCTACCACCCACGAATACCTCCATCACCACCCCACATCACATCCAGATGGTTCTCTTAGCTGTCAGGTCGAGTTATCATGGCAGTTTGTGTTTATCTGGTAAGTCAATTCTTTTTGTTAACAATCATCTTAGGTTATAATCAAATTAAGTATTATTATAAGACAAACTGTTTGTCATACTTTATTAAAATAATAGCATACATTGTTAATTAATTTAAATGGGAGCACTGTAGTGTAGGTAGGCATGTAGGTAATTGGTACAATTTTCAAAATGAAATTATAGCTTTGAGATTTAGTTTGATTCGATGAGATCTAAAAAATGTAATTCATTGATACCAAATTTAGTTTTGTTCGTCGATTCTAAAGAAAGTTATGATTTAATTTTTTTTGGAATTATTTGGGATAACTAACTAAAACAAAAAGTGGCAACAGATTTGAGAAAGATTTTTTGAATAGAGCAGTCATTTGAAGTTATTGATTCATATAATCAGTTGTTATTTCCATTCTAATAGGTGCTGCACGGATAAACCAGTGGCACAGACAGCGAAGCGGCATGGACTGATACATGAGCGGAGGTACCACCACCACAACCCCACCACCACGTCAACCACCACCCCCACCACAAGGCCTACCACCTCCATCACCACCTCCACCACCACCCCAACACCACCTTCACCACCACCCCACCATCACTCCTACTACGTCCACCTCTACCACACCCATAACAACCACTGCCACCACACCTACCACCACCACCTTTACCACCAGCCCACCACCACCCCTACCACTCCACCGACACCTCCACCACCACCCCCACCACAAAAACCCCACCACCACGTCAACCACCACCCCCACCACCAGGCCTACCACCTCCACCACCTTCACCTCCATCACCACCTCCACCACCACCCCACCACCACCTTCACCACCACCCCACCATCACTCCTACCACGTCCACCTCTACCATGCCCGTAACAACCACCGCCAGCGCTACCTCCACCACCACCGCCACCCTACCACATCTACCTCCATCACCACCCCACCACCACAACCACCTTCACCCCATCACCACACCTACCACCACCACCTTTTCCACCAGCCCACCACCACCCCTACCACTCCACCGACACCTCCACCACCACCTCCACCACCACCCCCACCACCACAACGACGACCACCACCCCGACACCACCCTACCACCTCCACCACCACCTCTACCACCACCGCCATCTCCACTTCCAACTTTAGCTCAACCACCACCACCACTTTACCACCACCACCACCCCACAACCACACCCCACCACTTCACCACCACCCCTACCACCCACGAATACCTCCATCACCACCCCACATCACATCCAGATGGTTCTCTTAGCTGTCAGGTCGAGTTATTATTGCAGTTTGTGTTTATCTGGTAAGTCAATTCTTTTTGTAAACAATCATCTTGGATTATAATCAAATTAAGTATAATTATAAGACAAACTGTTTGTCATACTTTATTAAAATAATAGCATACATTGTTAATAAATTTAAATGGGAGCACTGTAGTGTATGTAGGCATGTAGGTAATTGGTACAATTTTCAAAATGAAGTTATAGCTTTGAGATTTAGTTTGATTCGATGGGATCTAAAAAATGTAATTCATTGATACCAAATTTAGTTTTGTTTGTCAATTCTAAAGAAAGTTATGATTTAATTTTTTGGGAATTATTTGTGATAACTAACTAAAACAAAAACTGGCAACAGATTTGAGAAAGATTTTTTGAATAGAGCAGTCAATTGAAGTTATTGATTCATATAATCAGTTGTTATTTCCATTCTAATAGGTGCTGCACGGATGAACCAGTGGCACAGAAAGCAAAGCGGCATGGACTAATACATGAGCGGAGGTACCAACACCACCACCCCACCACCACGTCAACCTCCACCCTTACCACCACGCCTACCATGTCCACCACCTCCATCACCACCTCCACCACCACCTTCTCCACCACCCCACCATCACTCCTACCACCTCCACCTCTGCCACGCCCGTAACAACCACCTCCATCGCTACCTCCACCACCACCCCCATTGCCACCTACCACATCTACCTCCATCACCACAACCACAACCACCTCCACCCCACCACCACCCTACCACCACCACCCTACCACCACCACCTTTACCACCAGTCCACCACCACCCCTATCTCTCCACCGACACCTCCACCACCACCGCCATCACCACATCGACGAACACCACCCCACCACCACCCTACCACCTCTACCACCACTGCCATCTCCACTTCCAACTTTAGCTCAACGACCACCACAACTTTACCACCACCACCACCCCAGAACCACACCCCACAACCACACCCCACCACTTCACCACCACCCCTACCACCCACGAATACCTCCATCATCACCCCACATCACATCCAGATGGTTCTCTTAGCTGTCAGGTCGAGTTATCATTGCAGTTTGTGTTTATCTGGTAAGTCAATTCTTTTTGTAAACAATCATCTTGGGTTATAATCAAATTAAGTATAATTATAAGACAAACTGTTTGTCATACTTTATTAAAATAATAGCATACATTGTTAATAAATTTAAATTGGAGCACTGTAGTGTATGTAGGCGTGTAGGTAATTGGTACAATTTTCAAAATGAAGTTATAGCTTTGAGATTTAGTTTGATTCGATGGGATCTAACAAATGTAATTCATTGATACCAAATTTAGTTTTGTTCGTCGATTCTAAAGAAAGTTATGATTTAATTTTTTGGGAATTATTTGGGATAACTAACTAAAACAAAAACTGGCAACAGATTTGAGAAAGATTTTTTGAATAGAGCAGTCAATTGAAGTTATTGATTCATATAATCAGTTGTTATTTCCATTCTAATAGGTGCTGCACGGATGAACCAGTGGCACAGACAGCGAAGCGGCATGGACTGATACATGAGCGGAGGTACCACCACCACCACGACAACCTCCACCCCCACCACCACGCCTACCACCTCCACCACCTTCACCTCCATCACCACCAGCTCCACCACCACCTTCACCACCACCACCTTCACCACCACCCCACCATCACTCCTACCACCTCCACCTCTACCACGCCCTTAACAACCACCGCCAGTGCTACCTCCACCACCACCCCCATTGCCACCTACCACATCTACCTCCACAACCACCTCCACCCCACCATTACCCTACCACCACCACCCTACCATCACCACCTTTACCACCAGTCCACCACCACCCCTATCACTCCACCGACACCTCCACCACCATCACCACATCGACGACCACCACCCCACCACCCCCCTACCATCTCCATCACCACCTCTACCACCACTGCCATCTCCACTTCCAACTTTAGCTCAACGACCACCACAACTTCACCACCACCCCAACCACCACCCCTACCACCCATGAATACCTTTATCACCACCCCACATCACATCCAGATGGTTCTCTTAGCTGTCAGGTCGAGTTATCAGGGCAGTTTGTGTTTATCTGGTAAGTCAATTCTTTTTGTAAACAATCATCTTGGGTTATAATCAAATTAAGTATAATTATAAGACAAACTGTTTGTCATACTTTATCAATATAATAGCATACATTGTTAATAAATTTAAATGGGAGCACTGTAGTGTATGTAGGCATGTAGGTAATTGGTACAATTTTCAAAATGAAGTTATAGCTTTGAGATTTAGTTTGATTCGATGGGATCTAAAAAATGTAATTCATTGATACCAAATTTAGTTTTTTTCGTCGATTCTAAAGAAAGTTATGATTTAATTTTTTGGGGAATTATTTGGGATAACTAACTAAAACAAAAACTGGCAACAGATTTGAGAAAGATTTTTTGAATAGAGCAGTCAATTGAAGTTATTGATTCATATAATCAGTTGTTATTTCCATTCTAATAGGTGCTGCATGGATGAACCAGTGGCACAGACAGCGAAGCGGCATGGACTGATACATGAGCGGAGGTACCACCACCACCACCCCACCACCACGACAACCTCCACCCCCACCACCACGCCTACCATCTCCACCACCTTCACCTCTATCACCACCTCCTCCACCACCTTCACCACCACCCCACCATCACTCCTACCACCTCCACCTCTACCACGCCCGTAACAACCACCGCCAGTGCTACCTCCACCACCACCCCCATTGCCACCTACCACATCTACCTTCACCACCACCCCACCACCACAACCACCTCCACCCCACCACCACCCTACCATTACCACCCTACCACCACCACCTTTACCACCAGTCCACCACCACCCCTACCACTCCACCGACACCTCCACCACCACCACCCCCACCACCACAACGACGACCACCACCCCACCACCACCCTACCACCCCACCACCACCCTACCACCTCCACCACCACCTCTACCACCACTGCCCCCTCCACTTCAAACTTTAGCTCAACGACCACCACAACTTTACCACCACCACCACCCCACAACCACACCCCACCACTTCACCACCACCCCAACCACCACCCCTACCACCCACGAAAACCTCCATCACCACCCCACATCACATCCAGATGGTTCTCTTAGCTGTCAGGTCGAGTTATCATTGTAGTTTGTGTTTATCTGGTAAGTCAATTCTTTTTGTAAACAATCATCTTGGGTTATAATCAAATTAAGTATAATTATAAGACAAACTGTTTGTCATACTTTATTAAAATAATAGCATACATTGTTAATAAATTTAAATTGGAGCACTGTAGTGTATGTAGGCGTGTAGGTAATTGGTACAATTTTCAAAATGAAGTTATAGCTTTGAGATTTAGTTTGATTCGATGGGATCTAACGAATGTAATTCATTGATACCAAATTTAGTTTTGTTCGTCGATTCTAAAGAAAGTTATGATTTAATTTTTTGGGAATTATTTGGGATAACTAACTAAAACAAAAACTGGCAACAGATTTAAGAAAGATTTTTTGAATAGAGCAGTCAATTGAAGTTATTGATTCATATAATCAGTTGTTATTTCCATTCTAATAGGTGCTGCACGGATGAACCAGTGGCACAGACAGCGAAGCGGCATGGACTGATACATGAGCGGAGGTACCATCACCACCACGACAACCTCCACCCCCACCACCACGCCTACCACCTCCACCACCTTCACCTCCATCACCACCAGCTCCACCACCACCTTCACCACCACCACCACCTTGACCACCACCCCACCATCACTCCTACCACCTTAACCTCTACCACGCCCTTAACAACCACCACCAGTGCTACCTCCACCACCACCCCCATTGCCACCTACCACATCTACCTCCACAACCACCTCCACCCCACCATTACCCTACCACCACCACCCTACCATCACCACCTTTACCACCAGTCCACCACCACCCCTATCACTCCACCGACACCTCCACCACCATCACCACATCGACGACCACCACCCCACCACCCCCCTACCATCTCCATCACCACCTCTACCACCACTGCCATCTCCACTTCCAACTTTAGCTCAACGACCACCACAACTTCACCACCACCCCAACCACCACCCCTACCACCCACGAATACCTTTATCACCACCCCACATCACATCCAGATGGTTCTCTTAGCTGTCAGGTCGAGTTATCAGGGCAGTTTGTGTTTATCTGGTAAGTCAATTCTTTTTGTAAACAATCATCTTGGGTTATAATCAAATTAAGTATAATTATAAGACAAACTGTTTGTCATACTTTATCAATATAATAGCATACATTGTTAATAAATTTAAATGGGAGCACTGTAGTGTATGTAGGCATGTAGGTAATTGGTACAATTTTCAAAATGAAGTTATAGCTTTGAGATTTAGTTTGATTCGATGGGATCTAAAAAATGTAATTCATTGATACCAAATTTAGTTTTGTTCGTCGATTCTAAAGAAAGTTATGATTTAATTTTTTTGGAATTATTTGGGATAACTAACTAAAACAAAAACTGGCAACAGATTTGAGAAAGATTTTTTGAATAGAGCACTCAATTGAAGTTATTGATTCATATAATCAGTTGTTATTTCCATTCTAATAGGTGCTGCACGGATGAACCAGTGGCACAGACAGCGAAGCGGCATGGACTGATACATGAGCGGAGGTACCACCACCCCACCACCACGACAACCTCCACCCCCACCACCACGCCTACCATCTCCACCACCTTCACCTCTATCACCACCTCCTCCACCACCTTCACCACCACCCCACCATCACTCCTACCACCTCCACCTCTACCACGCCCGTAACAACCACCGCCAGTGCTACCTCCACCACCACCCCCATTGCCACCTACCACATCTACCTTCACCACCACCCCACCACCACAACCACCTCCACCCCACCACCACCCTACCATTACCACCCTACCACCACCACCTTTACCACCAGTCCACCACCACCCCTACCACTCCACCGACACCTCCACCACCACCACCCCCACCACCACAACGACGACCACCACCCCACCACCACCCTACCACCCCACCACCACCCTACCACCTCCACCACCACCTCTACCACCACTGCCCCCTCCACTTCAAACTTTAGCTCAACGACCACCACAACTTTACCACCACCACCACCCCACAACCACACCCCACCACTTCACCACCACCCCAACCACCACCCCTACCACCCACGAAAACCTCCATCACCACCCCACATCACATCCAGATGGTTCTCTTAGCTGTCAGGTCGAGTTATCATTGTAGTTTGTGTTTATCTGGTAAGTCAATTCTTTTTGTAAACAATCATCTTGGGTTATAATCAAATTAAGTATAATTATAAGACAAACTGTTTGTCATACTTTATTAAAATAATAGCATACATTGTTAATAAATTTAAATTGGAGCACTGTAGTGTATGTAGGCGTGTAGGTAATTGGTACAATTTTCAAAATGAAGTTATAGCTTTGAGATTTAGTTTGATTCGATGGGATCTAACAAATGTAATTCATTGATACCAAATTTAGTTTTGTTCGTCGATTCTAAAGAAAGTTATGATTTAATTTTTTGGGAATTATTTGGGATAACTAACTAAAACAAAAACTGGCAACAGATTTAAGAAAGATTTTTTGAATAGAGCAGTCAATTGAAGTTATTGATTCATATAATCAGTTGTTATTTCCATTCTAATAGGTGCTGCACGGATGAACCAGTGGCACAGACAGCGAAGCGGCATGGACTGATACATGAGCGGAGGTACCATCACCACCACGACAACCTCCACCCCCACCACCACGCCTACCACCTCCACCACCTTCACCTCCATCACCACCAGCTCCACCACCACCTTCACCACCACCACCACCTTGACCACCACCCCACCATCACTCCTACCACCTTAACCTCTACCACGCCCTTAACAACCACCACCAGTGCTACCTCCACCACCACCCCCATTGCCACCTACCACATCTACCTCCACAACCACCTCCACCCCACCATTACCCTACCACCACCACCCTACCATCACCACCTTTACCACCAGTCCACCACCACCCCTATCACTCCACCGACACCTCCACCACCATCACCACGCCTACCATCTCCACCACCTTCACCTCTATCACCACCTCCTCCACCACCTTCACCACCACCCCACCATCACTCCTACCACCTCCACCTCTACCACGCCCGTAACAACCACCGCCAGTGCTACCTCCACCACCACCCCCATTGCCACCTACCACATCTACCTTCACCACCACCCCACCACCACAACCACCTCCACCCCACCACCACCCTACCATTACCACCCTACCACCACCACCTTTACCACCAGTCCACCACCACCCCTACCACTCCACCGACACCTCCACCACCACCACCCCCACCACCACAACGACGACCACCACCCCACCACCACCCTACCACCCCACCACCACCCTACCACCTCCACCACCACCTCTACCACCACTGCCCCCTCCACTTCAAACTTTAGCTCAACGACCACCACAACTTTACCACCACCACCACCCCACAACCACACCCCACCACTTCACCACCACCCCAACCACCACCCCTACCACCCACGAAAACCTCCATCACCACCCCACATCACATCCAGATGGTTCTCTTAGCTGTCAGGTCGAGTTATCATTGTAGTTTGTGTTTATCTGGTAAGTCAATTCTTTTTGTAAACAATCATCTTGGGTTATAATCAAATTAAGTATAATGATAAGACAAACTGTTTGTCATACTTTATTAAAATAATAGCATACATTGTTAATAAATTTAAATTGGAGCACTGTAGTGTATGTAGGCGTGTAGGTAATTGGTACAATTTTCAAAATGAAGTTATAGCTTTGAGATTTAGTTTGATTCGATGGGATCTAACAAATGTAATTCATTGATACCAAATTTAGTTTTGTTCGTCGATTCTAAAGAAAGTTATGATTTAATTTTTTGGGAATTATTTGGGATAACTAACTAAAACAAAAACTGGCAACAGATTTGAGAAAGATTTTTTGAATAGAGCAGTCAATTGAAGTTATTGATTCATATAATCAGTTGTTATTTCCATTCTAATAGGTGCTGCACGGATGAACCAGTGGCACAGACAGCGAAGCGGCATGGACTGATACATGAGCGGAGGTACCACCACCACCACCCCACCACCACGACAACCTCCACCCCCACCACCACGCCTACCATCTCCACCACCTTCACCTCTATCACCACCTCCTCCACCACCTTCACCACCACCCCACCATCACTCCTACCACCTCCACCTCTACCACGCCCGTAACAACCACCGCCAGTGCTACCTCCACCACCACCCCCATTGCCACCTACCACATCTACCTTCACCACCACCCCACCACCACAACCACCTCCACCCCACCACCACCCTACCATTACCACCCTACCACCACCACCTTTACCACCAGTCCACCACCACCCCTACCACTCCACCAACACCTCCACCACCACCACCCCCACCACCACAACGACGACCACCACCCCACCACCACCCTACCACCCCACCACCACCCTACCACCTCCACCACCACCTCTACCACCACTGCCCCCTCCACTTCAAACTTTAGCTCAACGACCACCACAACTTTACCACCACCACCACCCCACAACCACACCCCACCACTTCACCACCACCCCAACCACCACCCCTACCACCCACGAAAACCTCCATCACCACCCCACATCACATCCAGATGGTTCTCTTAGCTGTCAGGTCGAGTTATCATTGTAGTTTGTGTTTATCTGGTAAGTCAATTCTTTTTGTAAACAATCATCTTGGGTTATAATCAAATTAAGTATAATGATAAGACAAACTGTTTGTCATACTTTATTAAAATAATAGCATATGTTGTTAATTAATTTAAATGAGAGCACTGTAGTGTATGTAGGCATGTAGGTAATTGGTACAATTTTCAAAATGAAGTTATGGCTTTGAGATTTAATTTGATTTGATGGGATCTAGAAAATGTAATTCATTGATACCAAATTTAGTTTTGTTCGTCGATTCTAAAGAAAGTTATGATTTAATTTTGTTTGGAATTATTTGGGATAACTAACTAAAACAAAAACTGGCAACAGATTTGAGAAAGATTTTTTAAATAGAGCAGTCAATTGAAGTTATTGATTCATATAATCAGTTGTTATTTCCATTCTAATAGGTGCTGCACGGATGAAACAGTGGCACAGACAGCGAAGCGGCATGGACAGATACATGAGTGGAGGTACCACCACCACCACCCCACAACCACATCAACCACCACCCCCACCACCACGCCTACCACCTCCACCACCTTGACCTCCACCACCTTGACCTCCATCACCACATCCACCACCACCCCACCACCACCTTCACAATCACCCCACCATCACCTCCACCTCTACCACGCCCATAACAATTACCGCCAACGCTACCTCCACCACCACCGCTTCCCTACCACATCTACCTCCACCACTACCCCACCACCACAACCACCTCCACCCCACCACCACCCCTACCACCACCACCTTTACCACCAGCCCACCACCACCGCTACCACTCCACCGACACCTGCACCACCACTGCCACCACCACATCGACGACCACCACCCTACCACCTCCACCACCACCTCTACCACCACTGCAATCTCCACTTCCAACTTTAGCTCAGCCACCACCACCACTTTACCACCACCCCCACCCCACAACCACCCTCCACCACTTCACCACCACCCCAACCACCACCCCTACCACCAACCAATACCTCCATCACTACCCCACATCACATCCAGATGGTTCTCTTAGCTGTCAGGTCGAGTTATCATAGCAGTTTGTGTTTATCTGGTAAGTCAATTCTTTTTGTAAACAATCATCTTGGGTTATAATCAAATTAAGTATAATTATAAGACAAACTGTTTGTCATACTTTATCAATATAATAGCATACATTGTTAATAAATTTAAATGGGAGCACTGTAGTGTATGTAGGCATGTAGGTAATTGGTACAATTTTCAAAATGAAGTTATAGCTTTGAGATTTAGTTTGATTCGATGGGATCTAACAAATGTAATTCATTGATACCAAATTTAGTTTTGTTCGTCGATTCTAAAGAAAGTTATGATTTAATTTTTTGGGAATTATTTGGGATAACTAACTAAAACAAAAACTGGCAACAGATTTGAGAAAGATTTTTTGAATAGAGCAGTCAATTGAAGTTATTGATTCATATAATCAGTTGTTATTTCCATTCTAATAGGTGCTGCACGGATGAACCAGTGGCACAGACAGCGAAGCGGCATGGACTGATACATGAGCGGAGGTACCACCACCACCACGACAACCTCCACCCCCACCACCACGCCTACCACCTCCACCACCTTCACCTCCATCACCACCAGCTCCACCACCACCTTCACCACCACCACCTTGACCACCACCCCACCATCACTCCTACCACCTCCACCTCTACCACGCCCTTAACAACCACCGCCAGTGCTACCTCCACCACCACCCCCATTGCCACCTACCACATCTACCTCCACAACCACCTCCACCCCACCATTACCCTACCACCACCACCCTACCATCACCACCTTTACCACCAGTCCACCACCACCCCTATCACTCCACCGACACCTCCACCACCATCACCACATCGACGACCACCACCCCACCACCCCCCTACCATCTCCATCACCACCTCTACCACCACTGCCATCTCCACTTCCAACTTTAGCTCAACGACCACCACAACTTCGCCACCACCCCAACCACCACCCCTACCACCCACGAATACCTTTATCACCACCCCACATCACATCCAGATGGTTCTCTTAGCTGTCAGGTCGAGTTATCAGGGCAGTTTGTGTTTATCTGGTAAGTCAATTCTTTTTGTAAACAATCATCTTGGGTTATAATCAAATTAAGTATAATTAAAAGACAAACTGTTTGTCATACTTTATCAATATAATAGCATACATTGTTAATAAATTTAAATGGGAGCACTGTAGTGTATGTAGGCATGTAGGTAATTGGTACAATTTTCAAAATGAAGTTATAGCTTTGAGATTTAGTTTGATTCGATGGGATCTAAAAAATGTAATTCATTGATACCAAATTTAGTTTTGTTCGTCGATTCTAAAGAAAGTTATGATTTAATTTTTTTGGAATTATTTGGGATAACTAACTAAAACAAAAACTGGCAACAGATTTGAGAAAGATTTTTTGAATAGAGCAGTCAATTGAAGTTATTGATTCATATAATCAGTTGTTATTTCCATTCTAATAGGTGCTGCACGGATGAACCAGTGGCACAGACAGCGAAGCGGCATGGACTGATACATGAGCGGAGGTACCACCACCCCACCACCACGACAACCTCCACCCCCACCACCACGCCTACCATCTCCACCACCTTCACCTCTATCACCACCTCCTCCACCACCTTCACCACCACCCCACCATCACTCCTACCACCTCCACCTCTACCACGCCCGTAACAACCACCGCCAGTGCTACCTCCACCACCACCCCCATTGCCACCTACCACATCTACCTTCACCACCACCCCACCACCACAACCACCTCCACCCCACCACCACCCTACCATTACCCCCCTACCACCACCACCTTTACCACCAGTCCACCACCACCCCTACCACTCCACCGACACCTCCACCACCACCACCCCCACCACCACAACGACGACCACCACCCCACCACCACCCTACCACCCCACCACCACCCTACCACCTCCACCACCACCTCTACCACCACTGCCCCCTCCACTTCAAACTTTAGCTCAACGACCACCACAACTTTACCACCACCACCACCCCACAACCACACCCCACCACTTCACCACCACCCCAACCACCACCCCTACCACCCACGAAAACCTCCATCACCACCCCACATCACATCCAGATGGTTCTCTTAGCTGTCAGGTCGAGTTATCATTGTAGTTTGTGTTTATCTGGTAAGTCAATTCTTTTTGTAAACAATCATCTTGGGTTATAATCAAATTAAGTATAATGATAAGACAAACTGTTTGTCATACTTTATTAAAATAATAGCATACATTGTTAATAAATTTAAATTGGAGCACTGTAGTGTATGTAGGCGTGTAGGTAATTGGTACAATTTTCAAAATGAAGTTATAGCTTTGAGATTTAGTTTGATTCGATGGGATCTAACAAATGTAATTCATTGATACCAAATTTAGTTTTGTTCGTCGATTCTAAAGAAAGTTATGATTTAATTTTTTGGGAATTATTTGGGATAACTAACTAAAACAAAAACTGGCAACAGATTTGAGAAAGATTTTTTGAATAGAGCAGTCAATTGAAGTTATTGATTCATATAATCAGTTGTTATTTCCATTCTAATAGGTGCTGCACGGATGAACCAGTGGCACAGACAGCGAAGCGGCATGGACTGATACATGAGCGGAGGTACCACCACCACCACCCCACCACCACGACAACCTCCACCCCCACCACCACGCCTACCATCTCCACCACCTTCACCTCTATCACCACCTCCTCCACCACCTTCACCACCACCCCACCATCACTCCTACCACCTCCACCTCTACCACGCCCGTAACAACCACCGCCAGTGCTACCTCCACCACCACCCCCATTGCCACCTACCACATCTACCTTCACCACCACCCCACCACCACAACCACCTCCACCCCACCACCACCCTACCATTACCACCCTACCACCACCACCTTTACCACCAGTCCACCACCACCCCTACCACTCCACCACCACCCCTACCACTCCACCGACACCTCCACCACCACCACCCCCACCACCACAACGACGACCACCACCCCACCACCACCCTACCACCCCACCACCACCCTACCACCTCCACCACCACCTCTACCACCACTGCCCCCTCCACTTCAAACTTTAGCTCAACGACCACCACAACTTTACCACCACCACCACCCCACAACCACACCCCACCACTTCACCACCACCCCAACCACCACCCCTACCACCCACGAAAACCTCCATCACCACCCCACATCACATCCAGATGGTTCTCTTAGCTGTCAGGTCGAGTTATCATTGTAGTTTGTGTTTATCTGGTAAGTCAATTCTTTTTGTAAACAATCATCTTGGGTTATAATCAAATTAAGTATAATGATAAGACAAACTGTTTGTCATACTTTATTAAAATAATAGCATATGTTGTTAATTAATTTAAATGAGAGCACTGTAGTGTATGTAGGCATGTAGGTAATTGGTACAATTTTCAAAATGAAGTTATGGCTTTGAGATTTAATTTGATTTGATGGGATCTAGAAAATGTAATTCATTGATACCAAATTTAGTTTTGTTCGTCGATTCTAAAGAAAGTTATGATTTAATTTTGTTTGGAATTATTTGGGATAACTAACTAAAACAAAAACTGGCAACAGATTTGAGAAAGATTTTTTAAATAGAGCAGTCAATTGAAGTTATTGATTCATATAATCAGTTGTTATTTCCATTCTAATAGGTGCTGCACGGATGAACCAGTGGCACAGACAGCGAAGCGGCATGGACAGATACATGAGTGGAGGTACCACCACCACCACCCCACAACCACGTCAACCACCACCCCCACCACCACGCCTACCACCTCCACCACCTTGACCTCCACCACCTTGACCTCCATCACCACATCCACCACCACCCCACCACCACCTTCACAATCACCCCACCATCACCTCCACCTCTACCACGCCCATAACAATTACCGCCAACGCTACCTCCACCACCACCGCTTCCCTACCACATCTACCTCCACCACTACCCCACCACCACAACCACCTCCACCCCACCACCACCCCTACCACCACCACCTTTACCACCAGCCCACCACCACCGCTACCACTCCACCGACACCTGCACCACCACTGCCACCACCACATCGACGACCACCACCCTACCACCTCCACCACCACCTCTACCACCACTGCAATCTCCACTTCCAACTTTAGCTCAGCCACCACCACCACTTTACCACCACCCCCACCCCACAACCACCCTCCACCACCACCCCTACCACCAACCAATACCTCCATCACTACCCCACATCACATCCAGATGGTTCTCTTAGCTGTCAGGTCGAGTTATCATAGCAGTTTGTGTTTATCTGGTAAGTCAATTCTTTTTGTAAACAATCATCTTGGATTATAATCAAATTAAGTATAATGATAAGACAAACTGTTTGTCATACTTTATTAAAATAATAGCATACATTGTTAATTAATTTAAATGGGAGCACTGTAGTGTATGTAGGCATGTAGGTAATTGGTACAATTTTCAAAATGAAGTTATACCTTTGAGATTTAGTTTGATTCGATGGGATCTAAAAAAATGTAATTCATTGATACCAAATTTTGTTTGTCAATTCTAAAGAAAGTTATGATTTAATTTTTTTGGAATTATTTGGGATAACTAACTAAAACAAAAACTGGCAACAGATTTGAGAAAGATTTTTTAAATAGAGCAGTCAATTGAAGTTATTGATTCATATAATCAGTTGTTATTTCCATTCTAATAGGTGCTGCACGGATGAACCAGTGGCATAGATAGCGAAGCGGCATGGACTGATACATGAGCGGAGGTACCACCACCACATCCAGCACCTTTACCTCCACCACCACATCCACCACCACCCCACAATCATTCCTACCACCTCCACCACGCCCGTAACAACCACTGCAAGCGCTACCTCCACCACCACCCTACCACATCCACCTCCACCACCACCCCTACCACCACCACCTTTACCATCACCCCACCACAACCCCTACCACTCCATTGACACCTTCACCCTCATTACCACTCCTACCACCGCCACCACTTCACCTCCACCAGCACCTCCAACACCACCACCACTTCACCCCCAGCTCTACCACCATCGCCACCACCACCACCTTACCACCTTGACCACCACCACCCCACTCTTACCACCTCCTCCCCTACCACCTCTACCATGAACGCCACCAGTTCAACCAACGCCACCACATCAACCAACACCACCAATACCTCCATTACCACCTCCACCACCACATCCACGACAACCCCACCACCACCACCTTCACATCACTTCTACCACATCCACCATCACCACCATTGCCATCTCCACCCCTACCATATCCACCTTTACCACCACCGCACCTCCAACACCAGCTCCACCACTTTACCATCACCTTCACCACCACCCCAACCACCACACCTACCACCCCCACCAATACCTCCATCACCACCAAACTACTACCACCACTTCACAACCACCCTATCACCACCTTCTCCACCACCAACCCTACCACCTCCACCTTCACTACCATCTCTACCACCATCACCACCACCACCCCTATCATCACCACCCCACCCACTCCACCGACAACTCCACCACCACCTCCACCCCACCACC
The DNA here is from genome assembly GCA_964017045.1 of Omphiscola glabra. Lineage (NCBI taxonomy): Eukaryota > Metazoa > Mollusca > Gastropoda > Lymnaeidae > Omphiscola > Omphiscola glabra. The sequence goes on along the minus strand of OZ024811.1, from coordinate 16,162,021 downwards.
ACGACCTTCACCACCACCTCCACAAACACCTCCACCAGCACCTTCACCACCACATTTAAGTCTGTAGTAAATTTTTAGTTTTTGTAAACTATTTTGTTTTCACCTTTGCCTAATAATTTCACATTTTGTAATATTGCTTAATTGATTTATTTTTTTTTAAATGAACTAAAATGAACTTTTTGTCATCTATTAATATTTTGTATTTGCTTAATTTTTTTTGTTGAAATAAATTTGTATCTACATTCTTCTTGTGACAACCCTAAAAAAATTGTATTTGTTATATGTACAACGGGTTGTGTGAGCAAGAGATTTGAAAGTTACAACCAAGAGGGAATCAATACTACACTTATGAGTAGTAGGCCTACATGTCATCTAAAACTTCCACCCATAGTCTTATACTTATATCATAGTAATTGTCTCTATTTATGTTATCAGTATTTTATTTTCAATGTGCCATGACTTAGTTGCCTTGAAACCAATCTCCTTTCACAGATCACATAGTTGCTCCCACTCAATCATTACTTCTGTACTTAAATGAAGAAATGATACAAACAATAGTTTACTGTACAAACAAGGAAGGAGAGAAAGTAAAAGGAGACAAATGGCAAAGAAATGATGTAACCTAATTGAATGATTTTATTTGCTGCCTACTCCATACTGGCCCCTAATTTATTTTATAGATTACTGGAGTACACAACTCAAACAACAATGTTCACAAACTAGTTAAGGGTTTTTTTTTCTATTAAATTTTAAAGTATTATTATTTCTTATATATCACGGTACCCCAGCCTAGGGCTGGGCTCACCGCGCTGTACATAAAAATATTAGGAAAATAGAAATAAAGTAAAATACATTTATGTAATAAAGAAAAGCTGTATCAAAACAAAAACAAATGCATATTCACCCCATCCACCCCAGAACTTTTACATGTCAAGTCATGGACGGCAGCCAGCAGCTTCGTTTATCGGTCAGTGGGGGAATCAGTCGGGATAGTAGAGTTTAAAGAGATGTGTTTTGAGTGCAGTTTTGAGGGCCTGGGTGATTGGTATGTTGCGGATGTGTAGTGGCAGAGAATTCCATTGTTTGGGAAAATTGTTTCTCAAATTATGCACCGGAGAATTAGACCCAGTAGACAGATATGGTATGAAAAAAAAGACTAGCCCTCCAAAAATAAGTCTCTTTCTAATGCTTTATACAATTGCATCCTTTAAGATATTAATTCCAACTACCTTGTGAATTAGTTCAAGTATGAGAAAGATTGTTGAAAGGAGATTCGAGATATCAATATCAGAAAAAAACAGTAGGTGTCCACATGTATGACGCCCAGTGCCAAGGAAGAGGTTTAAAATTGGTGGTTTTGTTCTGATTAAGCCAAGCTCTCTTTAGAGGAATAGTTGAAATTAATTCATTATGAATGAAATTTTCATTATTTAGAATACCCAATTAATTCATAAAGTACTGTGTGATTAAATCTTTTAATTTTAACTAAAACAATAAACATAAATAATCTTAAATAAAGGATTTAATTTTAATAATTAAATTAATATTATTACAATTCTAAAATTGAAATGAAAATAAAAATGTATCTTTATCATCTTGATTACTAGATTTTTAAAAATTGATCAAGAAATTTAACAAAGCAAAACAAAAATAGAATAAAACGATCATCTATGAAATAACGGAGAAAAAAATTTTCTTTGTAAATTTTCATAATTGTTTGTTAACACACCCGGGCCCGAAGCCATTTAATTTATACGGAGCCACTCCGGGTCCGGTCATTTTTGGCTATAGGTACTCGGGTACCAATAGGTGCAGCCTTAAAAAATAGCTGTGTAACAACAAAACAAAAACAAATTTATATTCACACCACAGGTATTGTCATCATCATATGCTGCTTAGAATATCTTTCTAAATTAATGTAAACTTATTGGTGCAGTCTGACAATTATTTTTATTTTCTTGCTTATTTATCAAATGTGTACACCCCTATCCCCATAATTTCTGATTTATTTCCATTTACTTTTAAACTAGGCCAAATTCTTCAAAGGTTTCCATTATCTGTTTGATTGATTAGTTTTGGGAAGAGGGTGGTATCTGATTAGTTTTGGGAAGAGGGTGGTATCTGATTAGTTTTGGGAAGTGGGTGGTATCTGATTAGTTTTGTTGGAAGAGGGTGGTATCTGATTAGTTTTGGGAAGAGGATGGTATCGTCAGCGTAAGCTAGCGTGTTTCTGTCTCCTCTGATAAATACTTCTTAAATGCCACAAAGAAGTTGCTGCCAATATTTTTTTGTTTACTGACATCATCAAATGGCATGGTAGTGTTACATTTAAAAACATAGCAAGACAATGAATAACCAATACATACATTATTTTTAAAAAGTTACATGGTGTAAATTTAAGAAGATAATAATTTAAATCTCTAAATAAGATTTTAAATATTCATCCATGTATCTTTCTTGTTATATATATATATTATATATATATAACTGTATTATATAGTATATACGTGAGAATCCATATCTGTCTTGATCAAAGGCTAAATCTGGATTAAAATGCACTTTAAAATCTATATAATAAAATATTCACCACTGTTTGCTGCCTAACATACGATTTATCTCCAGCATTTTTTCAACTGATTTTAAAGGGACAGTTTCTAAATTTTAAACCTTAATAAAAAATAAAATATCTAATGTTTTTAAAATAAGATTAACTAATTCTAAGAGTTTTGGATGGCAATAAAGCTGTCAAGCAGATTAATGAGAAAAACACAATTTATGTAAATAAAACAATATAGGTTAAACTTTAATGATGGTTACACGGAATACAAATGTTTCAACACAGTTTTATCAGTATGACACATACAAAATGAAATGTACACAATAAGTAGGTACAGATGACAGAAAATGTGAATTTGGACTATGATGTTGCTATAACTATAAACAAACTCACTAACAATTATTATAAGATACATTTATTGAAATATAAAGTTCTGGAATACAAAACAACATATTATGTATGACATACTATTAATACAAACATGTATCATAGAAACTGCATGATAAATTTAACTGCTGAAAACGTCCCTCTGAAACATTTGTGTAATTTACTGAATTGTTAGTTAAAAATGTGTATCTAAGGTAAAAGAAAAGTGTAAAAATTTTATACATTTGTTTAAACTGCTGAAACATCCTTTAGGGAGATCAGATTATTTATATCAGTGATTCCCAAATTGGTCTATGACAAACAAAGCCACATTGTTAATGATAGCCAGATTTTCTCACAAGGCTGCACAATGGTTTTATTTAATTGTTCACAATACAAATAAGCTGCAGCCCTTACACCAATGACACTTTGCTGTATAAACTATGCACCACAAAACTATCATGTACTTTGCTCGTTTGCAAGCCATGTGGGTGATGGGTAGCAGCATGCAATCATCCCAGTAACCAGGTGGCAGCACAAAAGAATCATCAAAGAAACTGTTTATAGCTCGTAGCAAAATCATCTCGTGACTCACCTTGATAAGCAACATCATAAAATCCCTGGGGAAGATTTAATACTGTTAAAATACAGTGCAGTTTTAAATAATGCTAGTAATATAATAATAATAATAAGATAATAAAGTTCATTTGAAAAATCACGCTTCATCCCCAAAGGCTCGAAGCGCGGTACAAAGTCAAATCTAGGAGATAATAGCTATCTGGAAAACATCACCCCAGCAGGTGTTTGCGAAATAGATGAGTTTTTAAATTGTTGGGCCAGCTATCGAGAGTTTGCCACTAACGGATGAGCGGAGTTTTCTAGTGGGTACATAAGGCGCCATGAGCGCTTTGAGATAGGACAGCGCCAGGTTAAGCAAGCAGCAGTAGCACAGAGTTGCAATTTTGTACTCTATGCGAGCGCGGACCGGCAGCCAATGCAGTTCCCTCAGAAGTATTTTAGCTTGGTCGAATTACAATAGTGAGTAATGAAATTCTCAACTTCCACAAAACATATGAATGGACTTGCTGAAAGGTATCGTAAAATCAGAAATTAACTAAATATGTTTGGGGAGAAAAAGAAATTGTTGATTGGACCTTTTTTAAATATATCTTATCTCATATTCTGTGATTATGTTTCAGGGAGTAAAGAAGAGATGGATTAGAGCATATGTTAATATTTTTTTTATCTTTAGAGGTACACAAATAACAAGTATAATTAAAGTTAAAGATGAACAGAGTGAATTTCTGACCTGGTTTGACATGAGAGTTGATAAAGATCTCCCAACTTCATTTTAGTTCATCTCGATCCAGCAGTGTGAACAGAAACCTACAGAAGTCAGAGAATTCATTCAGTCGGTATTTGTGGGTCATAGCACACAAGAGAATGTTCAGAGAATTCATTCAGTCAGTATTGGTGGGTCATAGCACACAAGAGAATGGTTTAGAGAGGTTCAGATTTTAATGAGTGCTAGATAACTAGACAAGTTACATGCCCTAATTTGTTGTGTAACCCTGGGAAAAACAAAAGACCAAAAGAATGTATATATTTCTTACTGGCTTATCAGAAGATGTAAATAGTCACACGTAAGGTTTCTCATTTCCCAGGTTTTTGCTTACCCCAGGTAAACAGGATAAAAGTCACCCTCATCCCGGGAAGTCCCAGGATAAAATTAATTCAATATTTTTAAGACCTGAATGTTTTATTGTAATTGTATACCAAGGTTGTTTACTCTCAGGTGAAAATTTCAACCATTAATACTTACTGTTTACACTTTTTTCTATTATATAATTTTTCTCTGTATATATTATACCAAAAGGTTTTTTCTATGCATAAATAATACATCTTTTGAACATTTATTAGCCTTGAAGCTGAATTTCTGTATAATTTTACTTGCCAGTAATTCAGTAATAATGTTTTCCTCCTCATATATGTCATATATTATTTTTTAAAAATTAACTCAATAAGCCTGCAAAAAAACCATTTCAAGTTAAAACTATTTAATTAATTGCGCACTTTTCATGTTTGCTTGATTGTTGAATGCTCATTTTAGTTGAGTTAGCTCATCAAGTAAATTGTCAAATATTGATTTATCTTTCCTTTTAAATTTTACATGAGTTGTTTTTATTTGTTAGGAGAAGAATACAAGGAAACTGAAATGGGCAATAAATCAAATAGAGTAATTCAAAATTATATTTAAGTTCTCACTGAATTCAAGGGTAAATTCGCACAAGAAGTACCTCGCATTTTAATATGGCCGCCATCTTGACGTAAAATTAAAAATAAAACGTTTAAAAATAATGAAAAAACTTCCTAAATGTATCCCTCACCCTAACCTGAACCCTAAATCTATCCCTCACCCTAACCTGAACCCTAAATCTATCCCTAACCTGAACCCTAAATCTATCCCTCACCCTAACCTGAACCCTAAATCTATTCCTCACCCTAACCTGAACCCTAAATCTATCCCTAAAGCTATAAACACGCACATGAATTCAAGGTACTCCTTGTATGAAATAGCCAATTCAAGTTATTATTATTATTGACACTGTTGATAGATATTTTATCAGGCACACAAGTCATAGACTTTGTATAAATATATGGCACTCCTCAGAACGGCGGTCCCATATTATTTGTACAGAAATAAAATTTAAAAAATAGTTTGTACCTCATGGAACTACATTAAAAAACGTCAGAGGCTACTATAACCTTTATTTATTGTTTTCCAATTGTTTTGTCATGTATTTTCAGTGGGTTTAATTTGAAATTTTAATATAAAACATGCATTTACAAAGTCAGTCAAACGCTTAGGTTGTTTTGGTCTATTTTGCCGATTTGTGGCCAGATTTTTTTCCAGTCTCACACCAAAAGCAATAATCATGCGGTTAATGTAATGTAAAAATAATAGACCATTATTAAGTCAGATTCAGGGGCATCATCTTACACTAGGGTATAGGACCCAGGGGCGTAGCGAGGGGGTGGGCAAGGGGGGCATCATGCCCCGGGCGCTACTCACGAAGGGGCGCCTATTACTTTATTCATTTATTAATTTGCAAGTATATTTTACATATAATATTGTATGGTTTTTGAATAAGGGGGCGCTAAAAAGGTATTGTGCCCCGGGAGCGAGTTAAGCTCGCTACGCCACTGGTAGGACCGGGCTCTCTCGAGCGTTGAAGGTCCCGTCGTGATGTCCATACACTCTAAGTCCATTTAATGGGGTATATGCCAGTATGAAGGATTGGGGTGTTACGTACTGTTATCAATATGGAGAAATTAATCTCTTATTTAAGTGTATGGCTCCTTCTAAAACAGTACCGGTACACAGCAAAAGACGATAAAAAATAATAAATACACTAACAAAGTATACGATACACAAACCAGGGCTAATTAAAATTAATAAGTTTTATTATGTTAATTATTATAATGAATTATAAAACCAAAAGAAATATAATTTAAAAAATATTAACTTACGGTATACTGTAAGTCAATAATTTTTAATTACATTTAGCTCATTCGGCGCTAAAAAAGACGGTACGAGATATGATCATCGTCCACTTAGTGGATGAGGATATTTTGTCTGAGGATGAACTTGCCTCCGTCACACAGCCGAATGATCCTAGTATGGAGCTCCAACTGAAGCTCAAACAACTGGAGCTAGAAGAAGATAGATAGCTTAAACAAATGGAGCTAGAGCTATAGAGAGAGGAAGAAGAAAAAGATAGAGAACTACAAATAAAATTAAAAGAAATGGAAATAGCGGCCAATTTTATAGCATATATGAAGGTATATTTCCCTTGTCTGGATCTACTGCTACTGTGAGCAACATCCTGTTACGAGGCGTAGAGGTGGGATTCATTGATGTTACTTTACATGTCATCCATCTCAAATCAGACCTAGTCTCCGGAACTGTCGTTGTGGGTGTCCGACCAACATTACTATTGGACGGCATTGAAAGCTTGTCTTCTGGCACTGTTCCAACTATTTGTAAGACAGCTGTCATCAAACCATTGCTTAAGAAGCCTGGTCTGGATGAAAATAATCTTAAAAAAAACTATAGACCTGTATCTAACTTATCATTTTTATCTAAAATCATTGAAAAACTAGTTCTAAAACAACGTTTTGCTTACTTAAAAAGGACACCTCTCTTTTCAGTCCTAATCAATCAGCCTATAGACCTTTCAATAGCACTGAGACAGCTCTCTTGAGTGTCACCAATGATCTCTTGCTAGCATTGGACAGCGGTGATGTCTCCATCCTGATCCTCTTGGACCTCAGTGCGGCCTTTGACACCGTTGACCATGAAACCTTTTACAAAACCCTTGAAAATTACTTTGGAATTTCTGGTTCAGTTTTGGCTTGGTTTAGGTCCTACCTCTCCAATAGAACGCAGGCGGTCGCTGTCGATGGCTGTATCTCCGACAGGGCTGACTTGGTGTACGGAGTACCACAAGGGTCAGTTTTGGGCCCGGTTCTATTCACAATGTATACCAGGCCCCTGTTCCTTTGCTCGGAAGGCATGCTGTGAAGAGTCAGTCATTCGCGGATGACACGCAGCTATACAAGCATACTCATCCCTCTCTTGTCGATTCCGCTGTCCGGACTTTGCGGGAGAGCATTGGTGATGTCAAGTCATGGATGACACTCAGCAAGTTGAAGCTTAACGATGACAAAACGGAAGCACTCCTTATTCACGATCACAAATTATCCTCGCACTCAGCTCTCCCCACCTCATTTCAAGTAGGTAACTCCGACATACAGTTAACATCCTCAGCTAGAAATCTTGGTTAAATTCTGTTTAACAACATCTCTCTCGATAATCATATCTCTCACATTTGTCGCTCTGCATACACCGCTATCCGTCAGATCAGCTCCATCCGCCACTACCTAACAATAAGTGCAAAAACCCTAGTCTGTGCTCTTGTTTTCTCTCGTCTTGACTATTACAACTCTCTTTTGTCAGGTTCACCAAAACACTTCTTAGAAAAACTACAAAACATTCAAAACTCAGCTGCTGGGATAGTTTTAAAGGAAAAAAAAACGTGATCACGTCACACCACTACTTCATTCACTTCATTGGCTCCCAGTGCAAGCACGGATTGATTACAAACTCTCTGTTCTCTGCCACAACTTTTTCTCTGGTTCCTGCCCTTCCTATCTAACCGAACTTCTCTCTGTCTATTCACCCCTTCGACAGCTTCGCTCCTCCGCAGACGCGCGTATTCTTTCTGTCCCCAAGACTTGCACAAAAACATACGGTGAAAGATCTTTCTCTTTATGTGCCCCCCCCCCCCCCAAACAATGGAATTCTCTTTCACTACACATCCGCAATATACCAACCATCACAGCCTTCAAAACTGCACTAAAAAAACATCTCTTTAAACTTTAATATCCTGAATGATTCCCCCCTTTGACCGATAGACGATACTGCTGGGTGCCGTCCATTGCTTGACATGTAAATAGTTATGGAGTGGCTGGACGAACACACATTTGTTTTATTTTATTTAATTAATGTATGTTAATTTTTAAGTTCATGGTTATGTTTGTTAAATTTTATGTACAGGTCGGGGAGGAAAGATTAGAGGCAGTTCGCAGCTTTAAGTACCTCGGAGCAATAGTCTCGGAAGAAGGCTCCAAGCCCGAATTGATGACCAGGATTGCCCAGACCATAACAGCACTAAAGAGGCTCAAGAAAATATGGAACTACAAAAATATAGCCCCAAGCACCAAAATCAACCTGATGCGCTCATGTCCCCTCCATTTTCTTGTATGCCTGTGAGTACTGGACATTAACAGCAGAACTCGAAAGGAAAATAAAGGCGATGGAGATGAGATGTTTCAGAGGCTTTCTTGGCATCCACTATAGAGACCATATCACCAATGAACAAGTGAAAGAAAGGATTTGTCAACTGGGCAGTACGATGACCTCCTGGTGTCCGTAAAAAAGCGCAAACTTGAGTGGTATGGCCACATGACAAGAAAACAAGGGCTTGCCGAAGAAATGATGCCGGGCACAACTAGAGGAGGGAGAAGAAGAGGAAGGCAGAGAAAAGATGGGAAGATAACATCAAAGAGTGGACGGGACTAAAACTAAGCGATGCTATGCGTAGTGCAGAATACCGTGAGAAATGGAGAAGGATAGTTTTCATGTCATCTGTGGCGCCCCAACGGTCCAAGGACTAAGGGACATGATGATGAGGATGATGAACGAAGAGTCAAAGGATCACAAAACACCAACTCGAACGCAGCTCAATGAAGAGCAGAAGAATGATCCAGAAATCTTTAAACTTCGAGACAACGCTATGACCAAAGAAGAAGCTGAGCAATTCCCTGTTTGTTAATTCTTACAAGATGACATACTTATTAAGAAATAAAAAGCTGACGAAGAATGGAGGATAGTTCATCAGATAGTAGTTTCTACACTTTTCGGGAACGAAATCCTGAGCTTAGCCCATGATTCACCACTTTCAGGCCATTTGGGAGTGAACAAAACATATCACAAAATCACGTCACACTTCTTTTGGCCAAAATCAAGAAAGTTGTGGTGGACTACTGCAGATCATGTCATACTTGTTAAGTGGTAGGGAAACCAAATCAGAAGATACCAGCAGCTCCTCTTCAACCCATTCCAGCTTTTAACGAACCATTCAGTCACGTCATAATAGACTGCGTTGGACCTCTGCCAAAGACAAAATCAGGTCACCAATACTTGCTGACAATCATGTGTGCTTCAATGTTATGTAGGCGACGTGTTTGCTTCACGCTTTCCCTGTGCATGAACTCTAGCAGACAACAAACTGGAGACCGCATTTAAGGTGTAGATAGCAAACTAATAGTATCCCTTTAAACTTTTTACAGCAAAATAAGTATTGTCCTTGTCATTCAGAATTTTATAGAAAAATCTGGATAAAACTGGAAAGGAAGACAATGCGTAAGGCGGTTCTCAAAAGATGAGTAGAATAGACTATAAAAGCGTGTGGAGACAAATGACAGAGAGAGGCAGATCATTTATCACGAGATTCTATCGCATGTGTTATTTGTTGCTACGAGACAGAGCTTTGTTTACAGTGTGTGTGTGTGTGTAGATTTCTTGTCATCATTGTACTCTTTGTGCACATTGTGCTTTATTTAACATTGTACCGGTACAAACCAAACAATATACTGTAAGTCAATGCCCCTGACCTCCCCCGAGCATGTGAGCACGATGCAATTTGCAAACGACCCTTAATATATGCTTGCTATTGTTTTGCTTATCACGATTAAAAGAAGAATAGACCAACAAATGCACAAGCAGCGAAAAGCCTGTTCATTATGCTAGTGGAGCTTCCTGTCCATTATGTTAGTGGAGCCTCCTGTCCATTATGTTAGTGGAGCCTCCTGTCCAATATGTTAGTGGAGCCTCATGTCCATTATGCTTGTGGGGCCTCCTGTCCATTATGTTAGTGGAGCCTTCTGTCCATTATGTTAGTGGAGCCTCCTGTCCATTATGTTAGTGGAGCCTCATGTCCATTATGCTTGTGGGGCCTCCTGTCCATTATGTTAGTGGAGCCTCCTGTCCATTATGCTTGTGGGGCCTCCTGTCCATTATGTTAGTGGGGCCTCCTGCCCATTATGCTAGTGGAGCCTCATGTCCATTATGATAGTGGAGCCTCCTGTCCATTATGCTAGTGGAGCCTCCTGTCCATTATGCTAGTGGAGCCTCCTGTCCATTATGCTAGTGGAGCCTACTGTCCATTATGCTAGTGGAGCCTCCTGTCCATTATGCTAGTGGAGCCTCCTGTCCATTATGCTAGTGGATCCTCATGTCCATTATGCTAGTGGAGCCTCCTGTCCATTATGTTAGTGGAGCCTCCTGTCCAATATGTTAGTGGAGCCTCATGTCCATTATGCTTGTGGAGCCTCCTAGCAAGTAGTGAAAAGCATGTCCATTATGCTACTTGCTATGTCATTGATATTATTTTCATCATGTTTTTAAAGATTTGCCCTCAACTCAAAAAATGAATTAATATACTTGATGAGGGGGATGCCATCATAAATAATTTTCAAGTGTTATGTGTTATAAATTTTATGTAGATACTAGATACCTTGCTTCTTAATCTTTACGATTTAAAAAAAAAACTGCTTCATTTGCGTGAACTTGCCTTGCTGAAATAATTCGTTTGTTCTTATAAATTGATTTTTATTAATACTCATTCATAGTTAATGATTCCTGCAGATTTATATATATGAGTTAGGGTCATTCGACCCCCAAAGGTTCATCACTCACAGGTTGAGAACCGCTGCATCATAAAAAAGTAGAAAAACACTGGAGCTTTGTCATAATCATTATCATTTAAAAAAAGAAACTTATATTGTTCCTGGTACAACTAATTATGAGCGAAGAAAATAGGGCACCTATTATATAGTTAAAGCAACCTTCTGCTATTTACCCCCAGGCAGAAATTAAATAAACGTCCTAATTATTGTGAAGAATATCCGATTTTATTAGTGAAACAAGACCTTATTTCACAATAATAAACCGATAAAAGATACTTTAAATATGTGAGAGCTACCTAAATATTTAAAATTGTAAACCCACCACTTATTTAGAAAGAAATATCAGACATCTAGACATAATTAAAGTAATAAAATAAATACAACATATTTATTTTAATCTAGATAATAGCTAGATACATCCAATTGGGCAACTTTTTATAAGATATCTTTAAGGAAAGAAGAGTTCTCCTATATTTACCACAATGGCGCCGTAAAAGACAAAAGATTCACTAAAATGTAATGTTTTTGATTTCGTAAAATTTGTTAAATTGTTGTTGTATTCCACCAAAAAGATGTTATTTTACTTTTAAAAATAATTTTAATGAAGTTCCATGAGGTAAAAATGAATTAAAAATTTTATTTTTCTAGAAACATTATATTTTGAATTTGGGACCGCCGTTCTGAGGAGTGCCAAATATATTAGTATACTCATCACACTGTAACTCTGTGACCTTTTCTTGTCACTGCGCCTTGATCAATTTCGGTTTCGGGGCGTGGAGGATCGGGTGGGTCCATTTCATGGTTGGATCTGGGACTTGCAGCAGCCCGCCAAATAATTGAGACTCGCGGGAACATTCTTTTTTTTCTTCTTTTTTTCTTCTTAAAAAACAAAAGGGGGTGGAAGCTGAAACCTCAAAATCCTCTCATCGACTTCCGCTGCCGCTTAAGGAAAAATGGTAGGAGGCCCGGGACGGCGACCGATGCCATCGTGAGCGTGAACGGCACGGTCGACTCTTTGAACCTCGCGGCCAAAAGGACGAGCTGGAGCTACCGCCCTGCATGCAATCATTTATAATTTGGTTCCTAATGAATTTTAAGAAAATTATTTTCTTCTCTTTATTTAGTGAGTTTAAACTCGTCTTCAAAAGAATTTTTTTTTATTTCTTTTTTGTAGTTTTTTAATATTTTTTGAAGTTTTGTTTTTAATGCGGTTTTTTTTTCATCTCTACATTTCAGTAGGATTTTTTTTAATTTTTAAATTATCCACACAAAATGCTTTCAAAATCCAGGGTAGAGTGAATTAGCTCTTTAACCAGGCGTAAAAACTGAAAAAGAATTTAACTTGCTGTGTAGTGATCAGAATCTAATTAACGAAATGCCCTGCGCCAACTCCTTCTTCACATCCCAAAATCCTATCCAATGGTTATATTGTAAGCCAAATTTTTTTGTTATTGTAATTGTAAAATCTCCTTTTCTTATTTCCAGACAAGAAAAAAAATCTGTGGGGGGGGGGGGGAAGGGGGGCTGCTGCCCCGGGGGTGTTGGTTTAAGTTTAAGATCTTTAAACTAACGCACAAGCCCTTTTTTTTTTTTTTAGTAAATAAAGAAATATAAAGTTACATCAGTTGTCTTTGAAGAGTCCACAAAACATGAGAAAAACATTACTGAAGATGTTTATATTAATTTATATACAGATATATACAGTACAGGACGGAAGATCCATTTTATAGGCTGCTAACTTCAACTGCTAAGAGTTCAGTTTACCAGCATAACCATAGTGGCCTTTTTGCACTTGTCCAACAGCTCTTTGTACAACTGAAGGTTAGCATTGCAACTGATTTTAGTTACAAGCAAGTTAGAAAGAGTATCAACTTTCATGCTTGCCCTTGTTTCATTGTAATTTTTCTTTACAATCTTCTAGCAATCTGTGAGTCTGGTAACATTGCTTTGACTCTCTGGGCATTAAAACGATCTGAGTTGGCTAGAGAAATAGTTCCTTCAATAAGAAAGGTGGTCAATAAAACGATCTGATAAATGAATCATCCGATCCTTTAGCAAAGAAACTTTTAATTAGACATGGATTACTTTTACTTTTAGCTGCAGTTGTATGAGCATGTTTTTTTTTTTTTTTTTTTTTTTTTTGGGGGGGGGGTGGTAAAAATATGTTTATTAATATCATTGTACCCACCACTTTCAATAGACTTAACATTTTGATTAAGAAAAGCTTTAAGAAAAAAAAAGTCTGAGTTATTTTTTAGCCTTGTAAAAGGATGAATCACGATCGGATCACTTGATGACTTAAGAATGATTTGGAGATCGCGGTTCGCTTCGATAAAACAAGACAGTGTCTACACGTCAGGCGACGGGACAAATAGTGCGGGAGATATTCATTCGACGGGCATATGACGCTTTATAAAAAACATTGTCAATTTTTAACCATTTGTTCATTATCTATACCAGCAGATGGTTCTAGTATTTCTTTTGTAGAATTGAACATATTTCTTTTTCATGTAAATGTCCAGGCTATCTTGAATTTGTTTAAATGAATGACGTACCGTAAACTCTGATCGACAATTAGCGGTCACGTCACAAGGCTGACGGACAAATGTCTCGCGCAACTTTGTTACGCTGGTCATGTGATTTGGTCAAATACCTCGAGAACTTATTCACTTATTCACTTATTCGTCCAGTTGCCAGACATGTAAGCAAGGTTTCTTTCAGGCATCTCTCCGTGGGGGGGGGGGGGGGGGGGGAAGTCAAGTTCCCCCCCCCCCCACCCCCGGAGAAAAAATGGGTAAAAAACAATATAACGATTATGTATTTTTAAAATTAAAAACGACTAAACTGTGAATTTGAACTGTTTAAAAAGAATGCAATCTGGTGCCTTTAACGGATTATAATTAGTGGAATCTATAAAATATCGCTACGCTCGATATATTTGAATTTGATGTTCAGTGTATTTAAGGCCAATTTCTTAGAAGCTTACATTATTCGGTTATAAATTTTGCAATATTTCGAAAATTTACCTGCCCCGATTATGACATGAGCTAAAGTGTTACTTCCCGTTCGCATTTATCTGTATTTTTGTTTTTAATTATTTTTTGCAACTCACAAGTTTAGAGACTTTAATAACACTGTATTAAACTACATTTGCTTTAATTTTAAGGCCTGTACTTTTAATAGAATTCTCACTAAGTATTAACAGTGAGCAATCTTTTTATGTCTGCAAATTATATTTTATAATAAAAGCATAACTTTTACAGTAGGGAATGATGTTAATTAAAAATTGAATGATGGCCTCATGATTTAAAAAATATAGGCAACAGTGTTTCTTTCGGCTATCTCTCCGGGAGGGCACTGCCCCCCCCCCCCCCAGCCGGAGCACATAAAAAATATTTTTTTAAAATTTAAAATGACAAAATTGTAATTTTAAAACAGTTTTAAAAAGCACAGTAAGCCTTTAACCGATTGCAATTAGTGGAATCTATAAAATATCGCTGGGCTCGATATATTTGACGATCCGTATATTTAAGGCTAATCAAGTTATAGTATTTATTTATAAAAATCGCACTGACTGTCCCAGTCTTACTTCCTGTTGTTCACATATATCGCTATTTTTATCTATTTATTGTAACTGACAAGTTAAAAGACTTTAAGGGGCCATCCATAAATGACGTCACGCAAATTTTGCCGATTTTTGACCCCCCCTCCCCCCATTGTCACAAAAAGTTATACCCCCCCTAAAATATAACGTCACAAATCTCTACACCCCCCCCCTATAAAAAATCCCTGTGTCCACTACTGTCCTTTACAAGCCCTTAAGAAAGTCACCTCTTGTGGATATCAAATTACTGCACATGTGTCAGAAACACTTCACTAGAACATTGGTTCTTATCCAGTGGTAAAAGTACCTCCCCAGTCCTGAGGTGCGGAAGACTAGAAAAGTGCATTCAGTGGCGTAGCCAGAGGGGTGCGGACCGCACAGGGGTGACACCATCTCAGGGGGGTGACATCAAATTGAAAAATTGCGTAGTTACCGAGCACACAATGCTCGGTCTAACCGAAATTCATAAAAGGATAACAGATGGCACGTACATTTTCCACCCATGTAACCAAACAAGATTCGTTTTATATTAATATTTCAAAGGTGATGCGTCAGCAGTTAGGTAACCTTATTATTAGGTCAGAAACACACCGTTTTGACCATGTTTCAACGCCGAATGAAGTGTTTGGTAACCTTTGTATGTGACAGGAAGCTATAATTATCTAAAATCTGAGAAGTAAAACTATCCTTTGATAACATTCTAATAACAATAAGCGATTCTAAGTACATGTCACAGTTCTTAAATACATTTACCTCCTGACCTTCAATACTGTGGACTAAGTTTAACAAGAAGAATTACATCGTGGAAGTCGAGGGTGGAGGGTTGACACCACTAGCTTACTGGACCGGGTGACACCAACCCTAGCTACGCCACTGATTGTAATTGTTGCCATTGCTAGCTGTTGCTGCTTTTAAAAAAAAATATTTTGTATCCATTTTGATTAGCAGCAGTAAATGTCTTTCTTGGGAATTTTGTTGTTGCTTTTATTTGTAATTTTTTTCCCTTGCTTATAAAGTTAATGAAAGAAATAAAACTGCGATGACTAAATTGTTGCGTTATTTTTAATCTTATTACAATATAATTTATATGTTTTGTTGGGGGGGGGGGGGGCGGGTGTTTAAAACGGAGTGGGCCGGTAGGGCTGCAAAAAATGTTAAGAATCCCTGCTCTAGAGCATGTACTAAGATACCCTCCCCGGCCCCTGTCCTAGAGCATTTACCACCACCCACGCTCCCCAAGGTCAACCATTGTATTCTTTCAATTCCACTTCCTCTGGATGACTCCTGTGTCCACATTTAGCCATAAATTCTCACAGCTGGCATGGCAACCACACCCCCAGTTCCCTCCTCCATGGTGTCTTGTAACCTGATATGAGCCATTATTGGGACCTCACATACCTGAACTGATTCTCTCAGTCTCAGTGATAGTAGTTTAAAAATAAAATAATGATTTTTGTATAAAAGAATATGTTAAAAATGTCAATATTTTAGGGTTATTAAGTGCAATTCTTTACTACAATATTCTACTTTTCATGTGACGCCACATTGCTTGAGAGTCCCCCCCCCCTCGTCACACATCGTCACAAAAATCTGACCCCCTCCCCCCCCAGACGCGTGACGTCATTTATGGATGGCCCCAATATTTTAAGAAGACAAGTTTACAACTACAACAAAAAAGTATATAAAAGTAAAATGTTAAGAAAAAAAGTGTAATAAACTTTTAACTTATGAAATTAAATGTATTAAAAAAAGTAACATTGTTGACGTCAACTTTTCTTGACCTCCCCCCCCCTCCCCCTTGTCAACAATTGTCAAAAAATTTCAGACCCCCCTCCCCCCTATTTTGTTGACATAATTAATGGACAGCCCCTTATATTCGTTCATTATGATACTATTACAACTCATAGTAAACCTAAAGTAATGAAAAGTATAACAACATATAAACTTCATTATTCATTTGTAATAGTGGTTAAAAAAACAAATTAAAGTAAAGGCACTAGACCAGGGGTGGCCAGACATGTAGTAAATGAGAGCCATTTTTTAAATTTAAAAAAAATTGTTGAGAGCCGCATTGAAGCACTATGGGTCACGAACCCACTCCCAATGAAAAATTCCTTTTGTTATTTATTTTTAAAAATTACGTTTTATTCGAATTTAATGATTTAAACATTTCAATTGTTTTAACCCTAACCGTATGTTGAAGAAATATATGCGTTACAGTTACACAATTGAAGAAATATATGCGTTACAGTTACACAATTGAAGAAATATATGCGTTACAGTTACACAATTAACAAATATTTAAATACATAAAATTTATGAATAGAAACACACTGCACATATACTCATAATTATAGTGAACATTAATTGTTATGATTCTGCTGAAAAGCCTTTGAACTAGCACGTTTCTTTAAATCTGGTTGGTAGCTAGTAGTCGTGGTGCGAAGAAGTTCTGTCAGATGCTGGTTACTAGTTACTGCTCGATGCTTTAATTTTATGAACTTTATTGTGGAGTACAAAGATTCACAGCAGAATGTTGTACCGAAAATAGATATAAGTCGGCAACTAGCTTTCTTTAGTTGAGGATATTTTACTTTTAAAATTTAAATCAATCCCAAATTATTTTCAACCCTTTGTTTCAGTCAAGATTTAAAAAAAAAACGTTCATCTATTTTTTATATTATTATTATATATTTCAAACGAAAAGTTTTAATTTCATAAATTTTTCGCGAGCCGCAATGTGAACACAAAAAGAGGGGGGGGGGGTGCATTATGCACCGGGCTCTACTCACAAAGGGGCGCCAAATGGTATATTTTACATATAATATAGTATGGTTTTCGAATGGGGGGCGCTAAAAAGGTATTGTGCCCCGGGCGTGAGATAAGCTTGCTACGCCACTGTTGGCCACCGTTGCACTAGACTAACTAAACATTTTGTTGAAAGAATAAAGGTTATGAAATGCAACGCTACTGAAACTCGTTGTGACGCGCAGAGCCAAGCGCACACAGAAGAGAATGAAATTCTCTCCAGAGGGATAGGAGCAATGAGAATAAACCGTTCGACCGGTGAGAGACATCGCAAGAGACTAAACTGTAGGGTAGCCATATTGAATTTGATGTCGAACTGACAAGAAGCTAGTTTGGATTTTTCGCATTTTCAGTATTTAAACGCCCGTTATCATCATGGAAATATGTGTTTTAGCATATGAAAGGTCTTTATATGTCTTACAGACATTGTTTAGAAGACTTTTCATGTCCGGTAACGGTAGTAATAAGCAAAGTATTTGCAAAACGTTGTGGACGAATTTTGACGTCGGTATTCAAGGTCATTGGGGCCCAAACGCACTATATAAAGAATCGAAAAAATTCGGGACTTGTCAGGATACTGCAAATTTCGGAATAGGGTTTTAAGGTAATTTAGATGGTAAAGTTAGGCATGTCATAAGTAGAATTAAGCTACTCAAATGTACCGAAAAAAGAAGTATATTATCTATATAAATAATGTTTTAGTCAGGTCCAGTTTAAGTGACGTCACGAATGAATCAATATCACGTCACGTGATTAAAGGCGGCAAACTGTCATGCAAACCAAACTACGTAGATAAAAATAATATAATTATAATTAATATAATTGAAGCATTTTAAGTAGGCATACTTTAATTTTCAATGAACAAAATAGAACAAACCTAGGTTTTTAATATTTATTTTTATTCAGCAGGAATGTTTATTCTACTGTCCATGTAATTAAATGTAATTGGCTTGACTATGCCTAAAAATGATAGGGAAACGTTATCCGCACAGCTCTGCGAATAATGCCGAGCGTTATCGGCAGACTGAAATCTTCGAATAATGCCGAGCGTTATCGGTAGACCGAAATCTTCGAATAATGCCGAGCGTTATAGGTAGACCGAAATCTTCGAATAATGCAGGGCGTTATCGGCAGACCGAAATTTTTTACTAGGAGTAAGTGCCCGGGGGGTGGGGGGGGGGTGTAAGTGTGATTTCATTGAATGAATGTTTTGACAAAAAATAATGTCCGGCACTACTAGCGAAACCACGGTCGTTGGCCTGGGTACACCGCGGCTGTAAAAGCAGCAAATCCTTGGTCATTTTTGCCAGTCTTTAACTCTATACGGTACTTGTAATTTTAATTTTAAACTCTTGTTAAAACTGAAAACTATTTATTTAATGAAAATGAAGAAGAAAAAAAAGAGTAAAATTCGATCCCCATCTAGTATATGATAAGATAGTGTAAGATCGCTTAACTCATACTCTACCCAGACCTGCCAAGAAAAAAAATCTGTAGGGGTGGTGCATGCAGGGGGAAAGTGGGACCGCTGCCCCCAGGATGCGCGAATGGGGGGGGGCTTTGGTTTAAGATCTGTAAACTAATGCACAAGACTTTTTTTTAGTAAATAAAGAAATATAAAGTTACCTCCATTGTCTCTGATGAGACCAAAGAAAATGAGAAAATATACAGATTTATACAGTACAGGACAGAATATTCATTTTATTTACATATGTACACAGGCTGCTAAGAGTTCAGTTTTCTTGCCTATCCCTAGTGGCCTTTTTGCATTTTTCCAACAGCTCTTTGGGCAACTTTCATGCTTGCCCTTGTTTTATTGTAATTTTTCTTCACACTTCTAACAATCTGTGAATGTGGAAACTTTTTTTGACTCTGGGATCAAATTTAAAACGATCGGAGTTGGCTGGAGAAATATTTCCTTCAATAAGTGAGGCGGTGAATAAAACGTCCGATTCCTTAGCAAAGAAATTAGACTTTGATGTCGTAGATTCACTGCACTTTTAGCTGCAGTTGTATAACTTTATGTTGTTCGTTGTTTTTTTTTTGTGTGTTAAAATAACGGTATGTTTATTAATATCATTGTACACACCACTTTCAATAGATTTATCCATTTAAATTTAAAAAGGAAAACTTTAACAAAAAGTCACAACAAAACTGAATTATTTTTAGCCTAGTAAAAGGATGAATCGCGATCGGATCAATTGACGATTGAAGAATGATTTGGAGATCGCGGCTCGCTTCGATAAAAACAAGACAGTGTCTACACGTCCGGCGACCGGACTGATCGATTATTTAGCGGTTATGTGACAAGGCTGATGGACAATATATCGCTCTACTGTTTTACGGCGCTCATTTGACTTCATTAAATATATAATAGTAATAGCCGTGCGAATATCTCGAGAACTTATTCGTCCGGTTGCCGGACATGTTGACACTACGTAAAAATAAAGGAATTCACCACTTCCTGTCGATTTTTTAATTTTTTTTTTCGCATTCGGATTTTTATGACGGGTGAAAAATTATAAAGTTCGGAAAATGGGAATTTTTACGGGTTTGTCGGAATAAGGGGTAAAAAATCCGTAGAATTCCGACAAAATCGGTAGGGTTGGCAGGTCTGTCTACCACAAGACCACACAAGTTCACATCCAACTGCCTTATCTTAAACGTAAAACCAGGTCAATGGTACATTTTTGCCGCGGTGTACGCAGGCATAGGTCCAAGGTTTGCTAGATAAACCGCTACTGTGTACGCAGGCGTAAGCCCATGGTTTTACGGAAATTCTTTTTTTTAAATATTTTTTTTATTTATTTATTAGTGAAGTAATGTAAAAAAGAATAAATAGTTCGGCAGACAGAAATCTTCGAATAATGGCGAGTGTTATCGGCAGACCAAAATCTTCGAAAAACAGCGAACGTTATCCGCAGAGCTGTGCGAATAATCACTTCGAAAATGATATATCATATTCATATTATGGCTAGATGGCTATGGCCCTGAGCCTGACGACCACCCATAAAAAAACTAAACTTTGTAAAAATGGTGGGACTTTAAGTGTAAGCTGTAACAACCTTATGACTTATATATAACAATATGATTAAGGACTTGCTACCCTGGTTCGCTTCATAAAATGTGGCTATAATCCAAACTAATGAGAGATAAATTTGTAAGAAGGAAAAATCAATGAAAATTAATTTTTAATTAGTCTTAGTACCGGTACTCCGGTGGTAATAGTAGTGGCAGTGGATTAAATATATATTATTATTATATTATTAATAAATTTATATATCTTATAGCCAAAATGACATCTGGTCCACGCATCCATTAAAAAATGTGTTGGGGGGTTTTCAGGGGGAGTCAACGTATTTGATGGTATTTACTTAATTTAGTGTATATTTTTGTATCAGGAGTCAAAATAAACAATTTTGTTGACTGAAGTAGGTGTGGGAAACATAAGATTTAAAAAAAAGACCAGATTAGCTTAACATAATTATAAAATGGCATAAGTCACGACAGTCACCTGATGTAAATAATAGAGGGCCCCTTACTTGTATCACCAGTAGTGTAACAATGATTACAATGCAATCAAAAAAAGTTTGAGTAATATTAGTACAGTGGCGTAGCGAGCTTAACTCACGCCCGAGGCACAATACCTTTTTAGCGCCCCCCTCCCTTTTGAAAACCATACAATATTATATGTAAAATAGACCATTTGGCGCCCCTTTATGAGTAGCGCCCGGGGCATGATGCCCCTCTTGCCCCCCCTCGCTACGCCACTGTATTAGTAACAAATGAGACCCTGTGTAAAAGGTGTGCTACTGTTAGCCATCGCCCTTGCCTTGCTTAAATGCAAAACCTGTTTTTTTTAATGATTATAATTCAATGCTTTAAAAAAGTGCAGTTTAACTGATACCATATTGATAGACATAATGCATTTAGGTTGTCTAATTCTCAGATAGCCAGCCTACATGTTGTTATGTTATAATATAGTCTAATTTTTATTCATTAAATTTATCTTAACCTCTAAATTCTCATGTTTAGCTTATAGCTATTGACTATTGGCAACAACTGTTTAAATAAGATGCAACAAATTTCAATTTCTTAACAAATAGTTTCAATATATAATATAGTCCTACTATGACAAGGATGTCATAAATACAATGGTGAATAAACTGAATAGCTTTATTTTTAAATGTTCAGCAAAAGATGGACCCATATTGCATACACCATAAGTCAGAGAGCACTATATTTAGAATTGAAATTAAAAGAACTAAGTCCTAGTATTTACTTTTTATGATGAGATATTTAATTATAATTATTATTGGCATAATAATTATGTCTGTTAAAATTTTCCCAATTTTAAATTAAAGTCAATGTTATTATTAATAAAAAAAATCATAATTGATGCTGGTCTAGATATAATTGTTTATAAACAAGAAAAATTAAATTATTTAATCTTAATTTAATTTAAAATTATTGATACCGTAATTTATTTACAAAGTTGTTCTATATTATTTTTTATTTTTATTGTGACTGTTACTAATAAAAAAAATATGAAAATTTGTATTTTTAATTAAGTAGTCTGTGTATCGTGGTATTTAAAATATTAAAAAATTAAAAATAATTTGTAAACAAGGATCGAAAAGCGTGGTTAGGATAAAAATAGAAATTCCACGTGGGTTTGTTTTTATTAAATCGTTTTCGATTGGTTGTACTCATTATATATTCATGAGATTACCACATGCCCCAGGACCCGGCTCAGCCAATCAGCGCAGCGCCCTCTCAACATTGATATCTCGCGCGCACTGTGGTAGCGTAAGAGCTTTCTTGTAGAAAACGGAGCTTTGATTTTCAGTCAAACATCAGTGATATTTCATTGTTTGGATTACTAAATGAAAATGTCGTTAGGTCTTGGAAAAAGGATTGAACTGGAAATGAGGGGTAGACCCGCTGATAACGTATGTATCAAATATTCTTACAACATTATACATTCATTGCAAACTTGAAACTATCTACGATCGTCCCTGGCGTGCACCGCTATGCATCAGCATGGGACGATGTTGCCTTACTATTCTTTCTATGGTGTAAATGACTAATGTGGTCTTAACCTTTACTCTGATATAATTTTGTTAATGGAAAAAGAAATGTCCTCTAGTCACATGTGTAATCATGATTTTATAAACAAGTTGGGAATCTTGAGTATTTTTTATCACCATAAACATGGCGCCTTTGACACCTCTTTCAGAAGCATTAGTTTAGTCCAGTTGTCGATGCCTTAAAAACAAATTAGTGATCATTCTTACATTAAAATAGAATTATTTCAATACTTTATTGCTTAATATAACATATTTTGTAGTTATTATACATGTGGGTATCAAAAGTGAGAAGCGGTATCATGATGCTGTGTTGGAATTGTTCGCTTTACTTGTACTTGTAGGCCGTCATGTGCAGTGGAATAAAAATGTCGATCTTTCCGTCTAATCAGGCCACGAACTATTTTAATACCGACAAGTCATTTCTTGTAATACGAAAAAATAAATCTGTTTTTTGTATAGTTAAAAAAATAAATATATAATTACAATGACATTTTAATGAATGGCAGCGAACCGCTTCTCAATCATCTGTGTAAACGCCGATACTTAAAGGTGTGCAAGGGAGATCAGCGTGTTTTCGATCGTTCGCCATTTCACATTTGAGCGTCGACAGCATAGTGCGCCATCTTGAAAGTGAATAGATCTGTTGCTATTAAGTAATGCAATAAATAAAACAAGCTGTGTCTTATCATCTTTAACATCTTAGTTTCAGGCATTGTGTTTTAATTGAATACATTTTATGGTTAAGTCATGAAATTTAAGTACTAAAAATCAGCTGGCGTTTGCCCGTCGTTCTTGCCCCAATTCCCGCCATGTTGGATTTTTCCAGTAGGTCACAATTTGCAATAAAATGGGTCGAGCGTTGTAAATATGAAGTAAGCCAGTGAAATCACAAATTTATAGCTAATAAAAGAAGGCCTAACTATTTTAAAACAAAATAATTAGTTTTCATATTATTGATTAGACATTTGAGTGCTTGAAGTTTAGAAAATTACTAATTAGTAGTGTAATAATATTCTATTTATAATATATATAATTTCACATGATATAAATATGACTATATAGGCATAGGTCTAAATGACATAATAGTCATTTGTGTGATAAGACTATTTCAAGATGACAGCCTATAGTTTCCAAGTTATGAGGAATCCCCATTACAATTGTATATTTACTTAATTTACTTTTATTTTGATTTAGGCATAAGTCATTTGTATCATTATTTGCATGATAAAATTAACAGTTGTTTTAATCAGCAACTATATATTATATCATGTATGACAATCTTTTTCTTTTTAGATTTTGGACCTTAATCTTGACAATTGTCGTGCAAACAAAATTGAAGGTCTGACCAGTGAATTTACAAATTTACAGACACTGAGTCTTATAAATTTGGGATTGCAGAGCTTGGAAGGTTTTCCTAAGCTTGGTAACTTAAGAAAGGTATGAATTTTGTATGCAATATGTTATTTTATAGTTTTTTTTTACGAGCCTCATTCTCATACGTACCTACATGGTCTTTTTATTTCAAACATTTAGTTGCTGTATTTCCCCTTAATTTTTATTTTCAGTTGGAGCTCAGTGACAATAGAATTTCTGGAGGTTTAAATCACTTAACTGGCTGTCCTAACCTCACACATCTTAGTCTCAGTGGAAATAAAATCAAAGATTTTGATGTCTTGGATCCACTGGTAAGTTTCAAATCTGTAATTGTAGTTAGAATATTTAGTTAAGAAAAAAGTTTTGGTTTCTATTTCAATTAGAGAATACACTAGGTACTTCACTAAAAATTTCAAAGTTGTTATATATTAATGAAACTTATATCATTAGAAAAGACTTAGTATTTCCTTTCCATTGAAACCAAGTTTATGTTTCTATCTTAATTAGAAAAAAAGTTATGGCATTTTTAGTGTCAGAATTTTTCCTTATATAGCCTTAGTAAATAATTTCCAAAATTCTGTGACCGAAAAAAGACATCTTTGACACTCAAAATGCGATAATTTTTTATTCAGCAAAGTTAAAGCTCTGAAATTTGCAACACATTTCAATTAAGTATTGGGCTTTAATAATAAATAATTGTCATGCAAATGCTACAATAAATATATTAATGCGAGGGAATTGAACAACAGAGGGTAAGTAAATTTCATTAAACATTTAGCGCCTGTTCTCAATACTCAAAATGCCATAACTTTTTTATCTGTAAAGTTAAAGCCCTGAAATTTTCAGCTTAGTTTAATTATGTATTGGGCTATTACAATAAGCCATTTAAATATTAATACATCAATAAATTAATTAAATCAGAGGCATTTGAGCAACTGAGAGTGAATAAATTTAATTTTAAAATGTAGCCTGTTTGTGCATTAAAAATACAAATTGCATAAATATTACTATTACCAATTCAAACTATTGTTAATGCATACAATCATATAGTGAATTAATATTAATACTGTGAATAAACAGAAAAGATTTATAAAATTATTTATAATAATGGATAAGTCGCATTGAAAAAATGCTAATCACAAATGTTAAATCCAATCATCCATGTTCCAATCCATGAAGTTGAAAATCCAAGTAGCCATGCTAGTGCTATTAGTATTCAAAATCCACAGTAGAAATGGTGATCACTTAATATTATATTAGTACTTTTATAGTTCACTGAGCAGCTGAATAAAAGAAAACATTTTCTTTACTAGAAATTTAATTTATCCTGTCTATTCAGTATAGATAATATATTATGATGTTCTAATATTATTGTTATTCAGAGTAAGCCAAGTATTTATTACATATCCATTGGGGAACATTATTCATTCATCGGATATAAAGTTACTTATATAAAAAAAAGTCTGGTAGTCGAGTCCCCATTACAGCTTGTCCAAATGGAATGAACAGGTGTGAATCCGAGATACGAGTAGTACTAGAAGTAGAAGCACAACTCTTCACAGCTCCTCCAAAAAGTGGTGGTGACATGGCTGTATATTTAAAAGAAAGAAAATGATAAGACGTTTAAGAAATGTTAACACCAATATTTGAATACAAACTACGGGCTTAGCTGTTAATGTTATTTTACAAATGAAAATGTCAAATGAATTTATTCAATGACCAGAATTCAGAGTGACTGGACTAAGCCTGAAAAGTCAAATATAATAGCTTTGAACTAAAGCAATAAAGCTTAAAAAGGCAAAAAAGGGTATACAAAAGTAAAATTAAAAAAGGGATACATATTTAGAAGATAAATATAAATAAAATTATGTAACCTAGTAAAAATTGACAATGGAGTTCAGTAGCTGCCGAGCCCACAATTAATTGATTATATAAAATGAGTTTAAGATAAATTATATCAATTTCATTAAGGACATTATTATCCATTACCAAAAATATAATTTACAATTGGATATTTTGATAATTATTACAATTAAAACATAGATTTAAATGACTAAACTAGATTTAGTTTTGACATGGTTATCATGAATATAAATTTTATTATTAAAAAAAAAAATAATGAAATTTCATAAAATATGTATAAATTTGTTTTCAGTCATAAAATTAAAACAAATTAAGTAATATTAATGAACTGGATGGCTTTTAAAAACAAAAGATTATAAAGATTTTAAATACTTCTTATGCAATATGAATAATAATAACAGAGAATGGCTATCACTTCCGGTTCATTTGGCCTACTCGATAACTGGTTATGAATTATGCTCAGGCATCATACCTATTTATACAATTTACGACCTATCTAAATGTCATCTTGTTTCAATTAGTTAAATCGTTCTTACACTCAATACAAAAAAAATTAATTGCAATGTTATTATAGTTTCCGAAATATAGTGCTAGCAAACTTACCGGTTTTCCTAACGAAAGATATCTGTTACAAGCCATGTCAGTCCGGTGAAAAGGTTTAAGTTGTAAGGATCGTCATCCTCGTGTGCACAAAACAGACTATAGTAAGTTCATAGTCTCTCCCTTACGTGGACAAAGGAAACTAAATATAAATACGACCCTGTGACCTACCGGCATTGACCGGTCATCGGTTTATGGTCTGTTTCCGACATCCGAAAAATCGATCGGCGCGCACCGCTTAGTGAAGTACCTAAAATACACATAGGTAATTTAGGTGTGCAAGTCTGAGGGTATATTATTTATAGTGATCTCTGTAATTTCATTAATGAGATACGTTTTTAATAGACATCCAACATTTTTATGTTCTGTTTCTCTGAAATCCTTGTATAAAGGCTATATTCATGACAGAGTCAAAATGGCATAGTCCATGATTTGTTGTATAGATTTAACTATTAGTTGTTTTATTACCTATGCAGAAAGATCTCCATTTCCTGAGAAGCCTTGACCTATTTAACTGCGAAGTAACCAATAATGAACAATACAGAGAGAAGGTCTTTACCAAGTTGTCACAGATCACTTACCTTGATGGATTTGACAGAGAAGAGAAGGAACAAGAAGATGTTGATGGTAAGTCTTTTAAGTTTTGATACATTAATGGTATTATGTATGTATTAATTTTTAGCTGTTGGGGATAAAGTTTCAGCGTAATGTTGGAATTCCTGTTGCTTTCAACCCAATCTGATATTTCTATATCTGCTCTTTATATGATGAAGAAATGCCTTATATTATTGTTTTTATTCAGTTTCAGGGGTGGTGCAACTTGGTGTTGTGTGAATTATTTTTAGATTCTTTGTCCTGAGTAATATTTCTTAAATCTAATATGTATATTAAAAAGGAATGTCTGATTTTAAGTCAAAAAGCGCATAATACTTGATTAAAGAATTTTATTATAACAAGGTAACTAATACCTTTTAAAATTGACAGTTTAAAAAAAAGATATGTCAGTTAAACATTTCATTCAAAGAGGAGGGGTTTAGCAGACACTTTAATTCATCAGTTAAAAGTTTAATGTCAGACTTTCCTACATTTTAGTTATACATGTTATAGATTTATTTTTTGGTTAATTTGTACTTATCACAATTAATTAACATCTATTTGAATAAATAATATTAAATGTGTCCTCTTTTTGTTACTGTTGAAATACATTATTTGTATATTAATTAACCATATTCAACTTGTATCAATGATAATAAAAAATTCACACTTACCACACGATAATTTTTAATTTCTTCCTTTCTTAATAATTGTCAGCTTCAGTTTTTTATCCTATTTTCAAGTTTTTTTGAAAGGGTTTAATATATGTATTGTATTACAATTAACATATTTCAAATATAATTTGATTTCATCTCACACTGCATCAATATTTCTTTAAGAGTTTTTTTTTTTTTTAAAAATGTTTTTTCCTTCATTTTTTCAGGTGAGGAAGAAGAGGATGATGATGATGATGAAGGTAAGAGATAATTTTGAATATATTTTTTCTTCTACTTCTTTTGTTTAGAACCTTTTTTTAAATTTTTTAAAAGAGCAACTAAAATATTTAAAAACCCTATAGATTGGTTTTGAATTTATGAATTGTTCATTTTGACTGATCTAATCTTTTTTATCAACAGTTGTTGACGAGATAGAGGATGATGATGAAGATGACGATGGCGAGGAGGAAGAGGTTGGTCTGTCATACCTGACAAAGAACATTGATGTTAGTTCACTAAACATGATCACTATTATCATTGTTTGAATGTCAAAGATAATGAAATACATTTGCTTTCTATTCTACACAGTATAGTTTTCATAAAGTTAAATTGCTTTCTTAAAAATGTTAAATCTTCAATCTTTTATTAAATGCTGTGGGAACTGAAATTTAAATACCATTTGAAATAAATTCAATGGTTATCAAAGTAAGAAGTGAACAAAAGTGCCCATTATGTAGATATGGCATTAAAGTTAACATGATGTGAAATAAACTATATTTAAATTTGACCCCCTTTAAAAAAAAGGTGGATTTTTTTTGTACTGTACAGTGATTTTTTTATAAACTGCAATTTTTTTTTGATGAGTGGTTCTCAAGTTGAAATTAATTGCTTAACATGTAGGAAGAAACAAAATGGCTCATACTGCTTTGTTGTGAATTGAATATTTTTTTTTATTTTTTGGAAAATAAAATGCATGAATTTCAATATTTTGGTTGTGGTAAATGTTATCAAAAGGGTACTGCAATTAAAAGGTTGAGAACCTCATAATTAAATTAGATAATTTGGTTTTGTGAACAATTATTTTATTGGAACTTGCTTAAAATCCCTTATTTATTGCTAATTTGTTTAGTTCTATTTCTGTATAACTAAGCTGCCTTAAATTCATTATTTATAGGATGAAGATGAGGATGAAGAAGATTTTGAGCCAGGAGATGATGATGATGACGATGATGACCAGATTGTTGAGGGAGGAGAGGAGGAAGAAGAAGAAGATGATGATGAGGATGCTCCGGCAGCTGAGGAAGATGGAGGTGAGGATATTTTGTTTACAAAATGTATTGTGCAACCTGTGCCCGAAATGAAACCTTCATCTTGCTCCCCTTGTTTAGCATCAGCTGTATAAAAATTAAAAAAGAGGTCTATTCAGTTTGGAAAGCCATTCTTTAATACATTACAATATAATT
Source organism: Omphiscola glabra (assembly GCA_964017045.1). Classification (NCBI taxonomy): domain Eukaryota; kingdom Metazoa; phylum Mollusca; class Gastropoda; family Lymnaeidae; genus Omphiscola; species Omphiscola glabra. The sequence continues at coordinate 16,132,733 of OZ024811.1, read as the reverse complement.
TAAAAGGTGCCGTAAATGAGCCTTTTTCCCTAAAAGGTTTGAAGAAATTGTAGGGGGCTGTAGATCTTAGTTAATTTTTTTTCCCCACATTCTAAATACGCATTGATTAAATTGAAGCTTTTCAGTAGGATCAACAGCTGGTTAAGTCTCATATTAAATTAGTTTTTCTAATTCCTGTTTTGTTGTTTGGTAAAGGCCCTTTGGTGTTGTCAAAAGTTTTCATGTTTGTTAAAAGTAAGTTTGACACCTATAAAATTTAATGAAGTATTATGTCTAAAATATTTCTTGTACATATTGTTCGATATAAATAAGTCTTAATGTGTTAAAGAGAAAGCAATACATTTGAAATAGACTGTACATTTATTAAACTATGCTGATAATCCTTTTTTAATTCAGATGAAGATGAGGATGAAGACGAGGATGGTGAGGAGGAAGGTGAAGAGGAAGGAGAAGGAGCAAGAGGGACAAAAAGGAAACATGAAGAAGAAGAAGAGGGCGCTGAAGAAGAGGATGAAGATGATGCATAGTCTCTGTTTCCTGTTTGTTCGTCTGTATGTTTGGGTGAGATATTGGACATCATTGTACATAATGCATAAAAGGTTTGGGAATGAAAGAGTGTGGATATGATTTATGAGGGCAAATTTTATCCTGGACATTTGATGGACACTCAATTTTTTTATACATATGACTGATTTGATATGGTCTATTATTTTCATCTGTTGATTCCAAAGATGGCTTCATGTCTATTGAAGTCAATGCATGAGCAACTCATGTGACCATTGGCACATGTATATTTTTAACAATGCTTTCAAATCTGCATTTTGGATAATTCCATGTACCGGTATTTTTGTTTCTTTTTGATTTTAATTCTATTGTAACTGATGCATTCGATTCTGTCATTTTTCATGTTCACATAAAATGTCACCTAATTAAGTGTAGGTTTTAATTATGTTTTGAAAATTGTTTTAAATTTGGTATGATGTGACATTGATGAGGTTTCCAAACTTCTTGACTAATTTTCCTATAAATGATAAACATATAGCCTAAATAATTTAAGAAATATTTTGTTGTAGACAGTGTAGTTTTTTTTTTTTTAGACCTATCTCTTAGGCATATTGAGAGTTCCGTCATTCATTTTGGTTCCTCTCATGGAAGCTCTTACTTGATGCATGTGCCATATGTAAGAGAGGAAGATTGATGTGTATATTTCTGAATTAAACCTGATATTGCTGCACTGAATGATGTTTTGAGTTTGATCCGTATTAGTTTCAAATTTAATTTTATGCTAATTTCACTATTTTTTAAAAAAAAGATGATAATTTTAGGGAACTATTATCTCTTTGTTTGTGTTACTGTAGGAATGTTAAAAGTTTTATGAGACAGATCTTTACACATGTGTAGGATATATGTACATAAAAATAAATTGCTGTGTTTTACTATATTATTTTTTAAATAATTTTTGGGGTTTATGCTCATACTTGTAATATCCGATTTAAAAAAAAGCAAACTATTAAGCAGTCTAATTTAAAAAAATATATTTCATTTACGGAAAGAGAGTGCCACATGTCCTGCAAGGTCCTTGTATATCCACAGTATGTTGCCGGAATGCATGTTATAGTTGTATGCTTGTTGACCAGTACAAGTTGATTATTGTATTATGATGCATCCCCCCACATCGCCAAGCTCTGAGCTCTCACACAATGGAGCATATTGGTTCATTTATAAATCATCATTCATTTTTTTATCACCAGTTGTTTTTTTTTAACTTTCACCCAGATTTTGAGGAAATAGAATGGTCTCATATATTGCATCTTTTTATGTTTCTGGAAATCAATAAATTTCATTCATATAATTATAAATCTTTTTTGTTATCTTTTGTTTTTGATTTGTCTGTCTGAAGTGTCTGCCATATGTTTAATTTATGTCTCTTTATAACTTATTTTCCAACATGTTAAGTAAATTAATCTTGTCAGCTTGCTTAAAAACTAAAAAGTAGTTGGGATGCAAGCTTTGATCAGGAATGAATAACAGCTCTTTGCCTTGCTGGAGTTGCTTTTAAGCTTGAAATACCAGTGTACAAACTGGGATATTCATGTTTCACAGAAAAAAATGTAAAAGTAAAAGAATTAACTTCTCAAAAATGTAATTATTTCCTATTTTGTCTGTCTTCCATTACTATCAAAATAAAAATGTATGACACGTATCTGTGGCCATATAAAGGACAAGAGTATATATTTTGTTAGTTCTGCCTTATTGAGGTTTGAAACTTTAGACCTGAGGTCGTTCACACTATCAAATTTCGCGTCAAATTGTTGTATGAACGCACTATTTTGTGCGTTGTCTCTTTTTTTGGCGAATTCGATCAAATATTAACTTTAAAGTTGTGACAAGGCTTGAACGAAAATTTGATCGTGTGAACCGACCCTTGGGGTGCTGAAGGCAGTCTCACAGGATGGTAAGACGATAATAATATTATTAATATATAATTATAGTTTATAGTATAGCAATAGTTCTGTTCCATTTCAGTAACGGACAATTACATTTACCCATTTTGTATGGTAAAATGTTTCTTTTCTTGTTTTGATTACCGTACATGAATGTGAGCAACACATTTTCTATTAGTAGTAAATACTAAATAGTAATACTCTAGTAGCAGTAGTGACACACAACTTAGTGCCGGATAAATTTAAATATTAACAATTTACTTACCAAGGGGAATAATTCTATATATATATTAAGGTGGAGCAGATAAGATGACTTATGGTTATTGCCAGCAAGTTAAAGGTTGTACTAGTACCACAAAAGCAGTGTTGTGCTGTGGTTAGCACAATAATAGTGTTTTATTTCATTACCTTTACTCCGGAGATGGAACCCGCAGACGGATAACATTGACACAGCTACACTACTAGAGCCAAGCTCTATCATCCACATAGTGTTTCAAGGAGGTATCGCTTCGGGGGGGGGGGGGGGGGGAGAAAGTGGCAGACCACCGCCCCTGAAAAACAATATTTATATTATATATGACATAATTGTCATTTTTAAACAGTTTTAAAAAGCGCAGTAACTGGTGCCTCTAATCGTTTACAGTTAGTGGCATCTATAAACTTTCATCACGCTCGATATGTTTGCTGATCCGTATATTTAGGGCTAATCTTGTTGGAGGCTTACAGTCAGTGGCGTAGTGAGGGGTGGGCAAGGGGGGCATCATGCCCCCGGCGCTACTCACAAAGGGGCGCCAAATGGTATATTTTACTATAATATTGTATGGTTTTCGAATAGGGGGGCGCTAAAAAGGTATTGGGGGGCGCTAAAAAGGTATTGTTCCCCGGGCGCGAGTTAAGCTCGCTACGCCACTGCTTACAGTATTCGGTTATTAATATCGTACTGACGTATGACTTCTGATTTTTTGCATTTTGTTGTTATTATTTTTTTTGGTGCAACTTCACAGGTTTAAAGATTTATAATAACACCGTATTTTAGGTCTACAATTTTAATAATAGTTTTTGCCAAGTATCAAGCATGTACTATCTATTTTCAAATTATAGTTCATCATAAAAGCATGACTTTTAAAGTAGGGATATGTGTTAATTAAAAATTGTATGATGGCATTAGGCTCTAAGTCAGTGGCTCTCAACCTTTCTAACACCACGACCCTTCAATACAGTTCCTCGTGTTGTGGCAACCCCCAGCCAGGGCTGGATTAACCATTAGGCAAACAAGGCACGTGCCTTAGGCACCAAGCGTTTGGGGGCACCACAAGTCCTCAAGAAATATTTTTTTTGAACAAATTTAAGTCCAGAAACAACTGAAAATTGAACAAGTGCTATGAAAATGAAGAAATACATTATAATAAAAATTCACATTCAAGTTTGGTACAATCTTGAATGCTTAAAAATTAAGCGCATAAACAATTTAAAAAACTCCTGGTAAATGGTAATGAGTAAAATGCGGACCATGTGGACTCACTCGGCTTGTAAATAAATTATTTCCAAAAAAGTCAGTGAAATAATTATAGATGAAGTAAAGGCTTCCGGTTATTTCAGCTTGTCTGTAGACTCAACACCCGATATTTCACATATAGATCAGTTAAGCGTTGTTCTTCGATATGTAGCAGACGGAGAGTCCAGTGAACGCTTTTTGACTTTCTTGGAGCTGCAAAATCACACCGGTGAAGATATGGCTAAGCAAGTGCTGCAGTACTTACGTGAAGTTTGCAAAATTGATTTTTCGAAATGCAGAGGTCAATCCTACGATAATGCAGCTAATATGTCCGGGTGCTACAAGGGCATGCACAAAAAATTCTAGAGGAAAATGAGTTTGCTATATACATACCCTGTGCTGCACATTCACTAAATCTTGTAGGCAGAAGTGCAGTTTACTCCTGTTTAGAGGCAGTAAACTTCTTCCATACAGTGCAACTGATCTATACTTTTTTCTCAGCTTCAACCAACAGATGGAAGATTCTGAAAGGATGCCTTGTGAATGAATCGCTGGTAAAGTGTCTTTCCGATACCAGATGGGAAGCAAATGCTATTGTAACTGAAGCTATCCTAAAGTCTCATCCTCAGATTTTAAAAGCTTCAGAATGTATACAAGAAGATCAGTCACAGAAAGGAGACACCATAAGACAAGCAGAAAAAATTGCAAAGAAGATGCAAGAATTAGAATTTGTTTTCATGCTTGTTTTTTGGGAAGAGGTATTACAGCATTTTCACAGGGTTAGTCAAGCTCTACAAAATGAGCATGTGAACTTGAAAACGTGTGCTGATTTGTATTCTTCACTAGCAGATCACTTGCATAAATCTAGGAATGAATTTGAAAGATTTGAAGAAGCTGCAAAAATAGGTGTAGATTATAAGTCAACTTTGACCCGTAATCGTAAACGAACGACAGTGGTCACTGATGGTGATGCCCCTGAGGTATCTCTGAATGCCATAGACAAATTTCGTCTTTCTGCATTCTACGCCATTGACAAACTTGAGACGGAAATGAGTAGACCTGGACAAGTATATAATGATGTAGCAGTTCGATTTTCTTGTTTGGTCGATGTATCACTATCACAAACATCTCAGTGTTGTGAAGAACTAATAAATGCTTATCCCAAAGATCTGAACAATAATTTATATACTGAACTACAACAGTTTCATTCATATATTCGCCACAAGTTTCCTGCATCAAAATCGTAAAACAACACGTTCAATCATGGAGAATTATACAAAGTTCGAGACAACATCGAGTGTGCCTTTCCAAATGTTGAAATCGCCTTGCGTATATTTTTACCATTAATGGTTACTAACTGTTCAACTGAGAGATCTTTTTCTCAGTTGAAACGTAAAAAAAATCCAAATAGATCAACAATGAAACAAGAAAGGCTCGATTCCTTATCTCTGCTTATGATCGAGGCAGATGTTTTGCGCAAAATTAACTTTGAAGATATACTCAAAAACTTTGCTAGATGTAAATCTAGAAAAAAAACCTTTAAAATGTAAATGACAATATCTTTTTGATTTTTTCCTTTAATAAAAAATAAAGTATTTTTGTCTATTATTATTTTTAAAAGTTATTAACTATTAATTTTAATACAGAAATACTTTATTGTAGGTTTTACTATAAGTGATAGTAGTACAAACTACAAAAATATTTGTTAACAACTGCTTTCTTTGCATATTATTAAACATTCCAGCGGTCACGGTCAGTGAAAGATCAGGGGCCTCGGGCAGAAGGGGGCACCCATTGGATTTGTGCCTTGGGCACTAAAATGGCTTAATCCGGCCCTGCCCCCAGCCACAATTTTGTTTTCGTTGCTGCTTCATAACTGTAGAGGATACGTTTTTTCCGATGGTCTTGGGCAGAGGCGTAGCGTATGGAACAGGGGGGTACAGATGTACTAGGGCGCCAGCTCGTTAGGGGCGCCAAAATGTGCTTTGGTATGATTTTATTGATGAAAATAATGGGTTTGAGCGTTGAAAAAAGGAAAAGAGGGCGCTTTAAAATGAATCTTGTCCCCGGGCGCCAAACACTCTAGCTACGCCACTGGTCTTAGGCGACCCCTGGGAAAGGGTCGTTCGACCCCCGAAGGGGTCGCGACCCACAGGTTGAGAACCGCTGCTCTAAGTTAAAAAAGATTCTTATTAGCATACTTTTTAATGCACTCGATTCCTATTCCTTGTATGTTCAGCTAGATTAAATTAAAAGGACATCTGAAAAAAATTAATATAGACCCTATATATTTTTAATAAAGAATTTAACGGACGCATACAAAATAGTTCATGTTTTATTCATTATTATTAAATCGAAAGTGTTTTTTTTTTTTTTAAATGTGCTACCATTGTAACAAAGTTTCCTGAATAACAGATTTAAACAAAAAATGTTTTGCCTATAGTTATTAAATTCCCAACTTTTTAATATCAGAATAATAAAAGAAACTACAGCACCTATTTGCACGGATTATTTAAGAAGTAATCGTTTTTTCTATTATAATGGCAGTTCCATTATTTTGTAAACAGTTTTAGAAAAAAAAAAATCTTACTCTCAAACCGTCATTTTAATAAAATAATTTATGTGGCTTTGTTTTAAAACAATGTTTGAAAGTATATCGAAGAGGTAATTGTAATTTATGTGAAGAAAGATATAGTAGTTCTATAGGCTCTATACTATAAAGATTTAAAGGGTAAGAATAAGCTAGGGCAGTGGCGAGCCGCATGCTGTTCTTTAGCGACCTGAGTGCGGCACGGCCATTCGGCCACAAATCGGGTTTGACTCCGAAAAGCGTGGTTCTTGGCAGTTTCTTGAAAATAAATTTGGTTCTCAAAATTTTTTTTTAATCGTCTTGCTGCTGATTTTTGTCTCTTTTGACGAATGAGTTATGGCAAAATCATACAACTGTAATGAATTTAGTTCATGTCCCGCTGGTACGGAGTTGGAGATGTCTAACCATGGCTAATCTTGGTGCTTAAAACCCGAAAGCTTGAAATGCCTGCTCAAAATTGTCTGAAAGAAACAGCAAATTCTAGTATGTGGCAAAATGCCCCCCCCCCCCCCCATGCATTTTGAATGTGTCCGACGGTCTTCAGCACCCTCATTTATTGCACCCCACTTCCCTCAACGGCGATCAATGTTACAGTATGAGGTTAAACATAAGCTTGTGTAAAAAGATTTCCCTGGGGCACGCCAAAACTAGAGAGAATTCAGTTAATGTATGACACTCGGTCTGGGTGCCATAATGTCACCCCCCCCCCTTCCAACCATTAAAATTTTCCTTCACCCGTTCAAAAAGTATATTAGAAACATTCAATTCATTTTATTCTAAAAAATGCACATCTTTATTTAGAATTCATCGGTGCCCTAAATTTACCGCCTTACTGCCCAATGAAACTGATCGTCAATTTTGATGCCGATACGTAACTAATGTTAGTGCCGTCATGCGCCGCTCTACCTTTAAGGATACGCGCTCATCAGCTTTCCGAAAATGCCTAACTTCCAAATAGATCAAAAGTGACACCTGGGTGGACCAGCCATCCCGTACCTTTCTACGCCACTTGCGAGGGACGTAGCTAGAATGTTTGGCGTCCAGAGACAAGATTCATCTTTAATATGAACAAAGTCGGAAACATTGTTAGCCAATAATGTTCAGTTTACAGTGTATAGGGGACAATTCCTAAAACGTATTCTTTAACCCAGTGGTTCTCAACCTTCTGGAAGCTGCGACACTTTAATACAGTTCCTTATGTTGTGACGACCCCCAACCACAAAATTAATTTCGTTGCTACTTCATAACTGTAGAGTATATGTGTTTTCCGATGGTCTAAGTCGACACCTGTGAAAGTGTCGTTCGACCACCAAAGGGGTCGCGACCCACAGGTTAAGAACCACTTCTTTAACCAATTCCAAATTAGGAGATCGGTTGGCTCTAAGGCGACTTTAAACCAGAAGGTGAGATATATTTTGTATCACGCCTGAAGACGATATATTATATAGGTGAAGGGATGAGAATACCATGTTAGTGTCAGGGTCAGCTATATCCTGTTAGTATCAGTGTAAGATATATCCTGTTAGTGTCAGGGTCAGCTATATCCTGTTAGCGCCAGGGTCAGCTATATCCTGTTAGCGTCAGGGTCAGCTATATCCTGTTAGCGTCAGGGTCAGCTATATCCTTTTAGCGTCAGGGTCAGCTATATCCTGTTAGCGTCAGGGTCAGCTATATCCTTTAGCGTCAGGGTCAGCTATATCCTTTTAGACTCAGGGTCAGTGTTACAGCCTTCTTACTTTTGTCTTCTCTAATGCCAAAGAATGTTTCCTGTCACACCAGGTTCACAATAAGGATCAAAACAACAGCGTCCAAAGTAAATTCTGTGTTTTTTAACTGTATACTAAACAATCCACTTGTTACACAAATACATCTTGGAGGAACAAGCATACTCAGGCAACAAGCCCTACAGCGACTCTAACAAACCTATTATCTCTCTCACTACTCGACTCTTGACTACTCTAACGATCTACTCTGGACTCCTCTCTCGACTAACTCCTGGCTCTACTAATCTCAACCAGCAGCTCACAACTCTTATCCCCTCCGATCATTTCACACACTGTCTTTTATAACTGCCCACACCCACATAGCAGCATACACTAAAGCTCAACACCAACCAACTTCACCTCTGACCTCACGATCAACAACTCACAAAACACTCACACGATCGACAACTCGTCCTACCACACATTCATGGTTACCGGAAATTTGATCGAAAGAAATTTCGTCGACGGAAAATTGATCGACGGAAATTTGATCGAACGGAAATTTTGCCGAATATGTTTTTCAGTTCACACGTTAAAATTTTCGTCAAATTTCTATTCGAACGCAATATATTATATAGTAAAACAAAATAATGCGTTCAAAAAGAAATTTTACCCAAAATTTTAACGTGTAAACTAAAAAAAAGATTCGACCCGTTAACCTTGGACGGCAACTCATCTAATAGAAGGAAACTCTGAATTCAAACCCGGAGATGGAGTCCCGTAGGCGGATAACATTGATACAATGAAACATTCCGACAACTCCGTGAAGCCACTGGTGCCGAGCTGTATCACCCACATGATGTTCCCTTGGGTTATCCAGCGGCGTGGAGAGGGGCGATCTGCTGTTGGTAACCAGCTTATAATCCTAGGGGAATAATCCCAGGTCTTGTGGATTTCGTCACCACACCATCGTCACCTAATGACGGATGGATGCGAGCAAAAAAAATCGCCTATAGGAAAATCCTCAACATTTTTAAAGCTATAAATTATCTTTAAAAGGTCGCTTATTCTGGTTCCGACTCCGTCACTAATTATTTACAAGCAAATGTTCCTAAAATTCCGGGATTCGTTTCGAATAAAAATTCAGGAATGTATAAATTCATGTATCCATATAAATAGAGACTATATATACAACGGTCAACCAAAGACTGAGATGGATCGACGATGTAGAGAAGGACTTACACCAACTAGATGTCCACGCATGGAGGCGGGATGCCATGGATCGCTCCGAATGACGGATACGGTGGAGCAGGCCAAGGCCCTACACGGGCTGTAGCACCACTAATGATGATGTAACTATATACCGGTATGTCTATGTCTTACTATGTTGATTTTGAAAGAAAAAAAAAACCCACTACATAATGCAAAGGTGGTTTGACACATGACGTCTTGGGGATAATCAAGTTACTAGAGCACAAAATCCCAGTCCATGGGCGGTGACCTCAAATGGATTTGAGAAGGGATTTATTTTGGGGGGTCTCCGAAGGGATTTATGTGTGGGGGGGGGGGGTCACCGGCTGAAATAGTTTTTTAAAATAGTTTTCTTTAAAAAAAAATTATTGGTATCTTAAAGTTTGAGTTACAATTTAAATGATGACATTCAATATTTAGTCAAATACATTTTATTGGAAGAATAAGTTCGAACGTTTTCCTTTTGAAGAATTTACCAGATTTTAAAGCCACACCCTCCCCCTCCCCCAATCTAGCGTGGTGGGGGGCGCTTTGTTTCTATACATAAAAGTGGGCGTAACTTGAAAATGTTTGACAAACTTTGTACTTCAGCAACTAAACCTTAGTAATGGAGACATAGTAGGACAATGTATGCGGAGGCTTGAATCAAGAGACAGGGCAACAAGATAGAAGAACTTATTAATTGAGCCCAGTTAATTAGATTTTACAAGTCCCATACTTAGAGTAGCGACACTTTTTTTGCAACCTGTGACTTGCTGAAATGTTAAAAAATCATGACAGTTTTATTCTGTAAGTGATTACCCGGGATTTCCTGGGATGGGAAAATTTCCCGGTCTTTTGTTTACCAAAAAAAGATCGTGCGGTATCCAGGGAGAGAAACCCCAGTTGTCATCCATATAAAATACATATTTTTATACGTTGCTGTGACAGAGAAACCCAAGTCATACACAGGTTAAGGAGACTGTCACACAAGATGCTACCGGGAACGCCGTTCCCGCAGTGGCAAACGTACAGGGGATGTCGTTCTCATGCGTTCCTGGAGGACTCGCGGCCTGCATTCTACTGATAAGTTTTGATAATTATTATGATCATTTTGTTGTTTTGACGTGGGGGCTCTGCTGTCTATAACACAATCAAGGCTATGCAGCATATTAATATCTCTCACACCACCAGTTATGAAAACCATTTTGAGGCCATAGAATCAACTTAAACACCCCTTGGCCGTCGGGAAGAAAGTCCCCCCCCCACCTTACCCCATCTTACCCCCATGAAATGACGTGCCATTTAAGCTTCCCTTTGATGACCGGAAGTTGTCACAGAAAGTGGAGATCTCAATGGTAAGCTGCTAAGCAAAACAATTACACGCGGGTGAATTTAACGGGAGGTCCCGCAAGACGCCGCGTCGATTGACAACAAACAAAGGAGAAAACAAGAGCGAATCATGGATGTGTTGAAAACAAAAAGTTATTTATTTCTTAGATCTCTGTTTTAAACACAACACATGGGGGGGGGGGGGGGGTTGCATTGGAATGGATTTCTGTTTCTTTTTTTCCACACAGGTGCTTATGCTTTACACGTAACTTTACTTCACATTACTTTGATAGGTCTTATAGTTAAGTCTGGATTTTTGCGGTAGAGTCTAACAGTATTAGAGTAGACGAATCGATGACCACAGTTGACTATCGTTTTCAGGGTTGCCAGGTTATTACATTTTGTGTGTGATCAACTTACGTTTTTTTAACCCTGTATTCATTTACTGCCACATACAATAGTGAGATGTTTTTTTCCCCACCCATATATTAATTATGCGGGAAATCTTCCTTAATTCCACTGGGGAAAAAAAAACTACAGCTGTCAAGCAAACGAACAAAACGACCCGCAACTCTACTAGTCACACCATTCTAAAACGCAGGCAGAATGGTAAGCAACAAGATGCTAATTCCTTGCGGTAGCTAGTTATTAGAAGAGTCAATGACCTGGTGAAATCAAACAGGCCCCAACTTAATGAAATAAATGAACAATTGCCTCATAATTAAATCCTTATCTATTTCATGATTTAAAAAAAAAATAATTTTCTCATAACATGGAGACAATCATTTTCTTCCAGTCGTAAATCATATAAAAATCTAAAAAAAAATTATATTGCTGTATTTGAAATATTTCAACAGGCAAAAGAGGTTTGGGCGAGTTCGTCATTGGTGACTTGATTTTGCATCCAGTAGATCACGTGAGATGGCGAAACCAACCAAACGTTGTCCATGGCGGATAACTCCTGGAGGAACAGGCGGAGAGCTGGAAAAGGAGATAATGACAATATGAATGATTGGGTTTCCATTGATCTAAAATCTAAATATATTTTTCTAAAAACTAATAACATCAGAAAAACTTTAAGGTAGCAGTATCATTCTAATATTGCTTGTAGACAGAGGCGTAGCAACGGCTTGGCATTGGGGCAGTTGCCAAGGGCGCCGGCCAGCGCCAGTTCAAAAGGGCGCCGCTAAATCTCTAATTTTTACATTTTTATTATTTAAAAAATAAATTAGACAAGGGCGCCAAAAAGCCAGTTACGCCTCTGCTTGTAGACATAAAAACGACATTTCTATCCTAACTTTGCTTGGTGGCGTTACAAACAGGGCTAGAGGCTAGAGTCCTACAGGAACTTACGGAAGCGGCCTATCTTCATCTCTTATTTTTTTTTGGCCAAGAAATAAATCCATATTCATTCCGGGTGAGAGAGGTGGGGATGCGATTGAGAGAGATGGGTTCTTGGGTGAGTTTCCACACTTTATCCCCCCCAGGACTTGAGCCCCCCCCCCCCCCCCGAGCATCATCCCAACATGACTCACCTTGCAGAGCTTCGGGCCCCTTTAGGAACATTGAAGCGTGTGTGAACATGTGCATGGGGATTCTCAGTGGGTAGAAATTCTGGTAGAAGTTACGTCTGTGAGGAACAAACAAAAGTCTTATTTGAATAATGTCTTTAAAAAAATTTGCACACGTATGCAATGGTGGACAGTAGAAGCGGGTGTATTAAAAAAAAATAAATAAATACATAAATAAATGGCGATGCATAATTAGGTTAAAATAATTGTCATTAAAAAAAAATAATTTATTGGACACGACTGAAATACAATAGCTGATATTTTAGATAAACTTGTAAATTATGAAATATAATTAAAATTGTGTGTTAATTATTAAATTAACATGCATCAACATTTAATTATTCTTGAAAGGTGCCTCGTGTTTTAATCGCGCGCCCGGGCATATCCTAGATCCTCTTTTAACATGTGCCTCGTGTTTTAATCGCGCGCCCGGGCATATCCTAGATCCTCTTTTAACATGTGCCTTGGGCCTTGGGGTTTTCTATGCAAGGTGTAGAATCCGTTTTTGTGTGTTTTTTTTACCATTTACAAAATTTTGTAGTTAAATTCATCAGAGGAACAGAGAGAATCATTCTATTTAAACTGCCGACCTGAAAAATTTGAGAAAATCTTCGACAGTTCCGTCAAAGTTCGGACCGTTGATGCTGCAGCCGTCAATCATGCCACAGCTGTAGCCGTTGTCGCCAACCCAGCCGTTCATGGGGATCTCCCAGAGTCCCGGGTAGGATCCTTTGGGACAGGGTCTGTTTGGGCACCTGTTGAGGCAAATGAATGGGCAGTAGGAAAACGTATGTGTCATGGTGCGGGAAACAAACAAACCCCAACCGTTTATTTTGTTATACGGAGTCACATAAGGAAAGTTGTTTATATTCTATAATCTCTAACCAAAATCATACTTTATTGGTTTTATTTAATGACATAGTGTATAATCTCTTTCCCATCATAATTGTTTTCAATGACCAAAATCACACTCTCTAACCGATCACAATAAATTTTGTTTTCTTCAATGACATTTTCCAAACTCTTTAACCCATCATGATTTATTTACTGCCTTCAATGACGTAATCTCAACTCTCTAACCAATCATGAACTTACTGGTTTTCCTCGATAGGGTAGTCAAGGGTGAATGGCCACAAAGCTTTCCTGCCAGCCTGGATCTCAATGTTGACGATGGAAGAATCATAGGTGAAGTTATAGTCGCGGAGTACTGCGTACTGGGCGTCACCATAGGTACGTAAGTAGGGCACTCGGAAACCTCGGATCTCTTCGGCTGGGATGCTGGTCTTGGCGGCGACTATATCTCTCAGACCTACAATCTGGACACAATTTTAACAAGTCACCAGTTTTGATTATGAATGCTAGTGGTTTAACCAATGGACATTAATAAATATTTAAATTAATATTAAAATAAATATTTATTCATTCAAAGGAACAATGAAAGAAGATGAAAGCTACAGCGACAGGGCATCGAACTCGTCTCTAAGAAATATCACGCGATAATTTTTACTGGTCGATTTACAATGTCGACAAGTCCAAAGCATGTATGAGATTTTAATACGTATGCTATTTTTGCATTTGGTTTATTTTTGTAGGTTGATATTTTTGTTTAAACAATAGAAAGTCTGTCTCAATTTGAAGCAATGGATGTTAAGGTGAGCTATTTATACAACAATGTCAAAATAGAATGAAAATTTGTACCGGGTAAATAAAACCTTTTTATAATACGTTTGTGATTATGGTTATTTTCGTTGAGAATGTGTATACATACGTACAGGTCATTCAAAAGTTGGACTATATTTGTGATATAAAAAAATCTAAAATAATATTTAAAAATGTACTTGTCTGGCTTAAGTAGCCGTACGCTCGTAGAACCAATTATTGTCATTACCTCCGCCTTGGCCTCGCTGTAGATGTCAGTGTCACTCGTGTGGTTGACGGTGTGGGAGGCGATCTCGTGACCGTTGTCGTAGAGTATCTGGACCAGGCTGTAGTCGGTGTACAAGTTGGACACGAAGAAGGTCGACCTGGAAGCACGAGACTGACCCGTCATGTGGTGTGGACTTAGGCTTATTAGTTACTTTGACCAGATTTAGGACCAGACCCTATCACCTACCCCTGGATACGCCAATGATTATCGTTTCAATTGACCCTAGATCAACTCAAGTTTTCGCACAAATTCAACTCAACAGAGTCAAATTTCAAATTCTACTCACAGAAAGTGCACAATTCTACATGTGCTATTTGTATAAGAGAAAGGGGCGGAGGTTCTCAAAATTTGGATCACGCGTATTATACATTAGTTGGGTTAATTGCATTTGAATAGCTGTCTTAGCTGAACTTGAAAGGTTTGAACATAAAGAAATCTAGTATTTGGGAATGGAAAATGTGGATATTTTATGAACAACTTTTATCGTTGATGTAAGCCGTTGAAGTTCACCTGAGGAAATTATTCAAAACTACCTGTCACCCATCAAAAAACGATGGACACTTTCATAAAGATATGAAACTTATTTCTGAATTTACGAAAAATGATATTCCTTTTTATTAACAATTTATTTAATGACAATCTTTGGAGTCATTTAGAACAGATATGTCTATATATATATATATATATATATATATATATAAAAAAATTTTTTACAATCGCCGTAAAAAAAAAAAGTCAGGCTTTTCCTTCAGATGTGTCAATTTAGTTTCTTCGGCTACTTTCTTGACGTTTTTATTCTGTACTGTTTTGTGCTAAAGGTTGTGGTGTTTATTTTAAAATCTTAGTACATGTATACATTTCTATTATTAGTCGCGTAAAAGTGAAGTGTTCAATAACAAGTTTAAGGGGACGTAACTATATATCATTAAAATGCACCACTATTCTCACGGTTGTCTCACTTGTACAATGACTTTACCTCTTTTGCTGTTGTTTAGCACTTTATGTTGAAGGGACAGTACTTGCTGTAAAATGGAGGTACTTGATGACACAGTGATAGTACTTTGTGGTACAGCAATTTCTAATGCTTATTTGACGGTGCATTCATTGTGTGCACTAACTTCACGGTGCAGTCATTGTGTGTACTAACTTCACGTTGCAGTCATTGTGTGTACTAACTTCACGGTGCAGTCATTGCTAGTAGTCACTTGACGGTACAGTTATTTCTGTACCCTCACTTGACGGTACAGTCATTGCTAGTACTCACTTGACGATAAATTCATTGCTAGTACTCACTTGTCGGCACAGTTAATTCTGTACCATGTTATATGGCGGTACAGTCATTGCTAGTACTCACTTGACGGTACAGTCTTTCAAGTACCGTACTCACTGAAGGTACAGTCATTGCTAGTACTCACTTGACGGTACAGTCATTTCTAGTACCGTACTCACTGACGGTACAATCATTTCTAGTGCTCCCTGACGGTACATTCATTTCTAGTACCGTACTCACTGACAGTACAGTCATTGCTAGTACTCCCTTGACGGTACACTCATAGCTAGTACTCACTTGACGGTACAGTTGTTGGGGTTCCTGAGCTGCCACTCGTTGTTGACCAACATCTGGTAGTACACCTGGGAGAACACCGTGGTGGTCACGGCGTCGTCCCACGTGAGCATGACGAACATGGGCATGTCCCGCTCGGACACGTTGGCAGGTGCGGCGCCAGAACAGAAGCAGTCGGGGAGCTGGCAGTTCTCTGGATTACATTTGCCTGGCTTGATCATCGGCGGGGTAGTTGTGGGTGGTTTGGCTGGTGACCGGAATTTTGAAAAAGCTGGATTAGCTATTGAACTGTTTCGTAACAGTTATGAAATTCTTTACAACAATTATTGCATTCTTTATAACAATTGTTAAATTATTTATTATAATTATTACATTATTAATAATTTTTATCGAATTATTTATAACAATAATTAAATTATTTATAACGTTTATTAAATTCTTTATGATAACTATTAAATAAATGTATGGCATAACAAAGCTACTAATTTAAGGATTCTACATAACGTTTCGGGCAGTCTCATATGTTTGGGACGGCATCTCCTTCCGGTCTACTTAATTGCATACACACCGCGTATATTGTATAAAGCATCTTTCACGAAATTTAATATTTCCACGAATTCATACTTTGGTGTCACAGAAATGAAAAAAAATCTAATTGTCATAATAGTATACACCCGCCCTCCCCATCCCCAAAACCCCCTGCACCCATCCCTACTCCCACGCTATCCCCTTGCCCCCTACCCGCTACCCTCTACCCCTTACCCTTTACCGCTACCCCTATCCCTTACCCCCTATTCCCTACCCCCCAGCCATGAACCGAATGTGTCCATACTTTTATGTATCAGAATCAATGAACTCAAACAAAAACGTGCGTAAAAAACACAAAAACAAGAAAACAACAACCAAAAAAAAAAAAAAAAACAACAAACAAACAAAACTAAGCCGTGTCGAGGAATTGATTTGAACATTAAAGTCTGCGAAGTCAATTTCCACGCTATACAAATAAATTTATTATAAAACAATTCATTAGCCCGCCAAGCCTTGGCGTTCAGTTCCCATCTACTAAAATTACTTGGCAAAATATGTAATCAAGTTAACGCACTTTTTAAAAGAATTCCAATGAGTTCTACAACCCCTCGAACCCCCGGTACCCTCAAGGTTAGCAACTGTACACTCTTGTTTCACGCCCCTAAAGTATATTAATATTTTATCGTCCCATCCACTTTTACATCGAAGATTTATTATACAATTTTTGAACTGAGACTATTTCAAATTTCGTAAAACAAAGGAAAGTATTACTCAACAAACGCACGTGCGGCGATATTTTTAAGAATCTCATTTAGCACAGTTAGCGGGAATTTTATTTTGCGCACTGCTAAACTCGTGATTACACCATACTTTCTTGAATGCCTAGACCATTACATGTATTGAAAAAAAAAGAACCGAAGACTCAGACTCAGACTTTAATGCAGAGACGTAAGATATAAGATTAGCGAGAACACGAGGAAACACAATAGTGAACAGTCGCGTCGACTCACCAGTGCTGGGAGCAGGTTCATTCGTGTTTGTTGGGTCACTTGGCTGGCCGCCACAGCTGGCTTCAGCTGGCCAGTTACAATTGTTGATTTTACTGTCCCACCTGAAATAAAAAATACACAAATTGACATTTCGCAGACTAGAAAATATAATTAAAAGTTGTGAGTTTTTACTTTTAAATCTGATATGAGATCATGACATGATGAATCACTTTTAGGAGGCGATCAGAAGGTGAAGAGTAATCCTCGAGAATTAATAACACAAAGATACAAATCAAGTTACCGGAGGCTGAACTAGTTTCATTCATAAATTATGCGCCACTGATGTTAAACTTAAAAGACGTGATTCATGTATCGTATTTCTGTCGAGGATGTAGTTACGTATACTTCACGCCTAATTTGGTTTCAGAAAGATTTTGATACTTGGGAAAGATATGAATCAAAAGTTTTTGTTTTTTTTAATGACGTCCAACATTCGATGCGGTTTTCGGGGCATTGGGCTTGAAGCACTGACTTGGGTGTTAAGTACAGGAGATCAACTCGGAATAACAAGTAAGGCGAAAACGCATAATCGGGGGGAACCTCAATATTTGTGTGGCAAGGTGCCACTTCATAGTAAGTAGGTGACACGCGGTCGTGAGCCCTGAGACTCCGAGCGTGTACCTATGATAGATCGGGTAAACCCTTTGATAACACAGATACACGCCAACTGAAATTTAAACAAAGAAGAAATCCACGTGTTGCGACTTGATCAAGGCTGGTCACTCATGCACTGCGATTGACAAGCATGTGACGCTGAAGAATTGGCTACACGTTCAGTTCCTGTATCAGGGAGGTCCAGTACGCGCACTCGATTTGAATCGTGAGAGAGCTGACTTGTATAAAGCAACATTATCTCTTTGATATTTCAACGATCGTAAGTTGCCATGGGTATTTTTATGTCCTTACTTTGTAGAGTCGCACGTTTCTTAATTTGGATGTAATGAGCGATTCATCTCATATTATTGATAATGTTACGTAAGTGTTTTAATTTAATCACTTGTCGAGCTCATTGAATTTACACTTTGACAAGGATGTCGCCACGTCTTCAGTAGACTCAGTGTGTGCATGCGTTTACAGCTAAAATCTATAATTCATATCGTTCTATTGACACGTGCTGAAATGCGCTAAGTCTCAAACAGACTAGACGTGTACAACAGTATCCAACTGGCGATTATACGCTATAGTGCTCGAGTTATACGTACTGTCATGCGCTAAGTCATACATAGACCTCGTATTTGCGCTTGTATTATCCTGACAATCATATTTATATATAGAAAATATACTGCCATGTTAAGTCTAACAAAAATATCGCATGTGCGACATTGCAATTGTAATAGCCAAGTATCAAGAATTATAGGCTTACTCATGCACTGAATACCTCAGGGCATCCGTGCTTAAAATAGGTACGATATATTTGCCAACATAAATTTGTTGAGACTTTAATGGACGCCCTCACTTGTCACATAGATTCAGGGCGTAATACCGTGTACTTACTCATAATAGCTCTAACGCGGAAAATAATTTCTGTAATAATTAAATATTTTAAAAGAATTTGTTTCTTTACCCCTTGGAGACTCATGGTGGTTTGTATGTATGTACATATATATATATATATATATATATATATATATATATATATGTGTGTGTGTGTGTTTGTGTGTGTGTGTGTGCGTGTGTGTAGGAGGCTCTACCATTCTTACTGAGACACGGCCGCGGCCAGCCCGAAAGAGCAACCTTAGATCACCGACTACAGCAACTATCCTCCTGCCCGCGGTGCCAGAGATTGTTCCGAGCATGGATCGGACTGGCGAGCCACCTACGAACTCACCGTGACCCCCCCCCCCTTTTCCCCCCACTAAGTAGATGACTAGATGGTCCTAGTCGATGTTGATGGACGAACAACAACAACAACAACTATTCTTATCTATCATTGTTGCTGTTCCATAACTTTCATATCCAAATTGATAATGACTCGTTTTGAAAAATCGTTAGTTGATTTTGTTTGTCATACTTTGAATAACATGTAAAAAGCCAGAGTAATCTTAGGTGTTTATTGAATGGTTTTTCATAGCTTGGATAACATGTGAAACAATGGCTTTTCTAGAGTTATTCACCGTGCTTTTTGCCGGTCATGCACACTTCAATGTTAATCACTTTAAATATGCTGGCACTATTTATGTATCATTTCAGATGTTGTCCCCCATCCCCCTCTTTTTTTAATTATCTCTTACTGTTGTTTCGTTTTACCACACTCTAAGTACAAGTAAAAAGCTTTATTTTTACAAGATCTTATTTCCATTGGATTTGTGAAAAAAAAAATATATTAAAAATATCAGTTACCAAAAACCACTGGGCTAAGTAGATAATTTAAAAAAAAAAAAGTACAAAAAATCAAATGATTTAAATATAAACGAATGACCAAAAAATAAGCAACAACAATACAAAATCATAACATAACACTGACCCCAAAATATAACAAAAACTTGATCCCAGAAAAACAAACAGCCGACCACGTTATAGAGCAAACCCCCAAAAGACTGATCCCAGTATAGAACAAACCCCCAAAAGACTGATCCCAGTATAGAACAAACCCCCAAAAGACTGAACCCAGTATAGAACAAACCCCCAAAAGACTGAACCCAGTATAGAACAAACCCTCAAAAGACTGATCCCAGTATAGAACAAACCCCCCCAAAAGACTGAACCCAGTATAGAACAAACCCCCCAAAAGACCGATCCCAGTATAGAACAAACCCCCAAAAGACAACCCCAACATAAAAGTAACCTCTCGCGTGACTGATCACCAACATACAACTGACCCCCCCCCCCCCGATAAAACAAAGCGAACCCTGAAATCTCTTACCCATCACACATACAATTTGACCCCTCGAGATAGAGATTAACGCCAACATATAAAAAAAAACAACAACAACAACTGACCTCAAAGTTCCACAGTTAAATTTGTGCGCCGTTCCCTGGAAGCAGAAAAGATACGCCTTCCCCAGATCCGCCGATGTTTCTGCAGCTCCGAGTTGTGCGCAGGCGTACTCGCCGTCCTGCATGATCCTGACGCCTGTGTGCGTGGGGACATTCATGCAGATGCCGGAAGTGAAGTCGATATTTGCCAAGACCACTGCGAGTGTTGCAGCCACTAAAGCTTGTGTATATGACGTCATCGTTGTAGCTGGTAAAAACTTTGGCTAAGGTTTTTGTGATGTTAATTGTATGAAAAATATTTCTTATTTTTTTTATTGTTTTTTTTTTCGGTTTTCCTGTTGGAATCGTACGTTTGTTTCGTTATTCTTTTTTCTTTCAATATTTTCTCTTAAAAGTTATAGCTTAAATCGTTACAAAAAATCTAAGTAAAGAATCTTCAGGATTCCTATCTAAGATGTTACCAAAAAAGAAAATCTTATCCTAACCTGTGAATGTTACTTCGCACAGGTAACAAAACAATGACCTGTGCTCAGGTAGCGACCCCCTTTATATACACCTGGGACATATTGCTATGACATCATGGCGATCCTTCTAAAAACCTCCCCTCCTTCTCCACCCCCTCGCCCCACCACCATCCCACGCGAGGGAAGGTGATTCTAAAAATATCGCTTCATCAAATCTTATCTAAATCTTAAACTTTTATTTAAAAAAAAAAAAAAAAAAAAAAAAAAAAAAGCAACGAAACAAATTCCGGATATTATGGTTAAACATGGAAGACGCACTTGTTAGGTGCGGTAAAAATAGTTTTCCGGAAATAAAAAAAAAAAAATTGGTTCTGCTCTATCGTCAATGTCAATCTCTTGCCTTATGTAAGCTCATATTGTGTGATTAACATGGCGTAGGTGGAAATATAGGTTTCATTGTTTAAAATAAGAGCTTACCAAACTTTTTCAGTTCTAGCCGACCGATCGACAAGTTTTCAAGTGCACAAGGGACCGGTGGGTTAGTTTTCACGTGCACTAGGGACCGGTGGTCTAGTTTTCAAGTGCACCAGGGACCGGTGGGCTAGTTTTCAAGTGCTCCAGGGACCGGTGGGCAAGTTTTCAAGTGAACCATGGACCGGTGGGCTAGTTTTCAAGTGAACCAGGGACAGGTGGGCTAGTTTTCAAGTGCACCAGGGACCGGTGGGCTAGTTTTCAAGTGCACCAGGGACAGGTGGGCTAGTTTTCAAGTGCACCAGGGACCGGTGGGCTAGTTTTCAAGTGCACCAGGGACAGGTGGGCTAGTTTTCAAGTGCAACAGGGACCAGTGGGCTAGTTTTCAAGTGAACCAGGGACCGGTGGGCTAGTTTTCAAGTGCACCAGGGACCGGTGGGCTAGTTTTCAAGTGCACCAGGGACCGTTGGTTAAGTTTTCAAGTGAACCATGGACCGGTGGGCTAGTTTTCAAGTGCACCAGGGACCGGTGGGCTAGTTTTCAAGTGCACCAGGGACCGTTGGTTAAGTTTTCAAGTGAACCATGGACCGGTGGGCTAGTTTTCAAGTGCACCAGGGACCGGTGGGCTATTTTTCAAGTGCACCAGGGACCGGTGGGCTAGTTTTCAAGTGCTCCAGGGACCGTTGGTTAAGTTTTCAAGTGAACCAGGGACCGGTGGGCTAGTTTTCAAGTGAACCAGGGACCGGTGGGCTAGTTTTCAAGTGAACCAGGGACCGGTGGGCTAGTTTTCAAGTGCACCAGGGACCGGTGGTCTAGTTTTCAAGTGAACCAGGGACCGGTGGGCTAGTTTTCAAGTGCACCAGGGACCGGTGGGTTAGTTTTCACGTGCACCAGTGACCGGTGGTCTAGTTTTCAAGTGCACCAGGGACCGGTGGGCTAGTTTCAAGTGCTCCACGGACCGTTGGTTAAATTTTCAAGTGTACCAGGGACCGGTGGGCTAGTTTTCAAGTGCACCAGGGACCGGTGGCAGATTGATTAGTCAGTGCTCTTGTTTGTTGGACCTTAAATGTGTCCTAAAAACATTTTTCAATCCTCAGCCAATTCAGTAGGACTTTGAACACATCACAATTTAATGCTGCCCATTAAGTTTTTAAAACCTGCTTTCATAATAGGCTGTTTTAAAATTTAAAACAAAATCTTCAATGTCTTTTTCAATTAAAAAAATACACTAAGAAAAAAAACAACATATTCATAACTTAAGCTTTAAAAGGGAAATGAAAAAAAACAACAAATGTTGATGGAATGGCTGTTTTAGCTAATGCTCACTGTCAGTAATGTGATAATTTCTTTCATTAAGGTAATCAACTCGTGGCTCGATTTTGGACAGAGCCACACACAAAGGAGAACTAATATCCATTCCGTTCTCATCCTTTGGCTTAATAACGCCCCCTTGGACGAAAAGCCTGGCTTGAATGAAGATGCAATGTGAAGAATAATGAGGAAAATAGTTTTTTCAAGGCAATTCGGACAAATATCAGGATATTGGCCAGCAGCTAAGTCCAACAACTTTTCTTGCAAAGTGACATTCAATTCCGCATTTGGCGCAGTCAATGGATTTCGGATCCATCCAGTTCCCATTCGCGAAACAGGTAACTTTCCCACCAGTTTCTTGACTAATGTTGTGGGTGGCAGAAACGTAAGGCTCTGGTCCGTTGATCACCATTTGGGGCCGGATTAAGGACCCATGGCGGACCGGATCTGACCCGTGGGCTGTAGTTTGTGGACCCCTGGTGTAATGTATCTGATATCGTTTACCATACCACACACACCTTTTTATCCCTCTTTTGACTAGATTTAAAATATTTTATTTTCCTTTTTAAGACCATAATATCCTAGTGTCATTTTATGTTCAGCATTATGAAAACAATAAATGTTATTAGACGTCACGTGAGAGTTGGGCTGTCTTGATGTTACAGACAGCCACGCCCAGATCGCCACGATAGGACATGGTTTTCCTAGAACGACAGTTTATGCAAAGGATGTGTAATTTGCCTGGAAATGTTTATTAACAGGGATTACAATTTTTTAGGTGGATTGCTACATTGTACGGATGTGTAGCCTATTTAGTCCAAGGCGGGAGATTGGCTGAGATGTGCCATTGGCCAGGTGGATTATTGGCTGGCTGAGATGTGCCACTGGCCAGGTGGATAAATGGCTGTGCACTGGCCAGGTGGATAATTGGGTGGTTAGTTTATGTTGGATTAAAAATAAAATTCTGTTAACAAATAAAATGATGCATATCGCAACAATAAAATACCATTTTTTAAATTGCCAATAGTTACATAAAGTAGGTCAGGAACATGCTTTTTTACCTTCAATAAATTCCTACACCCCCAAAGTGATGACGTTGTACACACGTCACAAATGACATGATTTAAACTCCACCATTAATTAAACCTGGGATATCGAGCCCCGTAGTGATTCTTAAAGAAAAATCTCTGTGTACCCAATTGAGGTCATCCATACAGTAGGTCCCGCCCCGGAAAGGATGGAGGGATGGGTTCTAAGAAAGTGTGACAGTTTATGACAGGGGTGAGAGGAAAAGTCCTATTGTTACGTCACACATTCTTTTTTTTTAAATCATACAGTGATGTTGAAAATTTTGTTGTGAGAGATGTATTCTGAAGTCACTTTTGTAACCTTTATAGTTTAATAGTGAACTTGTATAACTTTAATAGTTTAATAGTGAATTTTTTAAAATTAAAATTAAATTTTAACTAGTTGTTAATTTGTAAAACAATTTTTTAACTAGAAAGTGTGGCTCAATTTTATGGTATGGGGTGTCTGAGATTTGTAAAAGATTGTGACAAATGCAGGGACAGGGGACCGGGGGGGGGGGGTAGAAATTGTCCCAAAGTAGCGTGACGCACCTTATAGTGGCCCCTTTCATTCACCATTTTCTACCTTCTTCTTTTGACTTCCTGACTCCCACTAAGTTATAAACCCACCCACATCTTCTTTCTATTCATCTCTATTTCCATCTATTCTTTCTATTTCATTCCACTTCCGTCTGTTTCTCTCCATATCTCTGTCAAGGTCGTGTCTCCGTATGTTTTTGTTTTCTTAGAAATCCCATGCGGGAGATATTCTAAATTTACTTTGTTTACGATGTTGCATAAAATTTTAAACCGTATCCGGAAATTTGTTCGAAAGAAATTTCGTCGACGGAAAATTGATCGACGGAAATTTGATAGAACGGAAAATTGGTCGAATATTTTTTTTAGTTCACATGTAACAAATTTTCGTCAAATTTCTTTTTGAACGCATTATTTTGTTTTACTCTATAATTTAGTACGTTTAAAAAGAAATTTGACGAAAATTTTAACGCGTGAACTGAAAAAAAAGATTCGATCAAATTTCCGTTCGATCAAATTTCCGTCGATCAATTTTCTTTCGACGAAATTTCTTAACGCACAAAGTCTTCGGCGTCCAATCGCGTTGAATATCTGTTCATGTATGAAGATAACAACCTGTGCTCTAAATTTCTATCTCTCCTTTTATAGCTGTTGTCAACAATTTACCTTACTTGAGAAAAAAAAAATATGTTGATATGTGTCCGGCCTAACACGGAAGTGTGATACTGGATGATAAATACAAAGTGTGACAAGATATTATTATGTTTAGGGCTTGAAATGAAAAAAAGACGGAGGTAAAAATAATCGGTTCAGGCATAAACATATTATCGTGGTCCACGGTGTGCTGACGTCACACGGCTCGAGCGAGGTCCCGTCTGATATTCTCCCGTCTCGTGATAACAACGCACTAAGAAACATTATCAAAAACAACGAGAACAATCGTGTCTCGGCCTTTTGGCCAAGATCAAAGTGCAGTATCTGTTCTTATACAAACCCCCCGGGTTTACAGACTCGGGATGGGGTGGGGGTGGGGGCGTGACTCGCTTTACGTGTGTGACTAGGGGCCGGGTAGAACAGATGAGCGAACCCGCAAGGGTAGACTCTAAAGAGGGTCTACAACAGTATTGCAGTATTAAAAATTAAAAAAAAAAACAACAAACAAACAACACACACCATGTAAGAAAAGGCATTTTGAAATAAATAATTGATAAATACAAGTAAATGAGATAGCAAATTAACTGAATACATGTTAGTTAACTTTAAGAAATAATTTTTAAAGCTTGTGTTAAAGAAACAATAAATAAATCCAAAAACAACAACCATAATCTGAAATTGTAATGGTCACTTCAACTTAGTGACAATGTCCTAGAGCAGGGGGTCGGCAAATCGCGGCTCGCGGACCGCATGCGGCTCTTTAGCGGCTCGGCCAGTCAGCCACAAATCGGTTTGGACTCCGGAAAACGTGGTTCTTGATAGATTCTTGAAAAGAAATTTGGCTCTCAATTTAAAAAAAAAAAAATCGTATTGCTGCTGATTATTGGCTCTTTTGACTAATGAGTTTGCCGACCACTGGGATAGAGCTTTTGTGTACATGTTGTATTGCTTTATGTACACACACTTCAACATAATTTGACATTCTGTCGGTGTATGGTGTTCTAGAATGTTTATCTATGTATGGTATTAATGTCAATAAATGAAACCATTTGTTTTTTGTTGATGATCATCTCTTTAAATTTTATTTTTTTTGAATAATGGCCTCACATCAACTTCATTTTGATTTTTTTAAAAATTAAAATTAAAATTATTATTATTTTTGTAAACAGTACATAGCATTTGTAACAACAGCCACTTCGGTCCGGTTTGGGCGAACCGGTTGTTAAATATTTGGACTATTCTAACAAACCGGTTGTTAACTTTTACATATTCATTCAAACCGGTTGTTGAATTTTAACTATTCTATCAAACCGGCTGTTAAATTTTAACTATTCTATCAAACCGGTTGTTATATTTTAACTATTCTGTCAAACCGGTTGTTATATTTTAACTATTCTGTCAAACCGGTTGTTGTATTTTAACTATTCTGTCAAACCGGTTGTTGTATTTTAACTATTCTGTCAAACCGGTTGTTATATTTTAACTATTCTGTCAAACCGGTTGTTATATTTTAACTATTCTGTCAAACCGGTTGTTATATTTTAACTATTCTGTCAAACCGGTTGTTGTATTTTAACTATTCTGTCAAACCGGTTGTTGTATTTTAACTATTCCACCAAACCGGTGGTTATATTTTAACTATTCCACCAAACCGGTTGTTAAAACATGTCAAAAGCACAACACCGATAACTTGAAGTTTTTTTTCTCCATAACCGACAAGGACCGATCCGGCTGTTGCCCTTTCTGCAGCGAACTGAAGAATACTAACGTCAACTATCCAAACGCACCGACAACAACACAACCAGCCAACGCACCGACAACAACACAACCAGCCAACGCACCGACAACAACACAACCAGCCAACGCACCGACAACAACACAACCAGCCAACGCACCGACAACAACACAACCAGCCAACGCACCGACAACAACACAACCAGCCAACGCACCGACAACAACACAACCAGCCAACGCACCGACAACAACACAACCAGCCAACGCACCGACAACAACACAACCAGCCAACGCACCGACAACAACACAACCAGCCAACGCACCGACAACAACACAACCAGCCAACGCACCGACAACAACACAACCAGCCAACGCACCGACAACAACACAACCAGCCAATTAGAGAAACAGCAAAAACAACAACAACAGCAACAAAAAAAAACAAAACAAACCAACAACAAAAAAACAACTTGAACATAATCTTCACCGGTTAAAAGGAAGTAGATGAGGTTAATCCAATACCCCAGTTATCGAAATACCTGTCGCTGTTGGTGCTTTAATCGCGAAACTTAACAATAACTCCGCATGGAATCGTTTTGTTATTTCACAGTTACTTAATAAATGTGTCCCCCCCCCCCCATGGCCTGTCTAATGCTATAGAATTCGCCATAAATAACGCATTCTTCAAAATAAACATTCATCATTCTAATAGTTGGCCGCGGCAATGCTACTACCACCACCATAAGACGGTAGATGTTTATCAAAAAGTGGTGTTTTTTTTTTTACTGTAACTTGAAGCATTTAAAAGATCGTCTTTGATAGAAGGAAGCCGCGTTGATGAATGATGCAGACGTCAGTGGTCAGAGATTTGCTCTGACAAATGGATTTGTACAAATATGTTTCGGAATAAATCATGTTACTAAATTAACGTAAGGCTGAATTTAACAAAAACACGATAAGAAGATTCTCAACATTTAATGAAGGTATTTTTGGAGGGACGCCTGGATGCACCCTTAAAGGTACTTTTCCATATAGCTATGGAGGTACTTTTTTTTTTTTTAGGTACTACTGGCGGTACTCCTCGCAGCACTGATGAAGAAACTGTTGGCGGAAGAGTTGGAAAAGTTTTAGAGGCATGGTACAGTTAGATGGACTGCTCCATGTGCTTTGGGATATTGTTTGGTACCCTATTGACACTAATGTTGTAGGTTCTGTTGGATGTTCTGTTGGATGTTCTGTTGGAGGTTCTGTTGGAGGTTCTGTTTGATGTTCTGTTGGAGGTTCTGTTGGATGTTCTTTTGGATGTTCTGTTGGAGGTTCTGTTGGATGTTCTGTTGGATGTTCTGTTGTAGGTTCTGTTGGATGTTCTGTTGGATGTTCTGTTGGATGTTCTGTTGGATGTTCTGTTGGAGGTTCTGTTGTAGGTTCTGTTGGATGTTCTGTTGGATGTTCTGTTGGATGTTCTGTTGGATGTTCTGTTGGAGGTTCTGTTGGATGTTCTGTTGGAGGTTCTGTGGCAGGTAAGATTCAGTTTATTGTGCCGTTTTCGCCTTTCCGTTTTAGATCGCGAGTATTAAGCAATGTACCAAAATTTTCCAGTTAATTTCGCACCAGCCTAGCAAACGTGACACGACTACCCCCCCCCCCCTTCTCCCCAACCTCTTTTCCGCACCCACCCAAATTTCGATCTAATCCAAGATTTCTCTTACATATAATTCGAAAGGCGTTACCCTCATTTGTCTCATTATACTACCTCCCCAATAAATTATGACCAGTGGCTGTTCACCTCAGATGGTTTACTTACTTATGATTACAATCTGTGGCGTTCTGTACTCTACTTTGAAATCTCTGTCAAGTAACGTCACGTCTCGTAGTGAAAACACCCCCGCCCCCCCCCCCCCGTTTTTACAACAACAACAAAAAAACCGGTAGCGAAATTTTGAAAGACTACAGAGTTAAGTTCCTTTGGTATGGTCCAGATCAGGGCCAATCAAGGGGTTTTACGTTGAAAATACCAAAAGGGCTGCATTTGGGGAAACTAAATGGCCCTGTGGCCGCATAATGGTACGTTCGACGTGCCTAGGCCACGTAATGGTAGAGCGACGGCACAATAACTGCATTAAACATGCATGATTCTTCATCAAACATTTCCATTACGTCAGTAAAACGGTAATTAATGTGTTGAGCTCTGTCAGTGTTGAGCTCTGTCAGTGTTGAGCTCTGTCAGTGTTGAGCTCTATCAGTGTTGAGCTCTGTCAGTGTTGAGCTCTGTCAGTGTTGAGCTCTGTCAGTGTTGAGCTCTGTCAGTGTTGAGCTCTGTCAGTGTTGAGCTCTGTCAGTGTTGAGCTCTGTCAGTGTTGAGCTCTGTCAGTGTTGAGCTCTGTCAGTGTTGAGCTCTGTCAGTGTTGAGCTCTGTCAGTGTTGAGCTCTGTCAGTGTTGAGCTCTGTCAGTGTTGAGCTCTGTCAGTGTTGAGCTCTGTCAGTGTTGAGCTCTGTCAGTGTTGAGCTCTGTCAGTGTTGAGCTCTGTCAGTGTTGAGCTCTGTCAGTGTTGAGCTCTGTCAGTGTTGAGCTCTGTCAGTGTTGAGCTCTGTCAGTGTTGAACTATCTCAGTGCAGCAAACCAACAGCTCGAGTACAATGAATAGCTCCAAAAAAAAAAAAAAAAAAAAAAAAAAAAAAAGGTTCGAATGGTAAAAATAGCTCAGCAAATCCATCCCTTTTTATGTCTCTTTTTGTGTGTGTGTGGGGGGAGGAGAGCTTAATGTCCATATGACCCCAGGCTGTAGGGCGACATTTATGTGAGAATCTGAGGGATCATAAGATGATCTGATAACGGAGCTAACCAGAATGGGATTATCGGTAAATGAAAGAATAAAGTGAATCGAAAGATGATGCATGACAAAATCCGAACTGATCCACGCGTGGAGGACAATATAAGAACTGGGTTCGATTGCAATCGCTTGTCGTTTTCTTTTTCTTCAAACTCGTAGGGGAGTCACCAAGTTCGGCGCCCCAAGATCGACCAAGATTGCAACGTGTTTGGGTGTTTTCATAACGTCACACAGACCCATTAAACGCAATGAAGTTATTAACATTTTTATGGAGGCATATCTTTTATTAATAAATATTATGAGAAACTGCCCCTCGTGTACAGCAGAAATAGCATCTTAGTAGCTATCTGAGAAGTTGGTCTGAAGAGGACTAATTGTTGAGGCATGGCGCCGTGCGCCTCAACCAGGTAACAGAGCAAGCATTCATCTTAACATCGGGAAACAGAGCAAACGTTCATCCTAAGCCCTTGAAACAGAGCAAACGTTCATCCTAAGCCCTTGAAACAGAATAAACGTTCATCTTAAGCCCATGAAACAGAACAAACGTTCATCTTAAGCCCAGGAATCAGAACAAAAGTTCATCTGAAGCCCATGAAACAGAGCAAACGTTCATCTGAAGCCCATGAAACAGAGCAAAGGTTCATCTTAAGCCCAGGAAACAGAACAAAAGTTCATCTTAAGCCCAGGAAAGAGAAAAAAAGTTCATCTTAAACCATTGAAACAGAACAAACGTTGATCCTAAAGGCAGTTGATTCCACGTTTGGAAGATTTACAATTTAATTTAGGCACGGGGTAGAGAAACATTACTAATTTTAGGCAGGGTCCAGTTGCGTCGCACCGCTACAACCTCATGCTTCACAAGGCAGCAACTTCGTCTAAGCTCCATTTTGAATTCGAATGCAAGCAACTTCTAATCCCTTTTCATGCGGTTCGATGCATCCTCTGAGTGGGAAGAGTTGCTTGTCGCTAACAAACCACCACAAAGATGATGAAGTTCACATTGATATCTTGCCTGAGAAAGCACACGAATCTGATACTTTTTGAAAAGAAAATTGTAGTGAGCGCATAGGGTGGACCTCACGCACAGGGTGGACCTCACGCACAGGGTGGACCTGACGCACAGGGTGGACCGCGAGCACAGGGTGGACCTCACGCACAAGGTGGACCTCACGCACAGGATGGACCTCACACACAGGGTGGACCTCACGCACAAGGTTGAGCTCACGTACAGGGTTGATTTCACGCACAGGGTTGAGCTCACGCACAGGGTGGACAACACGCAACAGGGTGGACCTCACGCACAGGGTTGAGCTCACGCACAGGGTGAACAAAACTCAACAGGGTGGACAACACGCAACAGGGTGGACCTCAAGCACAGGGTGGACCTCACGGAAAGGGTGGACCTTCATGCACAGGGTGGACCTTCACGCACAGGGTGGACCTCACGCACAGGGTGGACCTCACGCACAAGGTTGAGCTCACGTACAGGGTTGATTTTACGCACAGGGTTGAGCTCACGCACAGGGTGAACAAAACGCAACAGGGTGGACAACACGCAACAGGGTGGACCTCAAGCACAGGGTGGACCTCACACACAGGGTGGACCTCACGCACAGGGTGGACCTCACGCACAGGGTGGACCTCACACACAGGGTGGACCTCACGCACAGGGTTGAGCTCAGGAACAGGGTTGAGCTCACGCACAGGGTGGACAACACGCAACAGGGTGGACCTGACACATAGAGTTGAGCTCACACACAGGGAGGACAACACGCAACAGGGTGGACAGCACGCAACAAGGTGGACAACACGCAAAAGTGTGGACTTCGCGCAAAGGGTGCACCTCAGGCACAGGCTGGACCTCACGCACAGTGTGGACCTCATGAGCATGGTGGACCTCACGCACAGGGTGGACCTCACGAGCAAGGTGGACCTCGCGCACAGTGTGCACCTCACGCACAGGCTGGACCTCACGCACAGGCTGGACCTCACGAGCAGGGTGGACCTCACGGGCATTGCTGAATATTGAATAAGTAAAGCCGCTACTACTCAACGGTAAGACAGAGATTGATCATGTCTTTAGCTTGGTGATTAGGTCAATGGTTCTATAAGTTATAAATGGCTGGTGATCAGATCAATGGTTCTATGAGTTATACGTTTCTGGTGATTAGGTCACTGGTTCTATGAGTTATAAATGGCTGGTGGTTAGGTCAATAGTTCTATGAGTTTAAATGGCTGGTGGTTAGGTCAATGGTTCTATGAGTTATACGTTTCTGGTGATTAGGTCAATGGTTCTATGAGTTATACGTTTCTGGTGACTAGGTCAATGGTTCTATGAGTTATAAATGGCTGGTGGTTTGGTCAATGATTATATAAAGTTATAAGAGGCGGGTAGTTAGGTCAATGATTATATAAAGTTATAAGAGGCGGGTGGTTAGGTCAATGATTATATAAAGTTATAAGAGGCGGGTGGTTAGGAATATGATTATATAAAGTTATAAGAGGCGGATGGTTAGATCAATGATTCTATAAGTTATAAGTGGCGGGTGGCTAGGTCAATGATTATATAAAGTTATAAGTTGCTGGTGGTTAGGTCAATGATTATGTACAGTAATAAGTCACGTTCTTTCATCCAGCCGAACCCTCGAAGCATCCTGAATCTTCTGTTTTACCATGACCGTGATATCCATATCCTCATCTGTTATCCGTTGGGTCTCACAACGGGAACACGTAACGTAATCTCATTAATTATGCGCCGTAATCGGTTGATACCGGAAACAGGAACGCATTCGCAATTCAAAACAAACATTCAAAAAGATAATTATAAAAGTAGGGAATGAATGATCTGGTGGGCTGACGTCAGCGAGAATAAAGCGCGCGCGCGTGTGTGTGTGTGTTTGATTGGGCCCCATTTATTGGCGGAAACAGAAGTGTTGGTCTTAAGTTTCATTCGTGTTGCTTTCTGAGGGTCTGTTGCAGTTAGGTGGGTGAGGCAATCCTGGACCATTTCATAGGACCCGGAGCAGTGGTCCTCAACCTTCCTAATGCCGCGACCCTTTAATACAGTTCCGCACGTTGTGGCGACCCCCAGCCACAAAATTATTTTCGTTGCTACTTCATAACTTTAGAGTATATGAGTTTTCCGATGGTCTTAGGCGACCCCTGGGAAAGGTTCGTTCGGACCCCCCCCCCCCCGCCAAAAAAAAAAATTTGAAAAAATTAAAAGAAAACAAAATAAATTGTTACGGTAGAAATAAATAAAAAAAAAATAAAAATTGAGATAACTTTTCTCTGAAATTATTGAATTTGTCTTAAATCAGTTTTTTATATTTTATACATTGGCGCATGAAATTATGGTCAATAGAAGGACAGGAGGACAAAGCGAAAATAAAAGGAGAACATTAAAACAATAGAAAGTTAAAAAGAGAGAGAGAGGGGAGGGAGATAGAGAGAGAGAGAGTAATATATTGCATAAATGATAGAAAGACAGAAGGACAGACCAATAGAGAGGCAGAGGAATAGTACAGACATAATGATAGAAAGGCAGAGGAACTAAGGAGTAGAAAGACAGAAGGACAGACCAATAGAGAGGCAGAGGAATAGTACAGACATAATGATAGAAAGGCAGAGGAACTGAGGAGTAGAAAGACAGAAGGACAGACCAATAGAGAGGCAGAGGAATAGTACAGACATAATGATAGAAAGGCAGAGGAACTGAGGAGTAGAAAGACAGAAGGACAGACCAATAGAGAGGCAGAGGAATAGTACAGACATAATGATAGAAAGGCAGAGGAACTGAGGAGTAGAAAGACAGAAGGACAGACCAATAGAGAGGCAGAGGAATAGTACAGACATAATGATAGAAAGGCAGAGGAACTGAGGAGTAGAAAGACAGAAGGACAGACCAATAGAGAGGCAGAGGAATAGTACAGACATAATGATAGAAAGGCAGAGGAACTGAGGAGTAGAAAACATGACAGATCAATGGAGAGGCAGAAGGACAGACACATAGAGAGGCAGAGGAATAGAGGAGACAGAATGATTGAAACGCAGAACTACGAAAATAATAATTATTATAATAGTTTGTTTTACATCATTAGAAAAAGAGACCTTTGTGACGTTACCAAAAGAGAATTCTTCTATAACCTGAATGCCTGAGATTTTTCGCGTTAACTGTCTATAAATTCCTCCTAGCTTACAAGTCATAGACTCTATACTGAAGTCATGAGTTCAAATCATGTTAATGACATATTTTTTTTTACATGCAGTAATTTCGACCTGAGTCACCAAACTAGAAAGATTACAGTTGAATTCAAATTTCTGCCAGGTTAGAACCGCAAGCCAGTGGCATAACAAAGAGGGGGGGCCTGGTGGCATGTTTTTTTTCTTAATATGGAGGGGAGGCATTATGGCCATTCGTAGAAGAAAAAGGGGAATAAGGGGAGGGGGGGGCAAAAATTTCAAAATTTAATTTTGAGGAAATAATAATTTCCTTGTATAAACAAATAAAACAGCTAATAAATCGTTTAATAAAAAAATACAACGAAAAGAAAAAAACAAAGAAAAAATCCCACCAGAAAACAGTAAAGAACAGCAATAACAACGAACTATCAGATCCATTCCAATGACTCAATTGAGCAATTTGCCGATCACCCCCCCCCCCCTTTTCTCTACAGACACACATGTTTAGAACAGACAATAGACCAACACAAGATAACATGTATTCCAGAGCAATCAGGCCCCCCCCCCCCCACACACCCCAAAAAAAACCAAACAAAAAACAAAAGTGGCATATTTAAATACTTCGTAATTCTCATAAGAGAATGACCGTCTTTTAGAGAGTTCCCATCACCGTCTTCTAGAGAGTTCCTATGACCGTCTTCTAGAGAGTTTCCATGACCGTCTTCTAGAGAGTTCTTATGACCGTCTTCTAGAGAGTTCCCATCACCGTCTTCTAGAGAGTTCATATGACCGTCTTCTAGAGAGTTCATATGACCGTCTTCTAGAGAGTTCCTATGACCGTCTTCTAGAGAGTTCCTATGACCGTCTTCTAGAGAGTTCCTATGACCGTCTTCTAGAGGGTTCCCATCACCGTCTTCTAGAGAGTTCCTATGACCGTCTTCTAGAGAGTTCCTATGACCGTCTTCTAGAGGGTTCCCATCACCGTCTTCTAAAGAGTTCCTATGACCGTCTTCTAGAGAGTTCACATTGTTTTGATTAAGTGAAAGTTACGACAGTGGATTTTACCACCGGAGAGCAACAGTACTGTGACCTGTTTTTTTAAATAAAAATTTATATTTTTATCTACTCGATTAATCTCGACAAATCAAGACAAAACGTCTTCACTCAAACGTCACTTCCCGGTTACCAGGGGGAAAGACAATTAATCACAGGTAGACAAAGGTAAGAGGCGGTCATATTACGAGACTCGAGGGGGGGGGGGGGGAGGATATACAGACGTGTTCAAAATATAGGTGTGGTGTAACCTGGCGGATATTGCTCTTTTTTGTTGGTGTGGTTAAATGTGGTGGATTGCGTCCTAGTAGTTGGTGTGGTTAACATTTCGTGGATTGTGTTCTTGTTGTTGGTGTGGTTAAATGTGGTGGATTGCGTCCTAGTAGTTGGTGTGGTTAAATGTGGTGGATTGTGTTCTTGTTGTTGGTGTGGTTAAATGTGGTGGATTGCGTTCTTGTTGTTGGTGTGGTTAAATGTGGTGGATTGCGTTCTTGTTGTTGGTGTGGTAAAATTTGGTGGATTGCGTTCTTGTTGTTGGTGTGGTTAAATGTGGTGGATAGTGTTCTTGTTGTTGGTGTGGTTAATTGTGGTGGATTGTGTCCTACTTGAAGGGTCGGCTGATTGGTTGACTGTGTCATTGTTGTAGGTGTGGATGACTGGGTGTGGTTGACTGGGTGTGGTTGACTGGGTGGGGATGACTGGGTGTGGTTGACTGGATGTGGTTGCATACAGTGGATTGTGTCCCTTTTAGACCCCCTCCTTCCTGTCACAAACTGTCACAAATTCTCTACCCCCCACTCCATTTAGTGTTACGTCACACCTAAAAACAAAAATCAAAACATACATACAATTTTCATAACTAAACTAAGAAGATTTTATTTTATTCTTTAAAATTTTCCCTAAATAGATTAAGATGTAGTATTATTAGAAAACTCTGACGTAAAACGCAATTCAACAAAGTCATTCACAAGCCGAATGTAAAATGGCCAGAACAGTTTTTGCGTCATTTTTCGATATACGCAAAAGATGTGCGCGACTGAGACTAATGATATTTCAAAATTAGAAAATTTTAGATTTTTAAAAAAAGTGACGTCACAAATGTTTGACCTCCCCTCTTCCCCTGTCACAAGTTCCTGACCCCCATCCCCCGAGCGGGACGTAATTTGCGAACGACTCCCTTGTGAAGAGAGTTTTATACTTAACTTATTAAGTTAATAGTCAATACATAATACATACTTTATATCAAGTGGAGAAAAACAAGACAAGAAGACAACAGGATGATTCCCATCAGTTTATTAGCATTGCCATTGGAGGCCGTGGGAGTTCTCACGTGATATTGGTTGCCAAGTAACCTGTCGTCACCAAGAGAAACTAGTCAATATATAACAAACATTCCCAAGTCAAATTTACAAGGGCTCTAACTCTAACTAATTTTCGCGCCTTTGTCACGGAAGTTGATCTCGTCATGTATGATTATAGTAATAGTTAATAAAGTGAAGTCAGAGCAATGAGGAAATCAATAATCTTTAAATATAATCATATCTATTGATCAGTGAAGCATAATACGATGTGTTCACGGAGTATAAAGTAGTCTAAGATTATTACATTCGAGAAATGCCTACTTTAGGTAATGATTATAGGCATGATGATATACATCATGTTACCCTCATATTTATGAATCATAGTAACATTTTTAATCGATGTACGATTATCTGACATAGATATGGCGAGAAAAGCGTACACATAAATAAATGTGTAGGAGGTTTTGAGAGAAAGTAAGTAGGACACAAAAGAAAGAGAGGGAGATAAGGATGTAGACAAAAATAGGGAGAGATCGATGGAGAGAAATAGAGGGAGAGAGAAAAGGGGGAAGAGGAAAAGAGGAGGGAGAAGAAGAGGGAGATAGAAAAGAGAGGGCAAGAGAAAGGGATAGAGAGAGACGGAGAGAGAGAGAGAGAGAGAGAAAGAAATGTAGATAGAGAGGGACCGAGAAATAAAATTAGAGAGAAAGAGAAGGAGTTAGAAAATGAGGAAGGACCAAAAGAGTGAGGAGAAAATTTTGGGGAAGAGAGAGAAAAGTGGGAGGGAAAAAGAGAAGAAGAGAGAAAGAGAGAGAAAGAGAGAGAGAGAACGGGAGGAAAAGTGAAAGAAAGAGAAGAAGAGATAAATTGATAGATATAATAATATAAAACGTTTGATCTCAAATAATTTAAGTCTAGAATAGAAGTCAAAGATGTATTACGTTTTTCTTGATAATGGCTTAAGATTTAAATGTGTTTTGTGCTTTAGGAATGGTTTCAGATTTAAACGTGTTTTGTGTTTTAAGAATAGTGTCAAGGTTTAAATGTGTAAGAGAAAGGCCGTGTCTGTTTGAGAGGAATAAAAAAATACAGTTAAATAATACTAATAATAATTTTAAAAAAAAACAGTTTCACATTAACGTCTTTGTGACACACTAAACTGCAGCCCCTGTCCCTCCTACGGAGATACATAAAATACCGAACAAATTAAATGAAAACATATGGCTATACATTAACAGTTCAATTCAAGTCTGGGGGCATTGAAGTACACATTGCAAATTGGGCAGGATAATTATGTGATATTAAACAACGCCTGCCATATACATACATATATAATATATATACGGAACGAAGCCCTTGTAAAGAAAAAGAACAGCACGGAAGGCCAAAATTAACCAGGAATCATCATTCTCCTGCGTGAAATGCAGACGAGATTGTCACTCCAGGATTGGCCTAGTGAGCCACTCGTCGAAGTGTAGGACTACAATATAGCTACTCCATCGTCTCGTGAAGACGGAAGGATGCCATACAATATATATATATATATATATATATATATATATATATATATATACATACATAGATATTAACGCTACTCTTGTGTACATAACATCTGTGTTAAGTTGAGCTTACGATGTATTCACTTAATACATCGGTCAAACACACACACACAAAAACTGAATTATAAAACATAACTTGGCTATATCCTTCCGTTGAGAGATCGTCAGCTCTGGCGATACATTTTCTTAGACTGCCATTGCTCGTGCTCACTTTGAAATAGCGTCTTTAAGTTTATTTCTAACTTCTCTCCACACGTTTTTTCAGATTGCTGCGACTATTCGTACCCGGGTACCAGAAGTGAGAGGTTGGGATGGACCCGGACACGCTGCGCCGCCATTCGCAAACCGGGTCCCATTATACTCAATGACTCAATGCTATTCGGATGTCATTTGTGGTAGTTAATTTTAGTTCAATTGAAGAATTAAGTTTACAAACGTATAGTCCATTTAATTACCTTTCATTTGATACCTCATTTGGTCTTAAAAACCCGATAATATTATTTTTTTAATTAGATTTTTAATCCCAATCTCTCACTTCTGGTACCCGGGTACGAATGGCCACTTCGTTTTTAGATTGCAGAAATTTGTTTCAAAGTCCGCAAGGAAAATAATTTAAAAATGATAAACGTTTCTTTCTATGTGTTAAATATTTTTTTTAAATGGATAAAAATAGTTTTATAATTAATTTTAAAAAAAAACATAAAAAAAATAAAATTGAGTGTCAATTAAAAAAAGAGCAGATAATTCCAAGGGAGATGACAAGAACAAATTAATGCATTCAGAAGACATTGATTTTTATCAAGTTGGTTTCTTTCATCAAGGAAATAAAAATCTATAATATAACTATATGACTATATGTATGATTACTATCATAAAGTATCCTTTTTTACTTTGAGCAATTAAAAAAAAAAATATAATTGATTTCGACTTTAAGCCAAAATGTAATATTTTATATGTAAAAGAAATCTAGTCCTAAATGCCACAGTTAATGCATACAAAAAAACAACACAATATCAATTAGGAAAAAGATCACGCCGTATTAATAAAAAAACAAAAAAAAAACACCAAACATTCAGTTCTTCAGGAAAGGATTTTGATGTTGTTTTTTTTATGTGGTTATCACGAAACATTTTCATAGAAAGACTTGAGAGCAATGTTGATTACTGTAATTTACACGAACATTTAACAAAGCCAAACATTTCATTCAAGACATCCAACATATCATTCACAACATCCAACATTTCATTCACAACATCCAACATTTCATTCAACACATCCAACATTTCATTCAACACATCCAACATTTCATTCACAACATCCAACATTTCTTTCAACACATCCAACATTTCATTCACAACATCCAACATTTCATTCACAACATCCAACATTTCATTGACAACTTCCAACATTTCAATGACAACTTCCAACATTTCAATCACAACATCCAACATTTCATTCACAACATCCAACATTTCATTCAACACATCCAACATTTCATTCAACACATCCAACATTTCATTCACAACATCCAACATTTCATTCACAACATCCAACATTTCAATGACAACTTCCAACATTTCAATGACAACTTCCAACATTTCATTCACAACATCCAACATTTCATTCACAACATCCAACATTTCATTCTCAACATCCAACATTTCATTCACAACGCCCACCATTTTAACCACACACCCCCTATTTCAATCACAACACCCACGAGTTTAGGTACAACGCCCAATATTTCACTCACACACTACGTAATAGTTCGCCCTTTGTCCATTCAGCATTTATATAATTTTAAAAAAAAAATAATTAAAAACTCCCTATTTTCTACGATTTCAAAGCGAATAAAACACAAACATTGCACATGAAATACATTTTGTACATGAACGTTAACTAACATTAAAATAAAACCACTTGCCGTGTCAATGGTGCAATATTCCCCTTCTCCACTACAACACCCTCCACATAGTTAATAGACGTCATTTAGGAAAGATAACTGATACATAAATTATTAGCCTCTTAATATTATCCCCGCTTTCCTCCCCTTCCCTATCTGTAAAAATTTTTTAAATTATTTATTATCAGTATCATGGATAATTTTATACTTTATCGGATGACCCTCTCTCTCTCTCTCTCTTCTTACATCACTCATTCACTCAATCTTTCTCCTTTTCCCCCTTTCTGTCCTAAATTAGAAAAAAATAAAATGAAATAAATAAATAAAATATTTAGAAATATTCATGACGAAAGGCGAAGCCGAACTTGTGGCTGATGTGTTTTAATCTCTTCCCCAACATGGGCGAGCCGCAGAAGAACACGGTTACCCGCCCTTTGGCGCTGTTGCTGATCTTGCGGAACAACTGTGGGTGAGAGAGTACACATTATGCGGGAGTTAATTTTAGCCGTGACAAGCATACATTAATTGTTAAATTGATGTTGTTAACAGACTTCTTAATGATTAGCCTCCCGTGCGCATTTCCTTCTTCCATTCTCTCTGTTATTCTCTATCTCTCCTTCTCACTCTATATCGCTATTCCCCTTCCACTCCCCCAAACCTGAACTAAATTTTTTATTTATTGTTAATGACGTCATTTGTCTAGACGCAATGAAACACCACGAAGATGTACAGTTATTATTATGTAATAAAAAATATGAAGAAGGCAATAAGTCCGGTTAAAATGATGGAAAAAAGAAATGCAACAATCTTAAACGATTAAATAACATGGCGACATTTTCAACATCCGCCTTTGATTGTTCAGGTGTTACCCAACTTACTAAGATAATTTATGAATAAATATTTAAATAAATTTATGTAAATGTGTGCACAGAATTACGATATCATTAAAACTACTTGGGATTATTGTCTGACTAGCCAATTGTTGAATTTTATTGTCTGGCTAGCAAATTGTTGACTTTTATTGTCTGGCTAGCAACATGTTGCCTTCTATTGTCTGGCTAGCAACATTTCTTGATTACTTTCATCTATTTTCGGAAAATCATCTCGCTAGCAGCATCACGTGACTATTGTCTGGCTAGCAAACATATCTTTATTATTTTCTAACTGGCACCATTTTGGGATAGTTAGGCCAGCAACATCACGTGACTGTTGTGTGGCCAGCAAACATCACGTGACTATTGTGTGGCCAGCAAACATCACGTGACTATTGTGTGGCCAGCAAACATCACGTGACTATTGTGTGGCCAGAAAACATAATATGACTATTGTGTGGCCAGCAAACATCACGTGACTATTGTGTGGCCAGCAAACAATCACGTGACTATTGTGTGGCCAGCAACATTACGTGACTATTGTGTGGCCAGCACTCCACTCACCACATCGAAGTCGGGGCGCCCAGCCTGTGTACGTGTCTGCAGCCCCGTTATTAAATCCGTCCGTTCGTTTTCGTGCACAAGGTCAAGGGCAAGCTGAAGGCCAAGGCCTTTCATGTCTGTCTTGGGTACGGCTGACGTCATGTACATATGCATATCCAATATATGACCTAGAAAAAAAAGACATCAGAATAAAAAACACGAAAACAATTATGTGCATTTTGGTTTTCTCATTGTACGAATTATGTTAAAAATCATACTGTGCAATTTAAAAAAGATGATTTTGACCAGGGACCAAACAGACAACATTTTACGAACCAAAGACTCACACGGATCTAAAAAGTACCATAAACCTCTAACACTGTGGTTCTCAACCTGTGGGTCGCAAACCTTTTGGGATGTCGAAAAACCCTGATAAAGGGGTCGCCTAAGACCATCAGAAAACATATTTATGAAGAAGCAACGAAAATAATTTTATGGTTTGGGGTCACCAAAATATGGGTATATGTATTAAAGGGTCGCCGCATTAGAAAGGTTGAGAACCGCTGCTCTGACAAGACAGTCCAAAACAGCACTGGAAACACCCAAGTTTATGCCAAAAAAAAAGATTCGCACACACATCTAACGCGGTAGCATAGACATCTAACACGATTGTCTCACCAATGCCTCCTTCGACCTCCTGCTCTTTCTCCAGTCGAGACAATAAAGAAACGAACCATTCAAAATGGCGCTGGTCTCGGTTGATCCAAATAAAGTCGACCTGAGAAACACAAATCAAGTCCCTAAATATTATTTTTTTTTTTTTGGTGACGGTAGCCACTGCTCCGGGGAACATAAAGGATAAAAAAAAGAAGAACTACTTTGAAGGTGTGTGAAAGAAATAGCAGAACAAGGTATGTGTAAGCTCAGAACAAGGTATGTGTAAGCTCACAACAAGGCATGTGTAAGCTCAGAGCAAGGTATGTGTAAGCTTCAAACAGAAAGACGGGACAATACAATGTGAACGTTTCGACTTAAAGTCTCTCTCCGCAGACAGAGCAGATGAAGAAATAGCAAGAAACAGAAAGTATTTAAAAAAATTTAAGTGGTCACCATCAATGTTATTGCCAGAAGTTGGGTTTTTTCAAAACCAAGATTACAGGAAGTACAAAAATATTATGTATTATTGCTGTGAAAAACAAGATTACAACGGACCAAAATATTTTGGAAATATTTAAAATATAAGAAATAAGAAAAGAAATAAAGGAAAATTTAGGATCACTAGTAAGAGTGAATTTGATTAATTCCATATGGTGATATTGTGCCGAAAATCTGAGTTAATTTGTATTCCGTTCAAAAAATTACTGGTGTGTTAGTGCAGGAAATCTGTTCCGTGATGGAAACCCTTTGTGTTTATTTAAATTTAAGGTTAAAATCTTTTGAAAAATGAATGCTTTTTTTCCAAAAAGAAATATTTGAAGACAGCATAAGACGAACAAACTAAACCGCTTGTTGTGTACAGATGACTTACTTTTTTTAACTTCATGACTGAAGCCGGCAGCTGATTGCACCACGTGTAGTCGCACTTTGGACATTTGACCAGGGCGGCCTTGACCCTGGACACGATGGACTGCAGGATGGACGCGAAGGGCGTGATCCCGATACCGGAGCCAATCAGCACGGCGTGCTCGGCCTGGAAGATGTGGCGACTCGGGGTACCGTAGGGCCCGTCTATGTGACACTGAATTGTGGGAGAGGGGAGGATGGCACACGATTAGCTTACTAGATAGCATTTTTTTTTTTACAAATATCTTTAAAAAAATTAATGCTTTTTCTTTCTTCACAAAAGAAATAAGTGCAGACGACACAACAAATGAAGATCAGAAGTAGTAGTTTTACACAATGCACGATGAATACATTTTAAATTCTAGTTCAGATCGCATAAGGTATATTAAATATAAAAAAAAAATCCAATATAACTGAAAAGAACATTTAAATTTTATGACTTAATTTTAACATTTCATGATTTGTGAAGCCAAAGTTAGATAAAAAAAAAAAACATTAAAAAAAAACAAACAAGGAATCATTCGACGAATTTATTCACTTTAACAAACATTGAAAAAGAAAACAGAGTTAGTTTCCATTTTCGGGACATCCCACAGCTGCCATATTTTCTTTAGTTTTAGAATATCCCTTTGGTTTTGTTTTGTTTTGCCAGCGTGTTTTCTTCGGGGTGTTTCAACACCAAGTGTCTCTTACTACAGCGGGTTAGGGTTAGGCTTAATTAGTAATGCTATGTTAAATTTGAGTTGTGAGAAGTAACATAATAATGCATGATGCAACTTCTGCAAGTACCGATGAATTCTTACATGCTCAAAATACGTGATCTACTTAACACCATAGGACAGCACACACGCTGCACACTGCCGCAGTAAACTGGAATATACCACAATGCGCTAGTAACTAAAAACAATACTATAAAAACGACCACAATCCACATAGATTCTCCAAGATGCAACCAGAATGCAATTCGCATGCCTGCCCCGCGTAACCCCTTAATGCAGATACCTGCACCACACAGTACCGGTACCAATAATAGGCACTGACCTGCACCACATAGTACCAATATGCACTGACCTGCACCACATAGTACCAATAGGCACTGACCTGCACCACATAGTACCAATATGCACTGACCTGCACCACATAGTACCAACACGCACTGACCTGCACCCGCGCACACTTGGTGATGACCCGCTGTCTGATCCTTGATTCTATTATCCGAGCTGTAAGCGGCTTCTGTTTCGCCCAGGCCAGCGATGACTCACGACGGACTAGGCTGATCTTTCTCGGCACCTCCACATTTTCATCTGACGTCACACATAGAATAGATCATACATAATAATTAAACAGCTCCTAAAAATTTAAGTTTTTCCTATCAATCTTTTATTTGCATTTTAAAAATAATTTTCATTTTAAATTAATATTCTCATGTCCGATCCGCTTTTACACCGCAAATTTACGACACCAACTATTTCAGAAAAACCAAAGAAAATATTACGCACCAAAAGTATTGGCGATATTTTTAAAAAAAAAAGAATCTCATTTAGCGCAGTTATCGGTAATTTAATTTCGTGAAATCAGTGTCATCGTATTCCCTTCAAGGGAGTAGGCTGAAAATTTGTTAGAATTTTTTGTCATCGGCAACGAGTCTATGTGCCAGGTTTCAGCTCGATAGCTTCACGGGAAGTGGGTCAATTAGCCGTCCGAAGATTTTTGCCACACACCCAGAAGGAAAGAAAAGAAACGCACGAACAAAAGTGAAGTTAATTTATAGGCTTTAAAAAATAGTGGGATATTCAGAAAATATGGGGGACTTTAATTATGTCACACATAGAATACATACATAGAAACTAG
The DNA here is from genome assembly GCA_964017045.1 of Omphiscola glabra. NCBI lineage: Eukaryota > Metazoa > Mollusca > Gastropoda > Lymnaeidae > Omphiscola > Omphiscola glabra. Next base: position 16,088,467 of record OZ024811.1, on the reverse strand, counting down.
TTAAGAGAACTGATACTTATATAAATGGCAACAATCACAAATAATAGTTCTCTAGGCATGTACGGCTGTAATGATGTTTTAAAAAGGCGCTCAGAAATAAAGTTCCCCGAAGTTAACACTAAACTGGGTTTCTTATAAAGTACGTTACGTGAATGCACGTTTAGTCAAACAACTTTACGAAATTGGAAGTTCCCACACTGCCGCCGCCGTTGTATAACTTGCTAATTTTTTAGTAATTACAACTGAAAAAAACAACAATTAATACTGATAATAAAATATTTAAAAAAAAATAGTTATAATAATTTGTTGGTGACCGTAGGATCATGAAGGTTTGCACAATTCTGAAATCTTTGATAGCTTGCAGTCTTGGGATAAGCTGTGCATGTAAAGCTTAATATACGGGAGACTGCGAAAATGTTATAAGATAGTGACAAAAGAGACATGAGCCAGGTTAATACTTTACAAACGACACCAGAAAATAACGAACGCTTCGGGGTGGGGGTGGGGGGGGGGAAGGGGGGGGGTGGGGGTGGAAAGTCTTCTTCTGGAAACGACAAATAATGAGACGTTGAAAGTTAAATAAGAGCCAAAATGAAATGTCGAATTAGACAGACACAGGCTCTCGACGCCTAACGTGGCAGACTACTGGCTCCGAGTCAGAAAACAAAACCCAAGATAAAGATCAAAGAAATGAACTTGAAAATAAATAAATATATGTAACGTATGGACCTAAAGATCCAAAACTTAATGATAAACGTATGGTCACATAGATTAGATCTATGCTGTGGGTCGTGACCAAAACCGTAACAACGGCGTAACAGTAACAGAACTCCACTTACCGATTTGTTCAGGACCTTGTGATTGTTTAACATTACCTAGTGTTGTAAGTGTGCATGAAATACAAGATGAGCTAATACATGTATTGCGTTGCACTGTCAATCAAATGTTTAAACGCAATTTTTAAGACAAACTTTTTTATCATAAAGCTAGCCCCAAGCCAACCTGGGTTGGTCACTGCCCGAAACCCATAGATATCATTGAAGCTAATCTCATGAGACCAATTGGCTTGACCACTTGGCTTGACCACTTGGCTTGACCCCCTTGGCTTGACCACTTGGCTTGACCACTTGGCTTGACCACTTGGCTTGACCACTTGGCTTGACCTCTTTGCTTGACCACTTGGCTTGACCACATGGCTTGACCCCTTGGCTTGACCCCTTGGCTTGACCACTTGGCTTGACCACTTGGCTTGACCACTTGGCTTGACCACTTGGATGGAGCCCCGACAGTGGATCGGCTTTGCTTCCTCTTAAATGTGACAGGACCGTAAACCCTGTCACCCCCCCTCCAGCCCCGGGAATCTAGCGCCACTCCCCCCCCCGGGTCTTGAGTAAGGAAGGTCATGTGTGTGTCGGGGGGAGGAAGGAAGGGAGGCAGGAGGAACTAAATACAACCAGGGACAACGATGTTCAACCATGGACCACATTTGACCCCCCAAAAAATCTGGTAAATTCACAAACATTTTGTACAAAATAAATAACCCCTGTTTTAAATGTCAACTTCGTAGATGCATATTAAAGTGTACATTTACAATATGGTGTTTTGAATACGTGTGTACAAATAATAAATGGACTTAAAAAGGCACTCACTTCCTTCCACAGTTTCCGGTTCCTCACTCGCGTAGTTGATGAAGTAGTCGTGTAGAGACTTGGTCCAGTAGCCCGCTGTCCGTATGTGAAGCCAGAGGGAGTCTGCAAGCATTGTCGCAATGTAGATGTTTGTATACTAGCGATGCAGTTTTTAAGATAGTGATGCAGCTTGTAAACTAGTGATGCTGTTTGTATACTAGTGATGCTGTTTGTAATCTAGTGATACTACTCATATACTAGCGATTACAATTTGTTTTAATAGAGTGGTACAGTTTTTGCGAATGTTGCTGTAAGAAAGGTCAAGTTGGTTTGTACATCTTCGTCTAAAGCAGCGGTTCTCAACTTGTGCACCACGACCCCCTTTGGGGTCGAACGACCCTGACACAGGGGTTGCCAAAGACCAACGGAAAACACATTTTTATGAAGTAGCAACGAACATAATTTTATGGTTGAGGTCACCACAGTATGAGGATATGCATTAAAAGGTCTCGGCATTAGGAGGGCTGAGAACCACTGGTCTACCTGATGTGCATATTGTGTACACATGTAGACGAGATGGAATATGGTAAGACAGAGCGAATGATGATGAACTATGCTAGTAGATTGCTACAAAATGACGAGAGGGTCTAGTATGTATAGATCAAACCGTAGGCCGAAATGATAGTTGCAAACATAAACATATAGGAATACGTTGACATCTATTTAGTTATATAGATAGTCTGGTGAATGCTAGACGGAAAGACAAGGCATATGATAGAGATTAGACAGATAGATAGACAGTTGGACGGGTAGATTGATGGGTGGGTGTGTGGATAAAAACCTGTTTGTTCTGGGGCTGAGCTGATGGTGAAGGGATGCCACTCGTATTTAGCAATGACCGGTATCTGAATGAAAACGTAGTCGCCGGCCTTGAAGTTAAAGCCGTTGGGCCTCGATATAACAAGATGGGTGACCTAAAAGGATTATAAAGGTCACAGGTTAGCAGCACACTTGGTCAGCCGTGTAGGGGATTTTTCGAGAAGCTGGTCACTTGTGCACTGACCAACCAGGAAAATGGGCATTTGGCGCATTAGTCATAATAATTCGTTCAATGGATTATTGGTGCGACTGGTCATTTCTGCATATGGTCATTCGTGAAATTGCTCACTGCTTGATTTTGCTGCTGAAACACAATCCGATGGAGTAGCAGCTTTAGAGGTGAGCACCTCACAGCAAACAGAAGAAGATGTGAGACACACTGAGCTAGACATGTGTTAGAAACTTTATGCTGGACAAAGTATTTTAGACACACTATGCTAGACACACTATGTTAGATACGCAATGTTATACAGAGTATTTGAGGCACAATATGCTAGACACACAACATTATGTACGCTTTGTCAGAGAGAATATTTAAGACACAATATGCTAGACACACCAAGTTAGATACGCTATATCAGATATAGTATTTGAGACACAATATTCTAGACACACTATATTACATAATCTATATCAGATAGAGTATTTGAGACACAATCATATTAGACGAACTTATGGGAGACACACAATGCTTTACACGTTGTGATCTCTCTCCCCCCCCCCCCCAGATATCTCACCTCAGACGGAAGCAGGCAGGCACTCTGTATGTACGTCCGGCCCATGTAGGCTAGCCTGACCCACTGCATCCTTGTGATGGACTCGACGATGAACACCAGGCCGGGCACGACGAACCATTTCCAGAAGTTCTTGGCGTGTATGATAAGTAGAATCCAGAAGATCAGGTACAACTTGTGGCTCCAGTAGAATATCTGCTAGGACGCGAAGCACGTTACAGTGGACATGTTTATTGTGCTGCCAGGAGTACACGGTCTAAAGATGGACTGCCGTGAGGCATTCGTGCCCTCCATCATTAACCATGTTTTATATTAAATATTAAGAGGAGAGTTGATGTCACGTGAGCAGAGCCACTAGTTGTTGGTAGGCAGGAATCTTTCACGGTATCATTACTTGAACAACACAAATAAAACAGTAATGGTAGCATCAAGTAAGGCCTAAACTAAGGCCCGAACTAAGGACTAAACTAAGACCCGAACTAAGGACTAAACTAAGGCCCGAACTAAGGACTAAACTAAGGCCCGAACTAAGGACTAAACTAAGGCCCGAACTAAGGACTAAACTAAGGCCCGAACTAAGGACTAAACTAAGGCCCGAACTAAGGACTAAACTAAGGCCTGAACTAAGGACTAAACTAAGGCCCGAACTAAGGACTAAACTAAGGCCCGAACTAAGGACTAAACTAAGGCCCGAACTAAGGACTAAACTAAGGCCCGAACTAAGGACTAAACTAAGGCCCGAACTAAGGACTAAACTAAGGCCCGAACTAAGGACTAAACTAAGGCCCGAACTAAGGACTAAACTAAGGCCCGAACTAAGGACTAAACTAAGGCCCGAACTAAGGACTAAACTAAGGCCCGAACTAAGGACTAAACTAAGGCCCGAACTAAGGACTAAACTAAGGCCCTGACTAAACTAAGGCCCGAACTAAGGACTAAACTAAGGCCCGAACTAAGGACTAAACTAAGGCCCGAACTAAGGACTAAACTAAGGCCCTGACTAAACTAAGGCCCGAACTAAGGACTAAACTAAGGCCCGAACTAAGGACTAAACTAAGGCCTGAACTAAGGACTAAAGTAAGGCCTTGATGAGATATTTTATTCAATACCCCCCCCCCCCCCCCCCCCGCACACGTAAACGCTCCTGCAAGAAGAACTGGAACGTTGGGAGGATATGTTTACCTGTTCTATTATTATAATGATATATTGTTAAAAATCTCATTATTAAGTTTTCGATCTATTTTAATTAAGTATATTGTCACGTGACATGTGACGACGTTACTCACCTCAAAACATCCTTTCCGCCTGATGAAAGGGAGGGAGAGGGGCACCATGATGAGAAGCACGACACACAGTACGACACCTGGGCGAGGAGGGTAAAATTTGGGGGTGGGGGGTTGGTGGTGGTTTGTCGGGTGGTGGGGTTAAGACGAGATAAGGAATTAAGCATTTGAGAAACAGTTAAAAGGGAGATGATAAGCCCCTTTGATCAACACTTAATGCCCCACAACTCTTGTGTTAACAGTTCAAGAGATTTAATAGGCTATTATAATAAAAGTAGAGTAACTTTGAGGGTAGCCGGGAACTAGCTATAGAAAAATATATAAGATAATCTTTAATCTAAATTCATAATGAGCTAAATGAATTTTAAAAAAAAAAAAACCCCCCAAAAAAAAACAACTGAAGTGCCGTGAGTTAATAAATTCGAACATATTTTTTTTGAATGAATTCAATGTTTCTGACGCTAGTCACAAAATATCTACAATATAACTTAAATGACTCAATTTTAAGCATTTATTAGTATTTATTTCCTTTTAGTTTTGCTCTATGTTCTTTTACCTGTGATAGGAGCCAGTCCAGCTATCCATCCAATACCAGCTTTGTGAGTGAATATGACTTCCCAGAGGGCCATTTCTTTCGCTTCCGCCACCAACACTGTTAAAAAAAAAAAGACATCCAAGTACGTTCGGCTCCGTGTGTTAAAAGAAAAGACACAAATACAGACCTGTTTACCCCCGGGTTATTGTCAGAGTAGTTTTCAGCTATCTAAAACGTAGTTTCACGCTCCAAAGTGTAGTTTTGTCCAATTTTTTGAGGGTGGGGGATTGGGATTACCATCTAAATACAACTACAAGTTGTGTCACGAAATCCACTCAGATGCTTATATACGTTAACATAAAGAAATATGCAAGTTTTGATTCTCCGATTTGTTGAAGGATGTCTGATCTTATTCGATTGTTACGGTGTTAACACAAAAGTGCGATAACGTTTTACTGTAAACACCCCCCCCCCCCACGGTTATTTAGTTTTAATTAAAAAACAAACAAAAGAAACGAAATAAACTCCTTAAAACCTAGTTTTTTGAAAGGCTCGTCGTAGTGCCGTAGTCGTAGTACCGTAGTCGTAGCGCCGTAGTCGTAGTGCCGTAGTCTTTGGCTTAAAAACGTATTTTCTACGGCGAAATAGTAGGGGTAAATCGGTCTGTAAAAACCACCCACAATTTCCCGGATTAACACTCAAACTTTTCCCTTTGAAAAATCCATTTGGGTTTTCTCACACCCTTTTCAGTTTTCAGTTACATGAATGTGTTTTTTAAAATATACATTTATTTAAAAAAATAGTTATCTGCGTTTTATTAGCATGTGATTGGTGAGCCATTCATAAAACGATTTGTCTTCTTAAATCTTGGGACGACCTGGGGAAAATAAAGTGGGGAGGGGGTGGGGGAGGCAGTAGACTTTAAAAAGGAAACGTTTTTTGAGTGTATTTCATTGTAGCTGCCGCCCCCCCCCCCCCCGCTCATGTCTTAGTGTTTGGTGGGTTTATTTATTTAAAGTACTATTTATGAATAGTTGATTTATCAGTCGATAAACTTTATTGTTGTAGTTAATGACATTGCCAAAATGTGCTACTGTGTTGAGTGCTGCAATGATGCTACACCTATACTTCATGATGCTACGCCTACTTACTGGCTCTCCCAATGTGTGCTTTCATGTGTAGTGCTAGAATGATGCTACACCTACTTACTGGCATTCCCGACATGTGCTACCGTGTGGCCTATGCTCTGCAGTGTTATCATGTAGCCACACAGCTTGTGAAACATGATGTGCTGGTCAAGGGGTAGCACTCTGACCAGGGGCGTAGCGCGAATGTAGGTGATGACTCGCCTCAACATGAGCACAACGATAAACGTACAGTTGAAATCCAGGGGCAGACCAAATGTTCGAGCCGTCTATGGGGTTCAGGTGAGATTGTGGGGCGTTGGAGGAAAGGGGGGGGGGAGGTTAGGGAAACAAGTAAAAGTCTCAAACACATTTTTAATAAAGTTTAGCAATAAATAAAAAGTTTTATTTCATCTTATTACTAAGAACAACTAAAGTGAACTAAAGCTTATATCTTGTGTTTTTTTAAAAATTAATGTAAACTAATTTTAAGTTCATGATTATGTTTGTTAAATTGTATGTACAGCGTGGTGAGCCCAGCCCTAGGCTGGGGTATCACGCTATAGAAAACTACCAATAATAATAATAATAATAATAAAGTCGAGGCAGCTCAACATTTTCATGCACATGGTTTTCATTTTCTATAATAAAGTCTACAGGGGAATATGATTTCAACTAAAAATCTCAAACGTTTTAAGTTTCTAACTCATCAATCGTGCAATGAATTAACATACTTTACTATTTGTTTATACCTACATATCGATCAAGTTAAACACCATGCCATGTGTAAATACATACATTCAAATCAAGCGCTATATCGTTATAAGTTTATACGTACTATTAACCAGTAGTTTGAGCCCCAGTAGCTCCAGGCGTTAAAGGCCCCGAGGCCGATGTTGAGAAGTAGGTAAGTCAAGAAAAATAAGATTTTCGCCCTGTTGTTTTGAAAGTAGGTCAAGGTGAAATGACGACAGCAGCCTCTGCTTTTCCTCTGGGCCTTCTGGGAACTTCGTAGAGGATAAAATGGCAATAAAAATATCAGAATTTGGTATATGAATAAATCAGGTCTTTATGTATATGTATTTTATCATATGATCATCACAGAGTTAGAGTATTGTGTGATTTTCCTAATCATGATCCTTTTAAAAAAATCTGAGAAGAATCATTCACGTGTACTGGAAACGAGAAGAATTTCCGTTTGGTTTCGCTTCCATGTTTTTTTTTTTAAAAACGGATATCCTAAAGATAGTACGGACTTTTTGCGGACAAGTCATTTGGGTCAAATTTTTGTAGGGACTGTCAGTAAAATGACTGAACTCCCGAACGGAGAGAAAGAATGTTAAGTACAGGAAAGCTAAGGAAGAGCAGATCGTGTGATAATAGAAGCTGACGAACCAAAGTGAATGTTGTTTATGCTAGCTGAAATATAATGTAATTATAAATGGACCGACTTCTTCCAAGTGTTTTCCGTTCACAGGATTCTGGATACTATACGTATCACTGCTTTCAAGCCACGCGAAGGTGATAGTGGAACAGGGTATCTTAAGACTTGAAATGAAATGACAGGACAATAGCAAGCAAACAACTTAACTTCCGTCGCACTAATACAAAGCACTTCACGTTTCTACCATTTCCCTCCAAGGTAGAGACCCTCCCCCCGGCCTGAAGTTCTTGTCTTGTCCACGGAAGAAGGCGTCTCGCCGAAACTTTCTCCTGTGATTGTCCGGACTTTTCACTTCAAGCCTTGATGTGATTACACCTTGTTCCATAGTTTACTTCCCGGGATTCTGGAGTGACGGAGTCGTCTGAAAGCCCAGAACTATTGCGTTGGCTAAGGTCTAGCGGAAAAGACTTTCCACCCACAGCTTAAGTAAGTTAGGGGTCCCAGCCACGCGCGCGACCGACTGAATGTGAGACGTTTACTTGATGAATTAGCAAATGATATAAAAAAATTAAATTGTATACTCTGTTGAAGATGGTGCTTGGCGGGAATGTTTTGTCGCAAGTCGGTTGTGACTAATAACACACTATTGCTAGAGGAAGTCCTCATTGCACTTTGAAATTGCAATCTCCATTTCTCACGGTGAAAGCAGCATTTCTTTCAGATCGCGAATCAAGTATATTTTAGCACAATGATACTTTCAATCATCTCTCAATTTAAGAAAGTCTTATTCCTGACGCATAACATAAAAAAAATGGAATCCATGAGGGCCATATCTGAGCCACGATGGCGACTCCAACCAGTGTGACTGACTGTCAGGGTCACACAGAAGGTCATGGTCAATGCGGGACGCAAGTATTACGTTATTTTAATTGATGTACATTTCCTTCTATTCTTTATGGAACAGTATGATTCAGTAAAGCCAAGATGAGAACCCTTGGAGAGGAGAGAGTTATCACCGTCAAAATTAGGAATAAATTATTGAAAAAATATTCAAATTATTAAACAAAATTAATTAAAAAAGTGAGTATTTTGAAGTACTTACTAATCCAGGTCGTATTCTATGCCACCATGCTTTTGTGACATCAGCGTGCTGTTAGTGAATGTAGATAGTGTAAAATTACGGTGAATTGAGAGTGAGGAAGAAGGTTATGTAAAATTGGTAGATGTTGTAATGGGAATATAGTTAGCGTAAAATATGTTTATTGTGTAAGGGGAAAAGATGGAAAAGTGTTTTGGGGGGGGGGGGGGGGGTGATCTAAACTAGGTTTGTGCTGTAAGGGTCTTAGTTAGAGTTGTATATGAACTGATCTGGGTAAAGGTGTGTTCTTTACTGACACGTTCATTCTCAGGGACACCATTTACATTTAAATCTTCATGTCCATTCTGTAAACATCAAATATCTTAAGCTATCATATGGAATATTATGAACATGTCTTATTTACGGATATATAATAAATCTCATCATTCTAATTAAGTTAAAAAGTTGGTTTAAAAATCCTAATTATATATATATATATATATATATATATATATATATATATATATATATATATATATATATATATATATATATATAAATACAATTCATTGTACAAAAACAAATTGAAAATTAATACAAAACGAAACAGATCCTCAGCGAAGACCCACCTCACAGCCAAATTGTTGGCCACTTGCGGATTTTTGTCCACCAACAATTTGAATTCTTCGAATGAGATTTTGTTGTCTTTGTTCTTGTCTGCGGCCTTGATGAGAGCGTCAGCCAGCGCCTGCGTTGTGAATATAAAATACCACATTAACTTAATCCATTGTGCAAGGGTTTGTGATAACATCGGCCAGCGCCTGCGTGGTGAATACAAAATACCACATTAACTTATACCACTCCGCAAGAGATTGGTGAAAACACCTGAAAGAGCCCTTTTCGGTTAATTCAAAGCAATACAATAACTTGTACCACTGGACAGTGGAGACAATACTAGTTTCGTGTTACAATATGCGTGATGTAAAAAAAAGAAATGTTCCAAAGAACTCACCCCAATGTTTTCCTCCGATAACGTTAATTTACTGTCTATTATACAAGCCTGGAGGATCTGAACAATTTCCTTCTTAACGAGCTTACCGGTCCCTGTAACAAACATGTTGTAAAATGAGCTGCTAGATGAGTTACAACCGTGAATGATATTGAAGCATACAAACACATTCTCTAGAGCATAGAGTCCTCGTAATTTGTACACACATATTATAGACATAAATCGTATAACGTATACCTAGATTATCGACACACCTCGTATATTGTATACCTATAGTATAGACATATATCGTATATTGTATACCTGGATTATAGACATATATCGTATATTGTATACCTAGATTATAGACACACCTTGTACATTGTATACCTAGATTTTAGTCACACCTCGTATATTGTATACCTACATTATAGACACACCTCGTACATTGTATACTGTTGAGACCCGCTGGTCCTCACTTGTGTGAGACCCGCTGGCTCACACAAACCTACCGGTCACTTGTCAGTCGCTTGTCACGTGATCGACTCAATTAGGCCAGTACTGATGATAATAATGACTCATAGTCAGAAACAATGGAAGTTCCCGGTCAACCAGAAAAATGGTCAGCGTGTGACCAAGCGTGTGACCTAGGGTCAGCTGGTGAACCATTGGTTGACCAGGCGAAAAATTAGCATATAATATATTAATCATATGTATGACCCAGAGGTCACCGTTAACTGGACTAGGTCAGAGTTAGTTCAATTCGAGTATATATAGAGTTGTAAGTCAGTTAGTCGCTCTCTCTCGTCCCTGTAATTACTGTAGTGTAATTGACAGACAAGTCTGAGCCTGGCTTATGACTATTTGCTTTCTGGAGTGTGTCCAGTCAAGTGTCGTAGGGTTTGTAACATTATTATTGTTGTTAGTTCACATGTTTGTAATGTTAGCATTTTGTTAGAGGATAGGTTAGGATTATAGTTAGTTATCAAGTCATTGTTAGAATACTACGTTATATGTATGATTAGTAATATTGTGATAAGACTGTAATTCTTAGTTGTAGCTTATGTTGTATCTATTATTCTCTTTACAGCCAGTTAGTTAGTAGTTAGTTAGTACAGTTGAAGTAGTTAGTTTAGTAAGTTAATACAGTTAGTACGTTAGCTCAGTTCAGTCAGTTGAATGAGAGTAGGCTCAGGGCTATAGAAGCATATGCCATAGCAGAGCTCAGTAGACTAGAACTCAGTACTGTATAAGACGTCAGCGGTTAACAGTTTAACCCTGACGCAGTGACGGCACAAGGCAGATAATAACGAGCGAGTAACGCACTAGAGATATAAGGTCAGCAGACGACCCAAACAGAAGTGTTGTAGAGGTAGCAGAGCGTGGCGAGCAGTTCCTCCCCACCCCCTGCACACCTGAGTGACCAGTGGCGACCCTTCCAGGGCTTTGTTGTGTGCTGTAAGAGTCTGGCAGTGTGTATAGCAGACGAGAAGCAGGCAAGAGAGGGCAAGCCGAGACGACCGTTCCACCGAACGTCCGGCATTATAACATTGAGTTATTAGTAAAGCATTGTATTTGTATCGACATTAAGTATTACTATTTGTATGTGTCTCTATATGTATTTAGTATTTTACTAATTAAAATAATTATTTGTGGCTGAACCACTGGTGTTTTTAAGTAATAGTAACGTTATTGTTATAACTGTTGATTGTAGTAATTATTCCCTAGACTTAGTCATAGTAATACTAATCAACGTATCGCTAGGGACCTTTATCTATATATATATCCCCTGTTCTGAAAAGTAATTATTCGTGGTTCGACATTTTGGGGACCAGAAATATATAGATAAGAATAGAATTTTCGACATATACCTAGATTATAGACACACCTCGTACATTGTATACCTAGATTATAGATTCACCTCTAATATTGTAAACGTTGAACAGAAACCGCAGCTTTTCCTCCTGCGAGGCCGACACGAGGTCTCTGATCTCCTTGGTGACGTCCTGTAGATTGACCTCCCCGTCATGGTCTTTGTCAAACAGCTGGAAGCACCGCTCTGCAAAGAAGGACTGTGTGGGGGTGCAGGTGTTGGTGTTTTTGTGATGCAGGTGTTTGTTGGTTTGTGGTCCGGGGAGGGGGGCAGATGTGGTATGGGATTGTGGTGAATATGTGGTATGGGATTATGGTGAAAATGTAGATTGGGGTTGTGGTGAAAATGTTGTATGTGTGGGTTTTTTTGGTTGGGGGGGAGGGAGGGGGGGAGAAAGGTGTTGGTGGGGTTAGTTAACATATTTATTAAAAATAAATAGTGGTAAAGACAGTCAACATTTTCCAAAGAAACGTGAACTGTTTAGCGTTATCCCCTTTGAGGTGATGAAAACACTGGAAATGGGGGATCAAAACAACTGAACCTATAATGAGGGGATCCATTTCTGTGACATTTCGTCATCACAGAATGTATCCTAGACATTATTAATGAACGCATTGCCTGTAGTGAAGGCTTCCAAATATATTTTGTGTAAATGCAACAGTTTTAAATGAGGCATGTCTTAAGAGAAAAATTAAAGGAAATCCGAGGGTGAACGATGACACGCTTTTTCACGATCAAATTATCCTCACCTCGCGAACCTGCAACGCCTCCTTGAACTGTGCCAGGGTCAAGGTCTCTGTCTCGCCTGCACGAATGCTGAGTCGCAACTCAACCGAGGCTAGCCACGCCTCCTCAGGACTCCTTAAAGAAAAACAACAACAACCAAAAAGATCATATAACAGTATTATCTTTTGCACTTCATCACAGCACAATCAAGTATCATAAATTTATCATAAAAAAAATTAAAACTAAACAAAGAGACTGTTAAGAAAGACTGGCCAGTCACCTGTCTATTGAGTACATCCGCTAAAGAGCAGCCATCACTGACAGAATTGCTAGAAACGATGATCAAGCACAGCAGAATAGCTCATTTCTTAATGTGTAAAAAAAAATATATCCGATCTTTCGATCGTGTTGAAAGAAGAACAAAAAAAGTTCAGTCCTGATAGCCGAAGGTCGCTGAGACAGTCTCCAAGCCTGACATAGACAGATGTCCATAATGCGACGAATGAAATGGGATCGTTGGGGGAAGGCTAACGGTACAAAGGCTGATCGCCATAATATATGGACCTATGATGGATAATGGTGATGTTTAACACGCTACTTCCCTTGTGTTTCAATCAAATGGGGATGCAATACATACAGCGGTTGATGCCTACAATACACACAGCCATTGATGTGCACAGTACATACAGACATTGATGGGTAGAATACATACAGCCATAGCTGCGTACAGCACATACAGCCGTTGATGTGTACTATAATACAGCCATCGATGTGCACAATACATACAGACGTGGCTGTGTACAATATTGCAGCAATTTATGTGTACAACACATACATCAACTGATGAGTACAATACACACATCTATTGATGTGTACAATGCATACATCTATTTATGTGTACAATACAAACAGCCCCTGATGTGTGCAATACATACATCCACTGATGTGTGCAATACATACTGCCACTGATGTGCACAATACATACAGCAATCGATTGCACCATTTTTTTTTTAAAGTTTAAAGTGTATTCGGATGTAGGAGCTCAGACTATGCACACACATTGGTGGTTAAATATAATTACATTCGAAAAACCTGTTATTCTTTCAACAGATATGCAGTAATATCTCTTGCCTTCGCATTTCGGGATTCGCGTAATTTTCAGTGGAACCTAACTAATTTCCCTTCGCGAATCTTTTCACAATCTGCGAAATTCCTCGAAAAAAGCCCCTGCAGATGTGTTTATGATTAATTTTTGAAGTACTTTATAAGTTTCCATGCTTTTAGCAGTAACGAATATTGCAACATCAAAAGACATCATCAAGGTTGCCTCGTAAACTGTTCACCTAGATCAGGGGTCTCCAAACGTTTTTCACGGCGGGCCGGATAACAAACAAACAAACAAACAAAAAAAAAATGGACGAGCGTGGGCCGGATAATGATTACGTACAATAATTTCAAGCCAGAACGAAATTTCAAGTACCGTCGTTTGGAGACCCCTGACCTAGATTATAGACACATCTGGTTTATTGTATACCTAGATTATAGACACATCTGGTTTATTGTATACCTAGATTATAGACACATCTGGTTTATTGTATACCTAGATTATAGACACATCTGGTTTATTGTAGACCTAGATTACAGACACTTCTGGTTTATTGTATACCTAGATTACAGACACATCTGGTTTATTGTATACCTAGATTATCTACATGTCTCGTATGTTGTACACCTAGATTATAGACACACCTGGTATATTGTATACCCTTTGGCGCAGCGTATTTCCTTTCGAACAATATTGGTTACATAATAATTAGAAAATACTGTAGTTAATTTACAATTTTTGTAATAGGAAAATGTTCAATTAAATTGTGTTTAATCAGGAATCTCAATTGCACCTGAACGATATCCATAAATTTGTATTAAAAATATTGATGCAATTTTTAAAAGAAAAATCTTACTGGAGTGTGTCTACATTTTTTTTCCTGGAGGACTTTGTCCATGCATTCCATGGTAACACTTACACTATGCATACATATATCCATTTCATTGTGGGTCTACCCTACAGTTATATTCTGCGTGAAACCTACTTGGCAATGAGTATATTCGTAGCGCCCGCTTGGGGTGATATGCGCCTGAACGATTCATAGATATTGAAATCCGAGCCTGCCAAGAGTTTAAAATTTTGGTTACTAAAACTCTGCCTGATGGTCGTGGTCAGTCCGCTGAAGCTGGTCCGGGTCGTCGTGGCGATCATGGCCAGGCGAGGACTAGAAGGCATGGCGCTGGCCTGCTCACTTGTCGCTCTCTAATGACATCGAGTTACGGAGATATCGTCAACAAAGTCCCAACAAAGCTTGTCACAAAGTTTTATTTACAGGAAGTGTGTTGACGTCATTGGAAGTAATGAAAGAGAAGCATATACTCTCAAACCAGGCTAAATTTAACCCCGAGCGTGCAATGCTTTAATTATCTAGTAATCATCAGCGGATCTAGAAATTGTCCACGAAGAGATAAACGTTTGGGGAGGGTCTAAATGTATAACCAATGTACAAATTGTAAAAATATAGCTTTGATAAGTTGGGGAATTTAGCTCCTCACAATCGAGCCGTGGGCTGTGTGTAATAGACTTTAATTTATACCTGCTCTTGGTTTGTTTTTTTTAAGCCATCGTCCACATGAATAAATAAAAAGATTGTTTAGTTAAATCTAGTGAAAACTGTTACCACAAGTTTTTTGTTCACAATTTTAAAAAGTGTTAAAATATGTAGTAAATGAATAGCTCGACTACTTGTAACCTCTGATTAGATTCAAAACTAAAACGTCCGCGGCGAATGGTTAAATTTCCGTTTGCTACTGTCCTTTTACAAATAAAATCCATTTTCCTTGGATAAATATACTGTTTCAAAATTAGCTTCACTACCATTATCAAAAATAAAAACAAAATTTTTTTTTTAAATACCAAAAAACAAAACAGCAACAAATAATAGAAAAAATAGCTACATAAAATTTTAGATTTTTTTTTTTCAAATACATCTATATCAATTTTAAATACGTTTTTTTACCAAGTCTTGTTACATCAGTTTTTAAATATGTTTTTTTTTTCAAAACTAGATACACCAGTTTTTAGATACTTTTTTTCACCACTAGATACATCAGTTTTTAAATACTTTTTTTTTCTTCAAAACTAGATACATCATTTTTAGATTCTTTTTTTTTCAAAACTAGATACATCAGTTTTTAGATACCTTTTTTTCAAAACTAGATACATCAGTTTTTAGATACTTTTATTCGACTCTGCAATACACAGGTCAAATTTTAAAAAACCCACACTATTCTTTGATAATTTTTTAAAATCCAGGCTCTCCATGATTTACAAGATAAATAATGGGTTAGTCCACTGCTCTCGCATTAAACAGAAACTCGTCCCTCTCCGCCATAGACAGCGACGAGGCCATGACAGGCAGTTCCGGCTCATACCAGCGAGAAGCCAATATAGGAACTGCTTATTCCTGCCAAAGACAGTCAGGGATTCGAACAAGCTTTCAAAAGTAACAGTAGATGCGACAACACTTGACTCATTTGCTTCTATTGCTTCAGGCCTTCCAACCCCTAAGTGCAAGATGCCCTCACTAAGTAGCCCTCGCAACCAGTGAAATATCCTAATCAACACCAGGTAAAGAAACATTGCAAATCCCCTCTACATTCATAGGAGCCAGAATGATCAATAAATTGATCGTGGGCCCTTAATATATAGAAAAAGAAGAAGAAGAAGAAGAAGAGGACCTTACAACTTGGGAAGAAAGCTGTGGAAAAAAAAACTTGAAAGAAGTAATGAAGATACATTTTTCTTCTTTTCTTTCAGATCACTGTGTTTTTTGCCTTTATATGCTTTAATTATGATGGTGTTTTCATACTTCATGTTTAAAAAAAAGAACTACCAAAAAAAAAAAAAAAAAATGGTAACAACAAACAAACAAACTAATAACACTAATAATTTAAAAATTGAGCTTGGCTTACAGGATCGGTTTCCCTTTAAGTGTTTTAGACCCTGGCCTCGAACTCGCTCCCGCGGTTCCCGTCGTGATCCCGTCCCCTACGAGATCTCGCGAGGCGAGACTCGGCAGGACGTCGTAGACCACGGCCGTCTCCTCGGGTTCGTCCAGCAGCATGACCCCGCTCTCTCGCCTGCTGGACGGCTTCCGCTTGGGAAGCGGCGGCGGCTGGTCGATGGTCATCAGCGACGTGTCGCCTGTGATGGACGCAAACGACGCGGCCCTCTTCTTGTTGGTCTTTCTTTTGGCGCCGCCTTCAAATTTGGTTTTTTGAGGTATGGTCGCGTAGGTGAGGTACGTGCCGTTTCGAACGTAAAGCTCTTCGTCCGGGAATTCCCCTTGAAACGGCAGCATCGGGTAAATCCGATTTTTCTTGAGCGTTAGCTTGGGAGAGGACGTTGGAGATTTCGCGGAATACGTGTAATCACTTCCTATACCGTTGTATGGACTGGTTAATGGAATGCTAACGCCTTCGGTCCCGCCATTTTCAGAAATGGGAAAATGTTTACCGTTGCCGAGGTGACCGTTGGCGATGGGGCCAGCTTCCGGTTTGTCACAGTCGTCGTCGGCCTGTCTGGCTGCGTCTTCTTCCTCCGTAGCGTTCTCGTAAATCGTGTCGGCCAGGCCGAGGGACGTCAGAGATTGGCTGCGACTCGAGTACGTGTCTTCCGTTACGAAAATTTGCACGCTCTGATCTTTCTCCTTTTTCTTTTTTGAAAACATTTTCCCCGTGCATCAGACGTACAGCATAAAATTCAGGACAAACAGACGAGGTCGTCAAATGACCGGAAAGGACTTGACGCGATAACTCGACAACAGATTAACCAACATATATCCAGATTCATCCATTAGATTTTTATTTATTTCAAAGTCTCGGGGAGGTTGGATCGACGTGGATGTTGAATGGATGTTTGTCACCGGCTTGTAATCTATCAGGAGGGTGGTTATTCTCAAAATTGCGCCCCTGTGCAAGCTATGGCTGATCAAACAGGATGCGCTTAATCTGAAATAAAACAGAAAACAAAATTGGGTGAGTGACTGCGTTGTACAGCATACTTATGGGGCAAACGTTTAGGGCACACTTTTAGGACACACTATTAAGGCACACTTTTAGGGCACACTTTTAGGGCACACTTTTAGGGCACACTTTTAGGACACACTTTTAGGGCACACGTTTAGGGCACACTTTTAGGGCACAAGTTTAGGGCACACTTTTAGGGCACTCTTTTAGGACATACTTTTAGGACACACTATTAAGGCACCACTTTTAGGCACACTTTTAGGACACACTTTTAGGGCACACTTTTAGGGCACACTGGTAGGACACGCTTTTAGGGCACATTTTTAGGGCACACTTTCAGGGCACACTTTTAGGGCACACTTTTAGGGCACACTTTTAGGACACACTTTTAGGGCACACTTTTAGGGCACACTTTTAAGGCACTCTTTTAGGGCACATTTTTAGGGCACACTTTTAGGGCACACTTTTAGGGCACACTGGTAGGACACGCTTTTAGGGCACATTTTTAGGGCACACTTTCAGGGCACACTTTTAAGGCACACTTTTAGGACACACTTTTAGGGCACACTTTTAAGGCACTCTTTTAGGGCACATTTTTAGGGCACACTTTTAGGGCACACTTTTAGGACACACTTTTAGGGCACACTTTTAGGGGCACAATTTCTGTGAAGTTTATTTCTTCTCATTTACTCGGGGCATTCAAACAAGTAATTCGCCCCCCCCCCGCGCCCTCCAATATTAACTACAAAGTAAATGATTAAGAAGTATCAATTAATAAACCAATCACATCACACGCCATTTCACCACCACGAGAGACTTCAACCCTTGACCTCCAGCACATCCAATGAACTCAACTATTTAAATACTGCTCCAGGGTCAAAGCTCTAGCCGTGACCTGTCAACTGTGGACCATGCACATTTCATACTTGTCTGACGCGAATAATCTAGAGGTTAAATTCAGAAATTGAATGCATTTCATAGACCCGCGAAATGCTTAGTACTGTTGATTATAGAGCAACAACATCTTCAAGATTAACTTAAGATTCAACACCACATCATTCCCATCCCACAAAATCTATAATCAGTCATGCCCCCGAAAAATAACTTAACAAAAATAGCATCCATTCCAGGTCAGGAAATCGAAAATTCCAGACCTTAAAATTCAAAATCCCCCCCCCCCCAAACCAGTGGCGTAGCGAGCTTAACTCGCGCCCGGGGCACAATACCTTTTTAGCGCCCCCCCTATTCGAAAACCATACAATATTATAGTAAAATATACCATTTGGCGCCCCTTTGTGAGTAGCGCCCGGGGCATGATGCCCCCCTTGCCCCCCCTCACTACGCCACTGCCCCCCACTCCCCTTTCCCAAACCCAAAACCAAAAATTTAGAAAACGGTATGATAAGACCCTACGTGCAGTATGTCTGCACAAGAAACATATTTGATGGCCTGGCTTAAAGAGCCAAAGAACTTAAAATAGAATATCCGCCCTGGTAAAGTCTGGATGGGGATGTTAGATGGCAAAAAAAAAAAAAAAAAAAAAAGAACATATTCTTAAGGCCATACCATAATTTCTCCATCTGTTTAATGTTGCCGTGTCGGTAAGTGGTTCTCAAATCAATGGACTACGATTAGTCACTTCCTTGTTTTGTCACGTGATACGTACCAGCCATTAGTAGGCTTTCTGCTACACATAACAACACATAACAACAGATAAACAGCTGATCAGCCATTGCCATTATCATTAATTTTAAAGCACAATGTTTGTCTCCATCAGCGCTTCCCCAGTGTTAATTAAAATTTTACTTTTCAAAATATTCTTGAATACACGTGTTTTTTTAAAATGACATTCATAAATGTGACAATAATTATAATTCAGTTATGATTAAAGGAAGAAAGTTGTTTGAAGAAAAATTTGTGAGCGACTAGTGTGTTGCAGACAGCCTACCGGAAGTATTACTTGTTTTTACACGTATCACGTGACAAAACAATCGACTCATCGTAGTCCATTGATAATATATCATCAAGCTGTCACGGTTTTTTTATGTGTCCGTCTGCTGGTTTGTGATTATGTCGAAGGGAATCAGCGCGTCTTTCTGTCAGTCCCGACTCAAGTGTCTTTCTGCCAGTCCCGACTCAAGTGTCTTTCTGTCAGTCCCAAGTGTCTTTCTGTGAGTCCCGACTCAAGTGTCCTTCTGTGAGTCCCGACTCAAGTGTCTTTCTGTGAGTCCCCTCTCGCGTCTTTATGTCAGTCCCGACTCAAGTGTCTTTCTGTGAGTCCCCTCTCGCGTCTTTCTGTCAGTCCCGACTCCTGCGTCTATCTGTCAGTCCCGACTCAAGTGTCTTTCTGTGAGTCCCCTCTCGCGTCTTTCTGTCAGTCCCGGCTCCTGCGTCTTTCTGTCAGTCCCAACTCCCACGTGTTCAATGGCGGACCAGAGGAGTGTCTAAAGTCACGCCACGATGCGGTGGTTTTATAATTCAGTGGGGCGGAGTCTAAGAGCGTAACATGTAATACCAGCCCCTAATCCCAGAAAATGAAGACACATAGTCGTTGTCGGTAGACACGGAGTCGTAGGTGATTGATATGGAATCGTTGAAGATAGAGACTTGGTCCTACTAGACAGACACCGATTCCAAAGCCCACGTTGCGATTCCCGCTCAAAAGGCCATAGAACTAAGGAGCTAATTAACCGCTAATGTGAAGAAGAAGAAAAAAGACCATGACGTCAGAGTTTGGAGTAAAAGGACCAATGAGAGCCGACGTCACCAACGCTTTCATCTGTGAAAAATCTCAGCCAGGCTTGAACCTTAATGGAACGATCAACGACTGGTTCTGCTGAAAGGAGGCTTTCAACCTTCACCTTCCGTAAGGCTGGTGCGTTGTCAAGAGAGCTTAATCAAAAACATTTCAATCCCCAGCATTTGGAGCATTTATCTACTGTCGCCCAATGGCAGTCCAATCCTCATCTACTTAATTCTGAGATATATCCCGTTATCATCATCGCAGTCCAATCCTCATCTACTTACTTCTGAGATATATCCCGTTATAATCATCGCAGTCCAATCCTCATCTACTTACTTCTGAGATATATCCCGTTATAATCATCGCAGTCCAATCCTCATCTACTTGCTTCTGAGACATATCCCGTTATAATCATCGCGGTCCAATCCATATCTACTTGCTTCTGAGACATATCCCGTTATAATCATCGCAGTCCAATAAACATTTACTTACTTCTGAGACATTTCCATTATAATCATCACAGTCGAACCATAATCTACTTACTTCTGAGACATTTCCCAATATAATCATCGCAATCCTATTAGAAACCACACAAAATATTTTTTTAAATTTAGGTATACCAGTTAACGTACGAACTGAAACACCAGTTGACCCCCCTCCCCCCCCCCATGTCAACCCCAAACCATGACGGGGTTTTATCGCTGCTCCCAGGCCTGTAGCCATGTCCCCCACCCCCAAATACACCAGAAAGCATGACAATTTAAGCGTACAAAAATGTACATCTTATGATTGCACACAACTCAAAGGCCCCAAGGCACGTGACTGTTTCAAATATAAAAAAAAAGCACACTAGAAAACCCCAAGAAACGAAACAGAAATGAAACGCAAGTTGTTCTGTTAATTACTTTTACAAGTTTATAATTCTATATTATCTACATCTAATGAGAGGAGGTTATGAAGGGTGGCCTCTGGAAAAAGGGGTGGGGGATGGATGGGGCAATGACGCATCTATACAAAAAATATAGCGCCTATGGTCATTCCAGATAGTATATCACCTGTTGTGGAATCACTGAAGGTTGTTTGATGCTTGGACGGGGGCTGGCTCTGCTCGGTCTCTCGGTCTATCATTTTCCTTGTTAAGTCTGGTGTCAACGTAGATATCGGTACGCCTCAAAGGGTAGGTTGATAAATACAGCTCTGAGGTTAGGTGGATAGATACACCTCTGGGGGTAGGTGGATAGATACACCTCTGGGGGTAGGTGGATAGATACACCTCTCGGGGTAGGTGGATAGATACACCTCTGGCGGTTGGTGAATAAATATGCCTCGGGAATAAGTTGATGGTGACAATTTTAGATCAATTTACATCTTATCGTAAAGTTTCTTATTATAATTTCTATTACAAAAATATAGACACCTTGTTTTGGAATATTTTAATGGTACTTCTGTGTGTTGGGTACTTTTGTATTTTTGAGAACGCCTGAGTGTTGGGTACTTATGTGTGTTGGGCACTTCTCTGTGTTTGGTACTTCTGTGTGTTTGGTACTTCTGTGTGTTGTGTACTTCTGTGTGTTGGGTACTTCTGTGTGCTGGGTACTTCTGTGTGTTGGGTACTTCTGTGTGTTTGGTACTTCTGTGTGTTGGGTACTTCTGTGTGTTTGTTACTTCTGTGTGTTAGTTACTTCTGTGTGTTGGGTACTTCTGTGTGTTTGGTACTTCTATGTGTTTGTTACTTCTGTGTGTTAGGTACTTCTGTGTGTTGGGTACTTCTGTGTGTTGGGTACTTCTGTGTGTTTGTTACTTCTATGTGTTAGTTACTTCTGTGTGTTTGTTACTTCTGTGTGTTTGGTACTTCTGTGTGTTGGGTACTTCTGTGTGTTTGGTACTTCTGTGTGTTGGGTACTTCTGTGTCTTGGGTACATCTGATTGTACCATTAGCCCCATACACGTTAACAGTCCGGTAGAGTAAATATTTAATACCATAATTGGTCATTAAATATTGTGAGGTAAACTGATTTATAAATGTATTGTTGACTAATGTCCCGAGGCTTAGAAATAATTTCTAAAATCAATTTTAATGATATTTAATTTCTGTCCGGTGGGCATAAAATCTTTATTCAAAATTCGCTATTTATATTTAATAATTTACTTTTTATAATTAATAATTCACATTTTTATATTTAATTATTCACTTTTTATAGTTAATAATTCATTTTTTATTTTATTGTTAATAATTCACTTTTTAGAGTTAATAGTTCAATTTTTTATATTTAATAATTCACTTTTTCATATTTAATAATTCACTTTTTATAATAAATATTAATTTTTTTATACAAAGTTTAGCAACGACATCTTAAAGACTTAATCAATCGTCCGCTTTTCGGCTTTTAAAATTAAACAAAAAGTATAATCGATTTTTTTTTTTAGATCTAAGTTTAATTTAATTAATTTTTTTTTACCACACCACAGCTCTTAACCTCTGGAAACACGCGACTATCTTCATCGATTTTTGCGTGTTTCTATAAACTAGTTCAAATGTTTTCGGTATGTTTGGGCCATGATCGACAATCCAAATATATATATATATAATTAAAAAAAAAAAAACTCCAAAAAATCTTCGGTCATCATCACGAGTCATAGCCGTTTTGCCCGGGGCAATGTGTCGAACTGCCAGCGAGGGCTGCGTGCTCAGTTAGTAGTTAAGAGTTAGCGAGGACACAGGAAAGCCAGTGGGCGGGGCAGGTATCATTAGTGCAACGCTTTAGGTTAATGAAAATGTTTTAAACAAATTTGAGAACATATTTGATTGTATAATATAGTCGGATTTAGGTGAATTGTCAGAGGATTGTTGTCACATGTTTGCTGTTACAAACTGTTGGTTGGAAGTAAACAGAGTTTGTTGAAGGATTTCGTTTGAGATAGGTTTTGGTAGCGTAAGGCGTTGAACTTTAATTCTAACCATGACGTCTTCAGTGACGTAAGGAACAATGCTCGACATGCATGTCAGCAACAGCTTAACGAATACAGGGTTCACCACTAGGGATTGTGTCTTCGCGGGCGGAAGAGGCGGCAAGACCCCCTCCCCCCCTCATAGATATCCCATTTCTCCATATGACCCAGGACTCCTTTTTGCTCCGTATGACGCCAGTCTCATTTGGCGTCACTAGCCCCTCGATCCCCTTTGCATCTCGTCACGAGACCCCCAGATCCCATTTGCTCCGCCAGACCCCGCATGGTATTTCTTCTTTGCCAGACCCCTGACCCCGTAAACGCTGGCCAGACCACATATCTCCTCTTTGCCCACCCGATCTCTGATTCTCCTAGCTTCAGAAACTCCCTCATCCCTATTGCGTCATAAGACTCAAAGCCACATTGCGTCATAAGACCCCCACACGACATTGCTTTACTAGACACTCCGATCCCCATTGCTCTTCTCGCACAAGTATTCACCCAGCGTTTAAATGTAAAATGAAACCAAAGCGATACCGGAACAACTGCCCACAACAGGTAACCGACTACGCTGAATAAATATACGCGCCGAACAGGTAGTCGAGTAAGTTAAACAATGGTACAACTTTAATTTTGTTTCTTCCACCGTCCACGTGTGTGTGTGTGTGTTCATTTAACATCGCAGTGTTGCCCTTTCTGCTCTAATGGAACCTCGATTGACCTTAAATATACATCGGTTTAAAGCACTGGTTAACCCTTGAAGCATTCGAGTTACAGATATATTTTCTTCTCATAAACATGTCACAATTCGCAGGTCACCAAAACATGTTAAGGTAACTGAGACTTTTTTTTTTGATACAAGAAACGTGAGAAAAGTCAGCTTATAATTCAACAACTTTTATAAACAATTGGATTCGTACCAATCCTTTATATTATTATTATTATAATTATCATTATTATTATTATTGGTAGTTTTCTATAGCGTGGTAATCCAGCCCTAGGCTGGCTGGGCTCACCACGCTGTACATACAATTTAACAACAATAATCATGAACTTCAAATTTAACTTACATTAATAAAAAAAAATTAAAAAAAACAACAACAAAAAAAAAAACAAATGTGTATTCGATCAACCATTCCATAACAGTTTACATGTGAAGCCATGGACGGCACTCAGCATTTGATTGTGCGACTTAGCCGATGGCTACCGTTCGTAAGAAATTCATTGCAATCACATTTCCTTCATCTTCTCCTTGAAAATCAGGAATGACACTTTTTTTTTTTTGCGGGTTTGGGGGTATGTGCTGAAAAGTTGAAAGAAATAGTCTTGTCATCGACAACGAGGCTATGTGCCAAGATTCAGCTCGATACGATGTTGGAAAGAGGGTCGATTTGCCTTACGTAGATTTTGCCACAAACACATACAGAAAAAGAAACACGATTGAAAGCGAAATAAATATAAATGATTAAAAGAAAACATACATTTAAAAAAAAACAATCAGTATAAAAGATATATTTTGGGACAATTGAAATTTCAATCAACTTCAAAATTGGGAGTCGTCAAATTCATGTCGTCCCACGACGGATCCTCCCACGACAGATCCTCCCATGACAGATCCTCCCATGACAGATCCGCCCATGACAGATCCTCCCATGACAGATCCTCCCATGACAGATCCGCCCATGACAGATCCTCCCATGACAGATCCTCCCACGACAGATCCTCCCACGACAGATCCCCCCCATGACATATCTTCCACGACAGATCCTCCCACGACAGATCCTCCCATGACAGATCCTGCCACGACAGATCCTGCCACGACAGATCCTGCCACGACAGATCCTCCCACGACCGCATGTGATCTAATGAAATTTCCATGACGAAAAAGGCAATTCTCCTGTGGGCCATAAAACTTTCAAATCCCAAAGCTCAGCCAACAGGAGAAGATAATCCTCCCTCGTCACACAATCCTAATGAAGGGCGATCATTAGTAACACCGACTATGTTAAAAAACAAAACAAAAGACACGCATGCTGATGAGCGTGAGAATTTCTTCATCAAGAAGATGTAGATTTTTTAAACATGTATAAATATATAATTTTTAAAAATAAGTGATGATGATGATTGATTACTTGTATGAGGCTTGTGCCCATGCTATTTTAGCGTGCTCAAAGCGCTCTGGTGTCATAAAATCAATTTTAAAGAAACATGTCTTAAAATTTTATTTTTAATTAAATTTAATTTGTAAGTTCATGATTATGTTTGTTGAATTGTATGTACAGCGTGGTGAGCCCCGCCCTAATTTGGGGTGTACTACGCTATAAAAAACTTGTTATAATAAAAATAATATATATAAGAATGAGCTATGCTGACTGTAACGCAGAAAAACCGAAAATATACGTTCGGATTCTTAAAAACAATCATAGTTATTGTCTATTATTTTACGGAAATCGAATAAATTTAAATGCGCAAAAAATATTATATATCCGCTTTTAATTTAGTAAAAATTTAAGTATTATTATTATAAATTATAAATGCATTTAAAGTAACAACTAATGAACAATCGTAAGCAAGTTATGAAAAGGAGATAAAAAAAAAAATTATGATAATAGAATTACAAAGTAATCACATTTATCGGGAAAACCAAGACATCAGTTGTTATTAGTGCGTTCTTTAGTGCGTTGTTAATATCGCGAAATAAAATTATAATTAATTTGTTCTAAATAATCATGCAAATAACGTCATGGTGCGAATTTCCTATTTAGCCAAAGCTAAAATTTTTCTGAATTAATAAAAAAGCGTGACAAAACTGATACTGAATGTTCCCCTTCTTAAAAGTAAAAGTAATAAATAGAATTGATTGCTTTTTAAATTGCTAAAATTAAATACAAATTTAGCTTTAGATTTTTAATATTTAATAAGTTTTTACTTTTTATTCATTCCAAAAATACACTTTTATGAAATTTATAAAGTAGTATAACTCTACCTTTAAAACTAATTTTAATAAGAAAATGCCGTTTAAATCAATTGCTGCAGCAAAACTACGTAGCAAAATAGCATTTTTAATGCACTTATCACTCATCTAAATAAGAACAAATCATATTATAAGTAAAAAAAAAAACTTTTTGTGTGAGTAAAGGGACTACAATCCAGTGGGTGATTTTATTAATTTTTTAAAAACTCTTTTTTTTTGGGGGGTGGGGGGTGGGGGGGGGGAGTTATACGGTACATTCATTTTGCCCAATGCAGCACAAGATTAGCTTCAGAATGAATTTGATAAATAAATAATCTTCTAAGGGACATATATATCGGGGGTAGGTTATTGAGTTTTTACATTTTTACTTTAATAACAACATCTTTCAATCCAATGACATTACTGTTGTGAAAAATAGATGCTATCTTCTCATTTTTCATATAACATAATTATGTTTACCAATTAAGAAAATCAATGACGTTAACAAAACGTTAATACATTTACATATTTATACCCATGAATATCAAAACCCAATCATTTTACACAAGTAAAAAATTAAATTTTCAAAATAGAGATTTTAGTAGATAAAGAGATAGACAGAAAGACAGACAGACATACATAAATTCAGACAGACAAATAGACAGATAGATAGCTGATAGATAGATAGATAGATAGGTAGATAGATAGATAGATAGATGGATGGATGGTTGGATAGACAGACATAAATTCAGACAGATAGATAGATATCTAGATAGATAGAACGCTTCCTTGGACAGTTGCGGAAAAGTTATCCCTTTATTCGGTTTACTATATCTATACATATAAAAACTTAATGTATGTATGTATGTCCCGTGTGCGATCATATTCCACTCATTAGATTGCGATAAAATTAGTGTGGGTTGTTGTACACACGCCTGCAAATTTTCGTGAATTATTAAAAATAATTACAATATACCGTTTTGGGACCTGGGCCCAAATTGTTTTTTTCCTCTCATACACCAAATATAATTTCCGTATGCGTTCCTATACCATTCATCCGATTGCGATAAAACTTTCATAAGTTGTGCACACGCCCGCAAATGTTTTTGAATTATTTTATTCATTTTGAAATATTCCTTTTAAGTGCCGGGGACCCTAAATTATTTGTGTCTTATGTGAGCTATATAAATATAATTTCAAAAAGTGCTATTGCACGGTTGGTTGGAATTTAATCTAATACAAATAGTGACATTTCAGATTGTTTGTTACCTTATAAGTAGGTTTCTGAATTAGTACAACCATTTTAACAATTTTGCGTTTGGGGCCGAAATCTAATTAAATTTTTTTTTTATTATGTGAGCTATATAAATATAAATTCAAACATAGCTACATGGGTGGATCAATCGCTACAAGATTGTGGACTAAATTTTGAAAATCCATGCTTCTCACGTGGACAGCTTATTTTGTCTGCTCACGCGTCGAAAACTCTTTTAATTATTTGTGTACGCACCAGAAAATACTTAAAAATACTTCAAAAACGTTAAAACACAAACACATTTTTCTTGGAGTGGCGCTGCAACGCATGCCAAGATCTCGCTAATAATAATAATAAATGGCTGTTAAATGATTTTTTATCATTCTAATATCCCTCCCTCACAAACTGTTCCATAATTTTTCATAGCTTCAAAAGGGTGCACTCCGTACGACCTCTTTCTGTGTCCATCCACACTGGGAACTCTCAGTAGGGACTGTGGTGAAGAGCGCAGGTTCTTCAATGATACGCGTTTGTAAATCGGTTCTTTTAGATCAGTGGTTCTCATCCTTCCTAATGCCGCGACCCTTTAACACAGTTCCTCATGTTGTGGCGACCACCAACCCTTAAACTATTTTCGTTGCTTCTTCATAACTGTAATATGTGCTTTCCGATCGTCTTAGGGCGATCCATTCAAAAGGGGTCGTTCGACCCCAAAAGGGGTCGCGACCCACAGGTCGAGAACCGCTGTATTAGATAGTCATTTTAGAAATGGTGAAAAAACAATGAATTGATAAACAATATCGTCAATAGGTGTGTTGATTTTTTAAATACAAATTTAAACCTCATGAGTTTGTGTTAAGAAAAAAGTAGCAAATAAATTAAGTGTTTGTTATTTTGTATCGTGTTTATATAATCAAGCTTCTTATCGCCAACCCAGTAGCCTATCAAACCTACTGGTTAATTCAAGGTTTTATTCACCTAATAATAACCATGTCCAAAAATTACTGGGGGTTTTAGGGGGGGGGGCGCTTTGTTGTTCTGTGGTCTTCCACGGGTATTTCTAGTAATTGTATTATATATTTATGAATATTGTGGACACGCCGTGTGTTGTAGTGATTTTTTTCCATATAAAAATTACTCAGACAAAAAAGGATTGGAAACAATGCAGCTCTCCCCCCCCCCCCCAACTCCCCAAGCTAACTAGCCAATGCAATAAGTGAATACATCAAGTGAATAGTGATTGAATATTACAAATAGTTAAGCACCTCATGATTTCATAAATGTATATATTAAAGAATTATTATGTACACGAAATGATCCGCTCAACAATGGCGGCGGCAATGCGTGAACTTGTGCATCTACTAAAGTTACTTTACGAAACATGCATTCACGTAACGCACTTTATGAGAATTTCAAAATTTGTAACGTCTAGGGACTTTTTTTTTTTTGGTGAGACTATTGAACACAGCATTACAGCCATACATAAATAAATACCAAGAGCCTTTTATTATTTGTAAACATTTTGATATACCACTGCAGATTTAGCAGCGGTTAAAATTTTTTATATTAAACACTTACTGCAATAATCCGGTAAGGCGTCCAAGACACACATCCACAAAACACTTTTTGCAGTAATTCCGGTACAGTAAGAAAGACCCCCATCCACACAAAACACACTCGTTAGTGAAAAGTCTCTGGGCAAGGGAGGCAACACCCTGCAGTCAAGAACGATCAGCCGAGTTAACGAACCTATGGTACATTCGCACACACACAAAAATACACACACATACAAACATATGCACACACGACTGATCAACGAACCAGGAAGATGATAGAGTTGGACGGTGGGAGGGATGCTGGTAAGAAGATGGGGGGACAAGAGGAATTCCCCCCCCCCTCCCCACCCCTCATACACACACAAGTCTGTGCGATTGCTTGCAGTGACCTCAAATGACAAGTTCAGTGGCGGTTAATTACAGATGACGTCATGGGCTGCTCATTGAAAAAAAGTTATCTCCCTTTACACTTAAGTAGAAATGTTTGTGAAACGGAGTTAAAAGTTAATGTCATGTTCTGTGACTACATCTGCCTCTCAATCACCGCCATCCAACATACAGTCTCCATAATAATGACAATAATGATATTAATGATAAGAATGCTATCAATGACTCTAACGATAACAATGATAATAATTATAATATTGATATTAATGATACTAATTATACAAATGATATTAATGATACTAATGAAATTAATGATAATACTGATATTAATGATAATTATGACATTAATGATAATAACGATATTAATGATATTGATGATAATAATAATGATAATAGTATCAATGATATTAATGACAAAATGATATTTATGATAACAATAGTAATGATATTAATGATAATAATAATGATAATAAGGATATAAAATGATAGCATTAATGTTATAATAATAAGCATTATATATACATCTATCTATATATCTATATCTATATCTATATATCTATCTATCTATCTATCTATCTATCTATCTATCTATCTATCTATCTATCTATCTATCTATCTATCTATCTATCTATCTATCTATCTATCTATCTATCTATCTATCTATCTATATATCTATCTATCTATCTATCTATCTATCTATCTATCTATCTATCTATCTATCTATCTATCTATCTATCTATCTATCTATCTATCTATCTATCTATCTATCTATCTATCTATCTATATATATATATATATATATATATATATATATTATGACAACAATAACAAGAAGCTTTCACCAAACATGGACGACGTATGCCACAACAAAAATCACCGTCACTCACCACAGCCAAACAAATAAGACAGCTGCAAGCCCCGCACACGTAAACAAAAACAAGTTTTAGAGTTGACCAAAGCTGTCATGGCTGTGATACTCAAACTACCGGTATTAAAAGGAAGTATATCCACAATGATGCGACCAGAAACTCAACTCAGCAGTTGAACTTTCCCCACACCCAGCAAGTCATCCATCCACCTGATGAGATTACACTCACGCACCCCACGCCCTTAGCGCCCCGCTCCCAATCCCCCCCCCCCCACCGATGCCCACACACATACTCCAAGAGTTGCAGACAAAGAAAGTTGTACGTTCTCTGGCATGGTATGTTAGAAGTTTACGGGGCAGGTGGCTGGGAAATATTGGATGTGTTCAGTGGCGGATTTAGATTAGTGGGGGGGGGGGGGAACCTCCCCCCCCCCCATTCCTCAACCAAATACTTACACCTGTTTGAAAAATAAATTAATATTTCCCCCTCACCCCACATCTCTTCAAATTAAAAATGTCATGGTGTGGAGTTCTATAAGGTTACGAATCACCCGACCATCGGTTTCCGCGTGTCCGTCAATGGGTGTGAATATCAGCTGTGGCTGATACATAGACACATATGAACAAATACAAAGGTGGGGGAGAGGTGGGGGTTCGGGTGAGGCAAAAGGTTGATGCACATTGCGATACGCATACCGTGTGTATTTTGGGTGTGTAGTTGTGTGTGTTTGTGCGTGTGTGAGGTGCGTTGTTTGTGTAGATGGGTGTGGTTGTGTGTGGTGGTGTGGGGAGGCATAAGTATGCGTCTAGACTAGACGCACGTGCAGTTTTCGAATCAGCTGTTTTTTGAAGATTCGCACGTCAGCAAAATGTAAGGGACGTAAACAAGATGGTAAAGGAAATAGCTGCTGGTAAATGTCAACCGGAATTGATAACTTATAAGTCTATTTTTCAAGTTGAATAATTAATTTTTAAATATATTTTCTTAAATTCCAGAATTTTCAAGACAGTTTTAAATTTAAAAAATATATAATGGTTACTTAGTGTATTTTGCAAACTTCTATTAAAACACGTTTAAAAAAGATTGTCAACTTGAAAAAAAAAAAGAAAAGAAATTACCATTGTATCACTTTTATACCGAAAGTAAGCTGCTGTAAATAAGTTGCAACTAAATTGGTGATGTGATAGGTTGGAGACGAGAGTCCCAGTTTGGAGATATAACCCAACAGGGGATGTAACACAATCGCTTTAGTTTATGAAATAATCCAATTAATTATTCATACAATCTTGTGGTGACGTGATACTATCCTCAAAGGTAATGTGATATACTCAAATTGATAATGTGAATTAGATTTGAGTTGAGAATCCCTGTCTGCGTTACTTAATCCTGCTGGCGATGTGATAAGATGGACACTGATGAGGGCGTCTGGTTATCTGTCAACCTGAACGGGAGGCGATCACCTAGAATGTTCAGCTTGCGTAGCTGTTTGACAGATTATCTCTCAGCCATGGATTAACAGATTCTCTCACAGATGTAGATTAACATAGATTTTTTTTTTGAATGGTGTTAGCGAAATGAGGTCAACATTTCTGTCATTAACAGAGACATTGGTCAACTGTACAGACGAAGTGGTTATGAATGTCCGCTAAGGGTCAGTGCTTCTACGAATCTGCATCTACTGAAGAATTAATATACATATGATTTGGTGTGTACAAAGGATCATTTGAGGTTCCAACTCAACTAACGTACACACCTAATCTAATTTTTGGCGTGCGTACACAAACTATTTTAGCATATACACACAAAGGATAGTGTTTGTGCAGACAAAATATAGTTTAACATATACACTCGCACGATTGAGTTTGTACGTACTAAACATATAGTTTAGCGTATGTATACAAACAGAAGTGTTTGTGCGTACAAAATATAGGGTTCGAATATATATACAAGAAATAATGTTTGTGAGTACAAAATAGTTTATTAGGTGTGTTCAAAATATAATTACATGTTTAAAAATAAGACTTTCGTGGGGGGGGGGGGGGGCTCATTCATAGTGAATAGTCACGGCGTTTTAAATATTTCTGTAGTCGTACTCGTAACGAAAATTGGAGGATCGGTTACGATTCAGAATTTACTAATTTTTTTCTCTACAAATTAAAGCTCATTCTGATTCAAGGATGTTTGTGTTGCATGGTCTAGGAATAGAAGGCTGTAATTAGGAGTGGAAGTAATAAATTCACCATTTTATTTTGACCTTGCCTTTCACACATTACTCAATGAAAAGTCTGTCCTGCGTCTGTTGATAGCTTAACGCGCCCGACAAACGTTGTACTAATACAACAAAGTGCAAAAAAAAAAATTTTTGTTGCATCCGTCCATGTACTTTAGTGAAACGATAGTGTACTTTAGTGCAACGATATTGTACTTCAGTGCAATGATAGTCTCTTCAGTGTCACAACAGTGTACTTTAGTGACACAACAGTGTACTTTAGTGACACAATAGTGTGCTTTTGCTGGAAAAAATTATCAGGCGAAACAATGGAGCCCGTGTCGGTGCCGGTTTCTTGTGGAGATTCAACTGTTTCAAAGTCAGCAGCTCCCCACTATCCATGACAGCTGGTGATTCCGAGGCAGTGTAACACAGTCGATAAACTCCTTTGCACGGAGAGAGTAGACGGAATTTTCCCTGTGTGCAATGCCGTACTGTTTTTTTTGGTGCTTTTCTCATTTAGCCGTAACCCTTACGTTACGTTTTTTGTATTCGGAGTTTCCTTTCTCCCATATGGGCCAGGATATCCGAGGTTGCCGAATGACGTCTACCCGAAATGTATGCTTTTTTTTTGATGAATGGAGGTTTGTCTTGGAGTCACCTGCAGGTGAACTGCGGTACAGCCACCAGGCTACTAAAAAGATACATTTTTTTACCCACGCCTAATGAGGAGGCTGTTGCTATTCCTATACTCATGTCTAGAGAAAAAAAAATTTGAAACAAGTCTTCGTTGACCTAGAGACATGTATACCAGCCTTTTGGGTGATTCATCCAGCCGCATTGCCAGAGGGCCCAGCAACCTGGATTGAGTGACATACGGACAGATTGAGTGTCAGCCGCGAATACAGTGACATGCTAACTGACAATTGGTGGTTTTTTTTAATGCATTTAAAAATGTAGATGTAATCAAAGGTGGAGTTAAGATTTAGACTAGAGTCAAATATTGCGTTTCGCCCAATCAGGTTTCATTATACATAAAAGTGAAATTAGCAGCCGGCCACGTGAGTTGAGGTCAGACTAAAGTTGTATTTTTTCGGGTGTGTGAACGTAATTAAATATTTATATAAAAAATAAAGGTCGTGTTAACCTGGTGTCTCTCATCAATTGTATGGCTGTCGAACCGTTAGATTGTGCCGTATGGATGTCGGACCTTTAGATTTTGCTGTACTTGCATGAATGATAAAAGTTCCTAAGCTCCAGTCTAAAATGATACAGGTCTGAAGATAAACTTTCATATAAACAATTTTATTTATTATTAAGATACCGACGGAGAAACAGACGCAGAGACAGGCGGAGTGACGGACGGAGAGACAGATGGAGAGAAAGACGGAGAGACGGACGGAGATACAGGTGGTTAGAGGGGTGGAGAGAAAGTCGGAGAGACAGACGAAGAAAGAAAATGTATAGATAAATAAATCGATCAATGGATGAATGAACTGAACGTTAGATAGATGATGGATAGAAAGATAGATAGAAATAAGTCTTTAGAAATATAGATATATAGATAGTTTAAATAGATAGAAATATAGATAGATAGATACTTATATAGATATGTTGATAGATACATATATAGATAGATAGATGGATAGACAGATATATAGATGATAGAGGATAGATAGATAGATTGGTAAAAAGATAGTGTTACTACTGTTACGTACTGTTATCAATATAGAGAATTTAATCTCTTGTTTCAGTATATGCGCTCGTTGAAAAACAGTACACAACAAAAGACGATGCCATAAATTATATACAATAATAAAGAAACGATACCCAAACTAAGACTAATTACAATTAATAATTTTATTAAGTTAATAATAAATTACAAAATCTAAATGAAATTAAAGCTAATGACTTACAGTATAATGATGGCTTGTACCGGTACAATGTCGAAGAAGAAACAATGTTGTAAAAGGTACAATGTTCAAATAGGAACATACACACACACATCAAAATATTAGTAAACAAATCTCTGTCTCGCATAGCAAATCTCTATCGTAATAGGGATCGCAAAAATATCTCTCCTCCGCTTATTTATAGTCTTACTGATATTTATAGAAAGGGCTTACACATTATATAAGCGTCTCGACCAATCTAGTATGTTCTAAAGGATTCTAATAAAACAGGCTATAGATTGTATTTATTTGTAATCGAGGTCATGGGAGACTATTTTCAAATCATCATCATCATGTCCCTTAGTCCTTGGACCGTTGGGGCGCCACAGATGACATGAAAACTATACTTCTCCATCCCTATCAGTCTTCTGCCCCACGCATAGCATCGCCTAGTTTTAATCCCTTCCGCTCTTTGATGTTATCTTCCCATCTTTTTCACCGTCTTCCTCTTCTTCTTCCTCCTCTAGTTGTGCCCTGCATAATTTCTTTGGCGAGCCCTTGTTTTCTGATCACGTGGCCGTACCAATCTATTTTACTCTTTTTTTTTACAGAAAACAGGAGGTCATCGTACTGCCCAAATTGCTTGACGAATCCTTTCTTTCATTTGTTCATTGGTGATATGGTCTCTATAGCGTTGCCGAACTTGGGGTCAGGTTAAGTTCATTCACGAGAAACGATGAATGAAAGTAAACAAGACACCTGTAACAATAGATATATAGATAGATAGATAGATATATATATATATAGATAGATAGATAGATAGATATACCCATCTCACAGACCGGGTGAAATAAAGGCAATGACCCCCCTGGTTTGAATAGGTGAAATTAAATGAAAGACCTGAC
Source organism: Omphiscola glabra (assembly GCA_964017045.1). Lineage (NCBI taxonomy): Eukaryota > Metazoa > Mollusca > Gastropoda > Lymnaeidae > Omphiscola > Omphiscola glabra. Next base: position 16,053,441 of record OZ024811.1, on the reverse strand, counting down.
CTTAATTCGCAGACTGTTAAGTGAGCCATCAGTTATGTCAAGATGGGGTAAGAGACGGTTATAAAAATACACCTTGATTAATTACTAATTGAAATGTGTCCCCATTTTGTAACCTTATGTTATTTAAGGGTTTAGAAGAAGAAAATTGGGTTTCTTTTTATCAGTTATAACGTCATGATAGTCTTGTCCATGCACCTGGGAATGAAAATTTGAAAAATTAACAGTTGTGAAAATTATTATATGAAGCGCTAGCACTCACAACGAAGCTAAAGTTACTCAGAGGGTGGGACAACTGGGTATGCAGAACCGCTCGATGTGAGGGACCACTCGGTGTGCGGGGCCACTCGATGTGAGGGACCACTGGGTATGCAGGACCACACGGTATTCCATTGCTAAAAAACTAAAATTCCTGACCAAGGAAATAAAGTTACAACAAATCTCATTTTGATTCAAACGTTACCACTTCGTTGTTCACATTGTGTTTTATTTTGCTTCAGTGTTCTCTCACTTTATCGATTTAGTAGTTTAAACAAATAAATAGTTTCAAATTAAATTTATGAAACAGCATTACTATTTCGATACGATACAACTAAAAATAAAAGGAATTTTTCAACCCATGCATGGTCAAGGAAACCAAATTATCAAATAACATATTTTCTGTTGCTAGCCAGTTAAGTGTAGGATGACGAAAAACGAAATTCATCTATGGCTCAAACTTTTGAATTTCTCAAAACTTTTTGGGGGAGTGGCTTACTAAGACCCCTCCCCAAACCTTACCAACAGTTTCTTTTGGCGCCACCGATCTCTTCTCCCTCCCAAATTAAAGTGACAGTACCGCAACATTTAAATCTAAAAGAAAAGCTCTGGATGTAAGCAATGATTTTTCTGTATGGACAAAATTATGATTTTCTTTTAGCTGGGTATACGTAGATGCACTATACAGAATATAGGGGCGAAACTAAGCTAGGGCTAAAAGCATACCCTCATAGGCCCCAGTACCAAAATGAATTTATGGTTATGTTATAGCGGGGGGCTCCCTGGGTGTCAAAATGCCAAATTTCAGTGCTGATAGATGCCCCTGCAGCCCCCCTCCCCGAAAGCTGAAATGGTAACATCACTCGGCCCCCCCCCCCCGTGGATAAAATTACTTGAAGGTAACTGGTCAAAACGCATGAGAAAACCTGGGCCATAATGCTATTTATAACATTACTTGAATAGTAGGCCATGTAGCATTGTACTAACTATAGGTAATCTAAACTAATATTAAACGACATTTTTTAAAAAAAAGCTATAGTATATACCTCCCTCGCACTCACCATGATATTGTTTTGTTGACAAATCACACACTTTACACAACAACTGTGCATCTGTTACTTCCTCTCAAAAACACAAATATTGCACCCCCCCCCCTTTTTTTAAAACCCATTCACAATAAAATAATCATACAACACACACAGGTTTACCCATATTTTGTAACTCATTCCTGAAAAGCACTCAACATTTCAACCTCTTGTATTTCCATCATCTCACACAATTACTTCATTGATCCAAAGCAAATCCATTTTATCTTACCTCAAATTCAAATGTACACACACACTAGACACTCAACTTGTAATAAATATAATATTCTATATTCCTTTTAATGGTTGCGTGACACGATTAGTGCTGAGTAGGAGAGCGGGTGGTCCATATTTATGTATGGAGAATAATTTTGTTTAGGTTTAATAAAGCTTCAGAAATATGGTCTTTCTATGTAATTTTTAAACATTACCAATATTCATTTATAACATCTTTTGCTTTGTTTATTTAATAGTAACTTTTCAAAAAGATTACAAAATTCTAAGGAAAGCAAATTACCCATTATTATGTAATTATTTATGTAAAGAAAAACTTTGAACTAGCAAATATTTTTAAAAAATTAAATTTTATAAATATATTGTATAATAAATGTTCTTTCTAGTGAAAAGTGTATGTGTGAATTTAGTTTCAATGAAAAGACTTGTAAGCCAGCAGGGATCAGTGCAAGTAAAAATATTTTATGCTGGTGTAAGTTAATTTACAGTTATAAATAAGCACACATTACAAGAAAAAAAACAAAAAAACTTAATAAAGTTTTACATGTGTTGTTTTGTTTCATTTAATTTAATGTAGCTTTTGAACTCACCGCCTGATTTTATTTTTATCATTTTGAACTCACCTGCTGATTTTATTTTTATCATTTTGAACCCACCGCCTGATTTTATTTTTATCATTTTGAACCCACCTGCTGATTTTATTTTTATCATTTTGAACCCACTGCCTGATTTTATTTTTATCATTTTGAACTCACCTGCTGATTTTATTTTTATCATTTTGAACTCACCTGCTGATTTTATTTTTATTATTTTGAACCCACCGCCTGATTTTATTTTTATCATTTTGAACTCACCTGCTGATTTTATTTTTATCATTTTGAACTCACCTGCTGATTTTATTTTTATCATTTTGAACTCACCTGCTGATTTTATTTTTATCATTTTGAACCCACCGCCTGATTTTATTTTTATCATTTTGAACTCACCTGCTGATTTTATTTTTATCATTTGAACTCACCTGCTGATTTTATTTTTATCATTTTGAACTCACCTGCTGATTTTATTTTTATCATTAATCAGATTTTTCAATCATGTCTCCATCTTGCACTACTGAACTCACCTGATTTTCCTTAGTTCAGCAATTTAATTTTGTTATTTCCAAGAAAGTTTATAATAGAAGCATAATAAATGGCTTAGTAAGATAATTATTACTATTTTATTTAATTTTGTGATGTATTGATTACCTTATGCATTTTCACTTTTCTTTAAGTGGTACTGATTATTAGAATAAGTTGCAATGTTTAAAAATGTAAATTTTACTTTTTTACTCAAATTTGGCATGAACATTCCTAAAAATTTCACTGCAAAGAATTATGTTTAAGATATCGAGGCAAGTTTTATTGCAATAATTTGAATTATCCATTATCAAATGAACTAACTGCCTGGCTCTCTCTCTCGATAATGTAAATCCTTTACTTATGATAATCTCCATGATTTTTAAATCAAACTGAAAATTTTAAATTAAATGTGATCATATAAATAGCTTCAATGTGAAATTAAAAAATAATAGACAGCAAACATTTTGAGAATAAATAGATTTCCAAGAAAAAAAACCCAACTTCTCTTTTAGTGAAATCTGATTCCTGGAAAATTCTCAAATTAATTTTTGGCTATTTCAAAATTAGATATTTTAATAATCTTTAAATCAGTTCTATTAACATTTATCTTTAATACTAAAAAAATCACTTTATAACCAAAGTTGTGTGTCTAAAATAGATGTGATTTGTTTTTGAAAAGTTTGTAGTTACTTTGTTAAAGAGCTAAAAGGTTGCAAAGTACATGTGAAGTACTTTTCAACAAGTATATAGTTTATGTTATTACTGCAGGCATAGCTTAAAGTATGTCTTCTGAACATAATCTAAGTCATTTTCATCATTCACATGGTTAAAATTAAAAAAAATAATTCTTTACCTATCATCATTGTTACAGTAGCTTGTAACTGTACAAAGAAATAGGCCCAATTTTCGAATAATATATTTTTATTGTAAACTTCCTAAGACTATGAATGGAACTACTATTTGAATTAATTAAGATCTGGTCATAAATAGAGGTTCATTTAAGGATGCTTGTATTACCCATGCTCCATAAGGAACCTATTGAAGAAGTTAGATGACATTTAAAGAAAAATATATGGGACATTACTGAATGGTATAACTTATTTTAGTCTTGATTTAATGAGATACCTGATACTCATCACTTAAATTAATACTTAAGACCAAATACAGTGTGAGAGTTTTTAAAAAAAAATTGAAACCTTTCAAAAAAAGAATATTCATATAATTCTCTGTCATGACAAATAAATGATTAGATCTATATGGAAATTAATCCATAAATCTAAAGATTTAAAAAAAAAAAAATGATTTATAAGGAAATTAATTACTTATGAAATATGAATATGGGATTGTTTAAAAAAATTTAAAAAACACATAAAATGAAATAAAATATTTAAAAAAGTTAGCTTTTGTTACCTGTCATGTTAACCATGATATCGAGTGTGATGTTAACCTGTGATAAACTAGTTCTTTAAAAAAAAAAATAGTATCCCCAAGACATTGAAGTGGAAATGGGTATACCTCTTTAGTGAGGAGATGAAATTTAATATGGGTACGAAATAGACTTAATAAGAAAGTGAAAGGAACACAAAAGCAAATAATTTATATTATTATTATTATTATTAGTAGTTTTATATAGCGCTGTACTCCAGCGTAGGAATGGAAAGCTCTTTTTTTAAATTGCTGTTAATTCAGATATAACTAATCAAATCAATAATATTTTTTTTCTATTAAAGTAGAGCAAAATAGCAGTGAAATAGAAATAGCAATTTTTTTTTTAATTGGCTGAATTCAATTCTAAATTTTATTTTTACTCAGCATTGTAACCGTCACATGCCTATGTACTTAGGTTGTAACCATCACACACATATTTTGGATAGATCACCATCACATGCCTATGGCTATTGGTTTTAACCGTCACACATATATTTTGGATAGATCATTGTCATATGTCTTCATCCTTAGGTAATGTAATACTGTTAAACAGGCCTGCATAACATACTTTCCCCTTGTCCTTTCTTCTTTTGGCATGCACAAGGTTTTCATAAAGTATTACGGCCCACCTTACTTTTTGAGTTGTGCAGGCCTGCAGTAAAAGAATGCAATAACCATCTCATTTTCTTGTCCTCAATTCTTACCCTCTGATATCTTGTCCATAGGTTTAAACCAGCACATTACCATGTCCTTAGGTGTTACCCTCTCATATGATGTACATAGGTTTATACCGCCACATTACCATGTCCTTAGGTTATGCTGAGATAAGCCATCTACTAAGGTTTATGTCAGTAGATATAAAATTCATCAATTTATTTTAAGTTCTATAAATTGATATATTTAATGTTTTATTTGTCTTTTTAAAAAAAAATTAAGCCATAGTGAAATGTATTAATATTAATTTTTAAGAAATATTTTAAAATGATTTAGTGAATGTTATTTCAAAGCCATAATTTAACACTATTTTATGGTTACCGGAAATTCGATTGAAAGAAATTTCATCCACAGAAAATTGATCGACAGAAATTTGATCGAATGGAAATTTGGTCGAATCCTTTTTTCATTTAAAATGTTAAAATTTTCGTCAAATTTTTTCTTGAACGCACTATACTATATTGTAAAACAAAATAATGCGTTCAAAAAAAAATTTCACCCAAAATTTTAACGTGCAAACTAAAAAAGAAGATTTGTCCAAATTTCTGTTCGATCAATTTTCCGTTGGAAAAGACTTTGTTAAAGTTATGCTTCCTGGGAATTAACTTTAGCCTAATCTGCTAAGAAAGGTGTGTAACCGTCATGTAAGTATGGACAATTTAAAGGACACATTTGTTCTTTCAATATTGTTTAACAAAAATGTATATACTAATCATAAAATTATTTGAAAACAAAGTTCAATTAAGTTCTTGCTTTACTTGGAAATGTATCCAATGGTACCCTTACTTGGAAAATTAAGCCTGTATGATGTACCCAAAAAGTAGATAAAGGAAAAAAGATATATATCAAGCCTAATGTGTAATTTGAGCGCATAAAAACTGCTATTATTTATTATATTTTACAACTACAAATGACACCCGAATAGCATTAGTCAAAATGTACCCGAAAACGCAGCGCCGTCATTCGCACCCGGGTACCATTAAGCTCAATGCTATTCGGATGTCATTTGTGGTAGTTTATTTTAGTAAAACTGAAGAATTAAGATTTCAAACGTATAAAAAAAATAGTACATTCAATTATCTTTCATTTGATACCTCATTTGGTCTTACAAACCCAACAATAATACTTTAAATCGTTTTTTAATCACAACCTCTCAATTCTGGTAACCGTGTACCAATAGCCACTTCAATTTAATAAACCTGATGGCAACATAGAGATTTGTTGCTCTTTTTTAAAAATTATTTTTCTAATTAAATAATAAACTCCCTTTTGTGCTAATTAGTTTAATTAGGCGTCTAGGTTAGACTTTGGAAAAGGGGTTAGAAAACATTGGAGTACATCCATTAAGTTTAAGTATTCCTTAATTTAAGCAACTGAGACGTAGGCATAAAATTATGGGTAAATGTTGAGAAGCCTATCCGCGTCTTTTACCATGGCCGCCATCTTGGTTGCCCCGACCCGCGAACTTTTACGTGTTCACGGGTCGGGACAACCAAGATGGCGGCCATGGACAAATAAAATAACTCATGTTTTTTGCTAAAATTACGAATAAAAAGTTTTTAAAAATGAAAAAATGATCTAAATCTATCCCTCACCCTAACCTGAACCCTAAATTCCTCCCTAACAGGGTTTTGACCCTCTCCCTATCAGAGTCTTGACCCTCTCCCTAACAGGGTTTTGACCCTCTCCCTAACAGGGTTTTGACCCTCTCCCTAACAGGGTTTTGACCCTCTCCCTAACAGGGTTTTGACCCTCTCCCTAACAGGGTTTTGACCCTATCGGAACCAGCGTTTTGACACTCTCGCCTTAGCCTAACGTGGCGCTGGGTTTTGACCCTGAAAAGTAGGAAAATTAAAAAAAAAACAAAGAAAGTGGCCAAAATTAATTATAAAATAAAGAAGTAATGAAAACCCAACTTACATTTTCATGGAATACACGTTTACACACTTTATTTCAGGTTCCAACGAAAAGAATATCCAAAAATTAATGAAACACGAATAAAACACGTGTGGTCATCCTCTAAAATAATCTTATGAAATGGCAGACGACATAAAATACTAAATCAGCCAACCAATCAAATTTTATCATTATATTTAATCAACCAATAAAAATTTAATTAAAAAAACATGCCATCGTAATTTAAGGAAAATGTAACTCTAATAGAAAAAAATAAGGGGAGTGAATCCACACAAATGACGTCACGGATAAACATATTAACATTAGACAAATTATGTTATGACCTAACTATAAGTAAGAACCACTACTTCATCATATGATCATCAGTTGAATGATAAGTGAAACTGGCGGACAGTGGCTCATTGCTACTCATTATTAATTTATTATTTGTCATTACCAATCGCTGATCTGCACTGATCTGATTCTACTGATTCGCCCCATCATTGGCCATGGCACCTTGGATTTTAGGGTTTAGTTCAGTCATACAGCGGGTAAAAAAATTGTTCAATGGACTACGATTAGTCACTTCCTTGTTTTGTCACGTGATACGTACCAGCCATTAGTAGGCTTTCTGCTACACATAACAACACATAACAACAGATAAACAGCTGATCAGCCATTGCCATTATCATTAATTCTAAAGCAAAATGTTTGTCTCCATCAGCGCTTCCCCAGTGTTTATTAAAATTTTACTTTTCAAAATATTCTTGAATACACGCGTTTCTTTAAATGACATTCAATAAATGTGACAATAATTATAATTCAGTTATGATTAAAGGAAGAAAGTTGTTTGAAGAAAAATTTGTGAGCGACTAGTGTGTTGCAGACAGCCTACCGGAAGTATTACTTGTTTTTACACGTATCACGTGACAAAACAATCGACTAATGGTAGTCCATTGATAAATGATTAATTAAAAATTACCTTATACCAAATTGTTGCTTGGAGTTTGTCTATTCATCAATTAGTTCTAATAAGTAAACTACAAATAACATCAATACGTTGTTGCCTTTGATATGTTACTTGGATTGTAATAGACGCCTTTTAAACAAATAAACCAACAAAATATTCAAAATGTATTGTCTGCAATATTTAGCAATCGATTCTTTGGGCAGAGTGATCTGTCCCTGGATAAAATTGAAAGAACTATTTTCATTCGATCATTTCCAACATTCTAAATCTGCTCTAAGCCAATGAAATTCGCTGAATCGTGCGAGCACCGTTTCTTTCAGGCATCTCACCGAGACGCCCCATAAATGAAACAAATATTTTTAGAGCAGTGGTTCTCAAAATTTAAAAGATTTCATACTTGACAGACTCGTTGTACATTTTTAAATACTCCCTGATCCTTTACAACAGTGATTCTCAAACTTCTTAATGCCGCACCCCTTTAATACAGAACCTCATGTTGTAGCAACCCCCAGACATAAAAGTATTTTCTTTGCTACTTCATAAATATGTGTTTTCGATGGTCTTAGGCGACCCCTATGTATGTGTCGTTCGACCCCATAAGGGGTTGCGACCCACAGGTTGAGAACCGCTGCCTTACAACAACTTACAAATAACATATTCGGATACTGTTACAAAATATTTTTTTGCAAACAATAGTTTATTCAGAAAATGGCAAAACTTACTCATCAGATTTACATTTAATTAATTGGATTGATGCATCTACTTTGCCTTTAATCAGTTCCTCTAGGTTTGGCTTTCTTTTTGCCAGTGCAACTCTTATGTTATTTTTCAACCACTCACGGTCTCTCTAAAACACTGGTTAAAAGGCTTTTATTAATCGATTATAAATTTCGTATGTATACTGTTATGAAAATTCGACGATTGTAAGCCGAACTCTTTGTTCGCATGTGTCGGTGGTATTTTTTAAATTCATTTATATTTTACAACTTATATAACATGAATTTGTAAAATATAAATGAATAAAAATCGAATGCACATGTTTGATATTTAGCAAGAACTATATAAAAATATAACAAGGAATTATACAGTCTTTATCAGGATCCCACCCTAGTAGCAGAAATAAAAAGAGGGTAAGCTACGCTGGGCAGGACATTTGGAATTAATGCCAAAATGACAGAGGAGTGAAGAGGGTACATCACCAAAAGCCCCAGAGAAAACGGCTCATAGGCAGACCTAGGCTTAGATGGATGGATGATGTGGAAACAGATCTACAGCATCTGGGAATCCAACAATGGAAAAAAAAAAAGCATTAGTTAGGTCTTAGTGGAAGGAAGTAGAGATGGGTTGTAGCGCTACAGGTATGGATGGACATTAAAATTATAGACCTTTATATTGATGTAAATGTAATGTGATACTGTTATAAACCTTTGTAATTATAGTTACATGTTAAAAAAGGTCTATAATGTTAACATAGTTCTTGCTAAATATAAAAAAGTGCAATGTATTTTCAAGTTATATTTTATCATAAAAGTAAGGAAAATACACCCCTTAAAAATATAGCTAATAGCATAATTTAATATGTACTCAATTCCCCGTATGTTGAAATGGAACAACAATTTTTAAAAAAATGATAATAGGTGCATAGAAGTAGTGCAAGTTTCATCAATTATTATTAAAAGGAAAGCATTTGTGTTTTCTTTTAATGTGCATTTTGTGTAACAAATTTTTCTGAATAAAAGAGTTAAACAAATACGTAGCCCTTTTTTTTAATGAAATTCCCAACTGCTTTTCTGTACGATGATAAACAGTTTGCCCCACCCATTTCCACGCGTTAAAAAAAAAATCATTTTTTTTAGAATAAACTCCTGTACAAAGCTAAAAAGAATAAAAGAAAAATAATTAAAAAATTTAAAAAAAAAATGGAATAGCATTTCAACTTGTCTTAAAATTTTATTTTTTGTTACTAGTTTTAGAAGTAAAAAATTCTTCTTTCAAATAAATTCGATGGATTTGATTTTTTTTAAAAATGTGTTAAAGTATACCAAAGCTACTATTTGTAATTTACCTAAAGAAAGTTATTGTAGTTTAAAATTTGAAATCAGTTTAATATGTTAAGTGCCTCGTTCTGATATTTAAGGTGATTTAAATGTCTCATGCCTGATCTTTAAGATGTTTTTAAAATTGTAACAGTTTATGCTGAATTTTATTTTTATTAATTTTGAATATTTTTTCATTATTCAATCTGTTTTAATTATTTAAATTTTATTTAAGTTGAATAAATAATAAAAACTACAATCCCCCCCCCCCCCCCCAAATGAGAGAGTGGTAAAATAATAAGACCTGGTTTATTAATGGGACTGTACTCGAATGTTCGGAAATGAAGAATGTGTGATGGACGTTCCTTTGCCTTGAGTTGCTGACAGATGGTTAATGGACCCAACCAGTCGGGATTAACACACAACTTTCCAGAGCGTCTACGAGGCAAACGTCACTTCAAGTTGCCAATCACAAGATTAGAGATTAATCCTTTAACAAAATTTCCCCCAAGCCTAAAGTAGGGCCTACTTTCTTATTTGGACAGTTTTTTGGGGGGGATTAATTGCAAGAAATCCAAGACCTTCACAGCTATGCTGCAACCCAATCAGATGTTCGTTAATAATTTGTTGTTGTTGTAATGTTGGACCTAGCAGCATTGCTTTAACTGTTACCGTTTGATGTGGTCATCGAATATAGTAACCGAAATAAAAACTATTAAAAAAAGCCAACTTTTATAAAAATCTTTATTACATTAGCTGCAAAAAGTTATCTATGCACTAGATTTTAAAAATTAAAATTGGTTATATACCCTCCACCCCTTATGAAAAAAATGGAACTGATCGGCATCTAAAGAAATAATTAAATTAATGTATTATTTTAACAAAGTAATTTATTATATCATGGCTAAAGAAAAACTGTTGCAATCGATTACTTTCAAATTATATGTAAACTTTCTGCATCAAGAATATATTGGGTCAATAATTAGGGTAAACTAGATCGAGGTCAAGTGATTGATCACGAAGACGCCCAACCAAAGTGACGGTAGTGCAAGGTGACCAAGATGGCGCCTGGCGCCATACTCTCGTTATGTCCGATATGTGACCTACATTAGAGGGTGGAAGTTAGTGACCGAAACTTTTTTTTCATGTCATATGGTCACATAGATGATTCTCAAAACACTTTTGGCAAACGAAAGTTTCGGATAAAAGCATTTGCGTTTTAATTAGTATTTTAAAAAAAACAAAAAAAAAAAAAATTAGTATTAGAAGTCAAGTTTGTAATCTTGTGATTCTTACTAGAAAAGGTTAAAACTAATTTTGGTTAGCATTTATGTGTATATTCCATCAGACCTACGTGCCTTGACTGTTATACAATTGTTTTTTTTAAAGGTAGTACTCCCAGAGTAGCTGTCTCCAATTAACACTGTAACCCAAGCACTTTTAATGTCGTTTTCCATGCTAGCAGTGGCGTAGCGAGCTTAATTCGCGCCCGGGGCACAATACCATTTTAGCGCGCACCCCTATTCGAAAACCATACAATATTATATGTAAAATATACCATTTGGCGCACCTTTGTGAGTAGCGCCCGGGGTATGATGCCCCCCTTGCCCCCCGTCGTTACGCCACTGCATGTTGGTCGTTTTCTTATTGGCCATTTGCTTGTTGGCCATTTTCTTGTTGGTCATTTCTTTGTTGGTCATTGTCACTGTTGTTCATGTCCTTTTTGATCATTTTCTTTAGTTGGTCATTGTCAATGTTCATAGCAGAAGTTATGAGACCTTTTTCATGTTGACCATGTTACAGCAAGCAAACGAGGTTGCATAAGGACCGAAAAAATTATATCATTTTTTCATGCTTGTTGGATACTGTCTCTGTAAGTGATTAATAAGGCCGGTCAATGGTAGAAAAAAATAACGACACGAATTCTTTAACAAAAATTTAAAAAAAAAAATATCTGTTTTAAGAAGAACTGTTTTAATGAGCTTCGCCAAAAAATTCCATAAAATTGACCAAAAAAAAAAAAATGTAAAAAATATAATAAATAAAGAGTTTTCATTCTTTTACCAATGATGGGGAATGTACCGCGGAGCTGGTGTGTGACGGTGGGGGCTGTGGAAAAGAGAATTTAAAAAAAAGTTGCATAAAATACAATCTATTTATAAACAGACCTTTAAATTTGTTGATATAGATAACGGGCGCTTTAACTTAAAATGGCATTAGGGAGAACTGTACCGCACAGTGGAGTAGTTTCGACAAGGGAATACCCGATTCTATAATTTATTTAACCATGGCGCGCAATTCCTGTGTGTAAAAATGACTATACATATGGGCGTTTTTTTATATACGCTTAGTTGCACGTAACTCATCCGCTGTGTGTTTGTGAAAGAACCAAACAACAAGTGAATGTGCCAGATTCATTCCAAATGTTTGCATAACGAGGAAGTTACAAGAGAGCGTTGAGACGAACAGTAAGAGGCATTACCTTGACAGTGGCGTAGCGAGCTTAACTCGCGCCCGGTGCACAATACCTTTTTAGCGCCCCCAATAACTTTTTAGCGCCCCCCCTATTCGAAAACCACAATATTATAGTAAAAAATACCATTTGGCGCCCCTTTGGGAGTAGCGCCCGGGGCATGATGCCCCCCCCTTGCCCCCCCTAACTACGCCACTGAACCTTGACAAACATCACAATGTCATGTCTGTGAACCATAATTGAAATCGACATGCATTTGACATCGTATTGTGCGGCAAAGCGGCTTACTAGCTTCAACGACATTTAGATGCCATTTACAAAGCCCCCACCTATACCATTTGTTTTACATATACACGCATATCTTAACCACATTACCCATATCCACATCTTCTTAAAAAAATTTCTAAAAAATTAAAATAAGATAAATGATAAATCCCTCCCAAAAACTAAATTAATTTCAGTTGCTCGAAAGTTTATTGTGTAAAATTCAACATAAACATGAAAAGTCTCCATATATTTGTAGCTCAACTCATGTGCACACGATTCAGGAGCCAGAGTGATCAATGAATTGATCGTGGGCCCTCAAACATAAGAAGAAGAAGAAGAAGACGCCACGTGGACCCTGCAATCCTTGGATGTTTAACTGTTTAAGGGGCCAAAAGTTGTGATGTGAGGGAAAAAAAATAAAACTAAAAAAAAACTCGCAATGGTACCGCGCACAACAAATGTAACTATTTTTGGAGGGTGAAAAGTTAGCATCGAAAGTAAAATTTTCAACTGTGCGAAAAGAGCTTTGGGACAGTTGTTAAAATATTTGAAATTCAAAAGCTGATATTGGCTGGAATTTGTTATTACGTTTTTTTTGTTGTAAAATATATACTGTTTTCTTAAAACTTGACTAAATCTGCGCACATTCTTATTTTTTGAAAGGAACTTTCAAGCAAAATCTTCAAAGTTTTATGATTTAATCCCCATAAATTTTTTTCTGAGAACTATTTAGAAGAAAGTAAAATAACGATTAATTTATGATTAATCCGGTCATGTGACTTCCACAGCTTTCATTTAGAGATAAAACAACAACACCACGAATTTATGAAATAACAACAAACATTAAATCCGTGGCCAATCAACAGTCACAGTTTTTTTAAATAACCGTTGGGTGATGGCGGCTGAGCATGGCTTCGCTCGATGAGACCGCTTCCCAGGACACGGTGATCGGTTCGTACGCTACGACCGTCGACTGCCGCCCGTGAGCGACGTCCATGTTGGCGCCGGTGACCTGGCGGTGCTCCTCGATCACGGCTTTTTTGTTGTCCTTCAGGATGCTGTGGATCTTCGGTCTCAGCAGCGACAAGGACTTGGCGAGTCGCGGTCGCGGCGGGTGGCTGTGGGTGGAAACGACGACTGGAATTGGAATAGTTGGCCAGGTAAATGTGAAGTGGTATTTCTTTTAAAGTTATTTTTTTTTTCAACGAAAATATTTTAACAAACGCCATTGTCATGCCTGAAAAAAAAGTGTTATGTAGACGACGTGTTTACGTCATCTTGCCCCGTGAATGAACTCTAGCCGACCACAAGTTTGGTACCGCATTTGGGGTGTGGCTAACTAAATATAGTCTCTCAAGACTTTGTTTACAACTAAATAAGATCTATAGTTAGTCTGTATTCTTTACAATTCTGTAGAAAAATCTAGGCAAATCAGGAAAGGAAAACGACGTGTAAGCCCGTTCGAGAAATATCTTTGAAACAGGCTATGTATATTGAGCGACAGGAAAGAAGAGGTAGGGAGATATTTTTTGCTATCACTATAGAGGTTTGCTATACGAGACAGAGATTTGTTAACTACCACTTGCTGTGTCTGTGTAGATTCCTTTTCACCATTGTACCCATTTACTTTTGCCACATTGTATCTTCTTCAACATTGTACCGTTACAAGCCAATCATTATACTGTAAGTAAATAGCTTTAATTTTATTTATTTCTGATTTTGTAATTTATTATTAAGTTAATAAATTTATTAATTGTGATGAGCCCTAGTTTGGGTAGCGTTTTCTTTGTTATTGTACTATTATGAAATACCAGCAAACGGTGTTGACCTACCTAAGAATAACGTTTACCTGCCTACTGATTATCTTGACATACATACATATTGTGTTGACCTACCTACAGACCTATCTAAAGAATGTGTAGACCTACCGATAGATTGTGCAGACCTACCCACATATTGTGTAGACCTACCCACATATTGTGTAGACCTACTCACCATCGCCGTTGAACTACCTACAGACGGTGTAAACCTACCTATAGATGTGTAGACCTACCCACAGATTATGTAGATATACCCACAAATTGTGTAGATCTACCTACGTATTGTGTAGACCTGCATAGTGACGGTATAGACCCACTTACAGACGGTGTAGACCTAACTACATATTGTGTAGACCTACCTACAGATTGCGTAGACCTACCTACAGATTGTGTAGACCTACCTACAGATTGCGTAGACCTACCTACAGATTGTGTAGACCTACCTACAGATTGTGTAGACCTACCTACAGATTGCGTAGACCTACCTACAGATTGCGTAGACCTACCTACAGATTGCGTAGACCTACCTACAGATTGCGTAGACCTACCTAAAGAGGGTGTAGATCACCAGAGCAGCGAACAGCAGCGTCACCATACTTACAAGACCAAACTGCCAGAAACACCCTTCAAATTCATTTTTCTGAGTTGCAATGTAAGGGGGTGGCACGTGAGGGACGCTCCAGGTGTTCTCAGCAAGTCTGAGCAAGGAGGAATTAACATTATGAGACCACACATCTATAACATTGTAGCACACATCTATAACATTGTAGCACACATCTATAACATTGTAACACACATCTATAACATGATCTCACACATCCTTAACATTGTACCAAACATATATATCATGATTCAACACATCTATTAAATGATACCACTCATCTATAACATGGTACCAGACATATATAGCGTTGTACCACACATCTATAACATGATACCAAACATATATAACATTGTAACAAACATTCATAACGTTGTACCACACATCTATAACATTGCAGCACATATCTATAATGTTGTATCACGCATCTATAACACAGTACCACACATTTATAACGTTGAACTAAAACACATCTATAATATTGTATAACATCGTACCACACATCTTTAACGTTGTACCACACATCTATAACACGTTACCACACATCTATAACACTGTACACACATCTATAACACTGTACCTCAAAACTACAACAAGGTACCACACATCTATAACACTGTACCACACATGTATAACATGGTACCACACATCTATAACACGGTACCACACATCTACAACATGGTACCACACATCTATAACATGGTACCACACATCTACAACATAATACCACACATATATAACACTGTACCACACATGTTTAACATGGTGCCGCACATCTATAACTTTGTTAAACTGTACGTATCTATATGTAAAAAAAATATTGTTCATAAATTAAAAAATTACGTCACATTCAGAAATCGTAATGATTTACCATCTGGTATACAGCTACAAAATGGCGTCAACATATTGGAAAAGTCCTCCTGAAAATGAGAAACACCGGATGTCCTCTATTTAACTCCTTGGATTGGTCGAAATATAAAAGCAGTCATGTGTTTAGGTCACTGAGATCCCAATGCTTTTTTTTTTTTTGGTAGATAATTTATTTAATGGCTACTATGCTCTGATAACAAGACAAAGTTATAGATATACAAATAGTGTACCTTGTAGCTTTCAGCCACCACTCCCGTGAATATGAAAGAACAACAACAGAACAACAACCAACAATTAAATAAAAAAAACATAAATAAATTACCAAAAATTGTGTTTGGTTGTGGGGGGGGGGGGGGTCCGGAAAAATGAATAATTATATACTTTAAGATTGTAACATTTTTGTTTGGTCAACACGCCTGTCTCGTAGTTTGAGCTCGAAGACTTTGATTTTTTGCAGCTACACGGTTAGAGAGTCAGGCATGAAAGAGAAAGACATGAAGCTTGATGAAGCAAACAGCGACTAGAGACTGTAGAGCAACGCAAGGACAAGAATCTGTGGCAGGAGGAGCCAGTGTTTACTCTGTGTCCGGGAAAAAAAATGGAAGCCTTTTTATATTGATGAAAAACTAATGGTAAATATTTATAAATTTGGTTAAATTAAAAAAACTCAGGTTTTATTGGAACATAATTTTATTTGTTTTTTTTCTTGGTTTTAAATTTAACACTAGTTTGCGTTCGAAGTGATCACCTCCAGCTTCAACACAGATTTCAAGACGCGCTCTTCACTGACGAATCATTATCCAAACGTTCCCTTTTCTTCCGTACAGTGTACTTGTATAGGATGTACATGTCTGGCCATTGTGGCCAGTTTTAAGCTATCAGGAAACATGGATATTTCTAAAAATTAATTTAAATGTTGTAATTGGTTCACATCTCAATATCAGTGTACTAAATTTTTCAAATTTGTTTTGTTGATGAAAATTTTTTCGCCACATTCTCTGACATTTATCGCTAAGAGATTTTAGGTTACGGCCCACTTTCAAAGAGTAAAAAGAGATTACCTAAAGTAACTTCCCCGTAACAGCACGTTACAACTTAAAATGAAATTCATTTTAAGGCCTTTTAAAGCTAACCAAAATTGGAAATCTCAGCATTTGCCAAGTTTTGAAAGAAGTGTTTACGTTTAAAGTGATTTAATCCCAAGCAGAAAATATTAAACTCTGAAGAGAAGTCCACGCATTTAGCAAACACCACATTGGGTTTATATAAGAAGTAATATATTCTTTATTGAGAAGTAGTACTATGACAGGGATATGTTAATGGCTTTTTTGGGTGCTATTGTTTAAAAGTAGTTATAATAAACAAATGTTTGTCCGTTAATTTTTCTTAAGATTTTTAGTATTTTTTTCAATAAATTTTATTATATAGAACTGCATGACAGTCGTAGGGTTGACTTTAGCTTTAAAACAGGAGGGACATGCAAACAACAATAACAGCAACATCAACAAAAATGAACACGGCTAGAAGCCCAAGTGATGTAATTTTAAATACGTGAAACAATGACTTTAGCTCACTCGTTGCAGCATAGTCTCGTCTTGGTCACGTTGTGAGAGCACGTGCAGTTCGTGCAGACGGTGAGAGTAAAGTCTGCATAACATGGCATGTTGAACACGGCAGCTGAACACACGTGAATAGAGAAAAAATGATTCCTTGAACATGGCAACCAAACACACGTGAATAGAGACAAATGATACATTGAACATGGGGATATTTTAGGGATATTGTATTTTGAGAAAGGCACATCAACACACGTGTATAAAGGTAACGGTATCTTGAACACAGGGACTATACACGTGTCATTACATATTATGATGTATCCAACAACGCACCCAAACGCGCATGTAGCTATTGAATATATCATCTTCACCACGACACCTAAGAAAACTCTACTGAACCCGTTTGATTGGTCGAAATATGAAAGCAGTCACGTGTTTAAGTCACTTAGGTCCCAATGCTTATCTTTGGAAGATAATTTTTTTAATGTTCAAACAGAGAATGTCATGTTTAAGAGCCAAATTGTATATTTAACAATGAGCAAAAAAGAAAATACGTATCTAAATGTATGTACATAAAAATGAAATGCCCGCACCTGCTGAATTGAACTTAAATGTTCATTTAATGGCAACGTTTTGGAAGCATCCTCTTTAAGGCTATACTTTAACATATTAGGTATAAATTATTATATTATTCGTATTTCTACGTCCTTACCATGTTTTATCAAATAATGTGCCATGTACGTGCCAGGGTGCTGGGTGTCACACGGAGTCAATCCCAAGCTTGTGATCTTGAGTCCAATCCCCCCCCCCCCACACACACAAATCCCAAAGCC
The DNA here is from genome assembly GCA_964017045.1 of Omphiscola glabra. Taxonomy (NCBI): domain Eukaryota; kingdom Metazoa; phylum Mollusca; class Gastropoda; family Lymnaeidae; genus Omphiscola; species Omphiscola glabra. The sequence goes on along the minus strand of OZ024811.1, from coordinate 16,035,285 downwards.
CAAGCAGGCAAAAACATCACCAGCCCCCCACCCCGGGTGGATGGGACTCGTTAACCTTGGCTGGGAACTCATCTAAGAGAAGGAAACTCTGAATAAAAACTCGTAGATGGAGTCCCATAGGCGGATGGATTAATACAAAGAAATATTCTGCCAATCCTGCGACGCGACGTTGCAAAGCTGTATCATCCACATATGGTGTTCCCGTGGCTTATCCAGGTGAGCGGGGAGAGGCAATCGGCTGTCTAGGGAACCAGGTTATACTAAAGAAAAAAAATATCCCAGGCATTGTGATTTTCGTCCTGCGAAGTCCATATCATCGCCACATTGTGATGGACGGATGCCAGAAATAGTCTTAGTAGAGTTGATCTCAATTTAATACACTTGATGATTTTTATAAAGAATAAAAATCCATTTGCTCATGGGCATTAGCAATTCTCCAGACTTTCTCAATGGTTTCCATGGGCACTTCGGAGTTTTAAATTGAGAAAGTCATTATTCGAAGAAGAGATATTTGTTTTGTGTGTGTCATGTTAATTAAGAGATAGTACTTAAGAAATCAGTGTTTGTAGTGCTTTAGAAACTGCTTTTCCTACGCCACTGCATGTTATACCTGAAGAAGTTTTATTTAATTTTTTTTATAGAAAAGTGGACAGTTCTAGTACGTAGATTCCTGAACAGTTCATATGCTGACATGATAAATATATATAAAAAAAAGACACAGCTAACGACGGCCTGTACCTCAAATAGGTCAAAGGTGATGTAAATTGTCAAGTTTATAAAACATATGTGTGTAAACACTCTAGATGATGTACTCTTTTATTTAAACAGTGCGAATTACTCCAGCCTCACACAAATCCACCTCCATCTACACGCCATTCCTCTGTTTCATTACTTTTTTTTTAATGCACAGCTAATTTAATTTGAAGTTTTTGCCATTTTAAAAATAATTTAAAAAATCCAAGGGGAATAATCAAGTTATTAAAATAATCATATACATACTGTTTGTTAAATCCCTTTACCCAACTTTTGTAATAAATGAGTGGATGATAAAATAACTAGCTACCTTCTCAGATAAGAACTCACATTTCTCTCTCAGAGAATGATTTTTTGTTGTTGCTTATATATTTCCACAAAATACAAGTTTTGATTATGTCACCATAATTATAATTCTAGATATTCAGGACCCGATTAACTAGCCATTTAAGGCCGGTGTCCAAGGTATCTTGGAACAAGAAGCTGCCGCCTTATACGACCGGGAACGCCTACTTCACTTCGAAGACAGGAACGGATGACGACACCCTTCTGGAACGGAGGAAACTCCGACACTTATTGATCCGCTGAGATGAACAGTGAAATGATTCAAGGTTAAGTCCACATCGATTGAACTTATGAACATGAACAAATATTAGCATTTATATTGATGATACTATCAGTATTTTAGGGACATTTGAATACCAATAACGTACGTACAAAATTTAAATGAATTCCATTTGTTAAACTGTATGTATCTATAGGTATATATATATTCTCTAACAAGGAGGGAACTACGAAGTTAAATCTAATTACCCTTCGTGAATAAATACTTGCGGATATTTTCTCATTTGACAAGACTTCGTTTCAGTCTATTTGTATAAAGGTAAGTTATTATGTTTGTGTGGTAATTTGGCTTAATTAAATTAATATCCTAGACAGTGTACCGAGAGGATAGCTCATACGAGAGATACCTTTCAAAATTAAAACACAAGTCAGGTCAACACAATGAGGACATATTTCAACCAATGGAATCTTTCAGCGGATACCGAGAATAAAGATAAACAGATCTCATTTGATGTTATAGCTGTTGCCTGCAGTATTGCTGTGGGTGACTCTCAGTGCCGTGTGTGGCAGTGTTATAGTGTCCCTAGGTAAAAGTTGTCGGACACACTCGAAAGGTCTCAAAACCAGAGCATTTCGACAGCCTGATTAAACCATTATGTCGACTACGCTGCACCCTAGGACCCCCTAAATCAGCGGTTCTCAACCTGTGGGTCGCGACCCCTTTGGGTGTCGAATGACCCTTTTCCAGGGGTCGCCTAAGACCATTGGAAAATACATATATTCTACAGTTACGAAGTAGCAACGAAAATAATTTTGTGGTTGGGGGTCGCCACCACATGAGGAACTGCATTAAAGGGTCGCGGCATTAGGAAGGTTGAGAACCACTGCCCTAAATGAAGGGCATCTTTGAATAAAGTATAAGCTGAAAAAATATAACAATATATTTGGAAGTGGGACAATGACTATATCTTCTTGAGCACTTTAGGAAACACAATCCAGAGCATTGTCCAGATAAATTATATTCCAGATTATTTTAACTCTTACCCCGTAAAGGTGCCATCTCGGGATCAATTATTACGTCTAGAAGAAAATGTGTTACAAGATTGAACCGGTTTAAATGGGAAATCGTCTTTAGCTCAGCGGAAGTCTCTTAGAGCTTCCGGTTTTATTGGAAAATAATTAAATATATATATATATATATATATATATATATATATGTTAATGGAAATTACGGAAGAGGTGCGTTAAAAAAATTAAAACAATTATTAGAAGTATTTCTTCTTAACATAAAAACAGTTTGCTTCGTTTTTTACATTTTTTTTTCTGTCTTCTCTTTATTTTTTTCCATCAAATTTAGCTTTTGGGATGAAAATTCTAGTCCCGCACCGGGCGCCATTATAGCTAGAAACGCCACTGTTAATGAGACAGACTTGACTGTGGCGCATCGAGACGGCTGCATAAATGATGATAATGTCCGAGGGGGGTTCTACTCCGTTGTCTCCCTTTTGGTACGGTCACGTTATTAAAACGGTAAGTTAAAAAAAAAAAAAAAAAAAAGAATCATCTTCGTTGTTATAAAAATACATTTATAATATTTTGTTAAAATATCCACGACAAAGACATAAATAAATACTTAAAAGTAATATTTTGTTAGGCGTTGAATTGCATAGCTTCAAACGAAACACAATGTTGTTCTTCTTCTCTCTTTTTTGCAGTATCGGATTCCTTTGCACCATAATGCACCACTGTTAAACACGCGCAGAGCTGTGAATACGCTTCTATAATATATAATTATTATCGTGGCGATGCTAAAACCCTTTTTTTTTTGAAGTATCTGTTGTATCGGAAACTTTCTTGAACTGTTACATGAGTAGTTGGGTGAGTATAGTGAGCACAACCAGCCAGGGGGTTTCGCTCAATGGGAATGGGATCGTCAGTGTTAGGTAGCTCTGTTTTTTTTTTTACCGGACACTGGCGCCACAAGCATGTCCCCATAATTTTTCTTTTTGTTTTACTAGCGATAGGCCGCCAAACAATAGCGACCGCAATGCGTGAACTTCCCATCTACTAAAGTCACTTGACAAGACATGCAATCAAGTAACGCGCTTTATAAGAATCCTAAGTAGTGCTTCCCTGCCCCAACCCTCGGTACGCGTAGGCTTAAGCCCCTGAACAATATTAATATTCTAATGTCCCACACTCCTTTTACACCGCAGATTCATTACACCTACTATTTCCGTAAAACAAAAAGATATTACGCACCAAACGCATTTGCGGTATTTTCCAGAATCCCACCCAGCACAGTCAACGGGAATAATTGTCATTTTTTGTTGTTGCGCACCATTGAACTCACCATTATACAATACATATCTAAATAATTATATTTCTGTACTACTTTACGAGTACTTAAGTAGTTTTTAGTAAAAGTTTTCTTTACTTTTTAAAAAAAATGTGACTGTGTAATTCTTTTTGGCTCACCCAAGTCAACTGTCACAACCACCTGTCACAACCACCTGTTTCAAACCCCTGTCACAACCACCTGTCACAACCACCTGCCACGACCACCTACCACAACCACCTGTCACAACCGTTTCTCATTTCAGTATCTGCCCATCTTCTTGACTCCCATAATTATCCGTATCATCTATTTATCCACCGTATCCATGTCATCTTCTGACCACCTCAAGCCTGCTCGCCTGACCGTTCTCATGTACCTGCTTCTTTAAACTTTCCCCAGCAATCAGAGTACGTGATCTTTCTATTGGTCTTTGTTTCGTGCCTCCGCTAAGTGCATCCTCAAAGATACACTTTTAAATTAAATACTTTTTTTTAGTGAGTTGATGATAATAATGATGATGACTGAATACTTTTATAGCGCTGGTGTTCAAGAAGCTATTTTAGCATTCTCACAGCGCTCTGATGTCCTAGAATCCTTTTGCTCATTTCCAACTGCCCCTGTCACCTATCACAACCACTTGTCCACAATTGCCTAACCCAGTGGTCGGAAAAGTTATTAGTCAAAAGAACCCAAAAAATCAGCAGCAAGACGATTAAAATATTTTTGAGAGCCAAATTTCTTTTCAAGACCCTGTCAAGAACCATGTTTTTGGGAGTGAAAACCGATTTGTGGCCGACTGGCCGAGCCGCACTCAGGTCGTTGAAGAGACGAGCCTTGATTTGCCGACCACTGACCTATCACAACAACCTGTCACAAACTATTGTCCCCCAATGGCCTGTCACAACCAGCTGTCCAAAGCGCTGTTCACAACCACCTGTCACAACTACCTGTCCCAACTACCTGTCCCAATCGCCCGTCACAACCACCCGACCAAAGCGCTGTTCACAACCACCTGTCACAACTACCTGTCCCAACTACCTGTCCCAATCGCCTGTCACAACCACCCGTCCAAAGCGCTGTTCACAACAACCTGTCCCAACTACCTGTCCCAATCACCTATCCCGCATGTCTGTACGACGGTATTTTTTCCAGTTGTAATGGGTGATGATGGCGACTGGACGTGGTGTACCATTGTCCTCATTGTAATCCTGGTGTTGTTACTAATGGTTGCACTTGTGGGTGGAGCCTGCGCGTTCGCCTTACATATAAGGTAAAAATATAACCAGTCGAGTCTTGGCCGTGTTTCCTTGATGACCGTTTAGTTCAGGGCAGTACGTCATGGATAAGTGCGTTGCACGTCACCACCATCAGATGTGGGTCATCTCACATTGTGATGAAACCCGTAAACAAAACAACAATTTAGCACACAAAATCAAATGAGCACGTGACATTATTTACAATAGGAGTGAATGAAATAACTCCATTCAAGTGCCGAAATCTTTTTTTAAAAAAAGTTCGGATCTTTAGGAAATTTTTTTTTTACATCTTTAAATAAAAGGCTGAGAACTGTCAAGGAAAAAGAACATACGATTTTCCCTCTTCTTAAAGTGTGTTTTCTTACTTAATACGATCCTGGGGTTCAAAAAAATTGAGACAGAGAACTGGGAGTGAAGTAAGCAGAGCCAAGAAACAAGGCCACGGCTCGTCTCATCTCTGACATTATACACAATAATATCCCAAAACTCCTTAAAATTTTTGCATTTCAGTGTTGTCCACAATGTCCCCTCCAACTGTACCCCGCCATCCGGTGAATGAGAAAGAATTCAAGAATGGGACGTCTACCAGAAGTCTAAAATGAGAACAAATTAGTTTTTTCTCTGCGCCTGCACTTCAACTGATACTAGAGTACCGAACATAATGTGCATCGTTTTAGTTGGCGTCATTTTAACAAGGCAACATGCCAATGTCCCAAGGCTGATGGAAGGATAGGCGGAATCTGGTTTTTTTGGGTGAAAATTCTACTAACCGACGTGGGAGAACACTTTATTCTCAGGATCTTCTCCGCGTGACACGTGACGTGCGTACATAAACTAAAGCACCAATTAAGAATTTGTAACACAGCGACTTCACAGGAACAAATACCCTTCTAGCGCTGTTTAAGGATTCATCAATGCTGCAGTGGTGAACAAGTTAGAGCTCATTTACACGACGGCCGACATGCAGTGGGTATTTTATTGACGCTCTGCACCATCCCGCAGCAAGACGCCACTAGGACTGATACCAACTGCTGTTTGGAAATTATAAGACTGTATGAATAATCTCATCGGTAATCTCGTCGATAAGCTAATCTTTAATCTCATCAATATTCTCACGCACCGTGGCCAGAAGCAAGCTAGCCATCAGCAGTCTGCAGATTTTTGAGTTCCAAAAACAACCAATCTGGTCCCTTCCCACGGAGCGCGAAATGTGTTAGCAAACGGGGGCTACTTCGCGCAAAGCTGAGTCTTGACAGGAGTAAACTTCTACCGAAAGCTGAAGTCCTAGTCTGAAGTTTGCCGGACACATTTACCATCAAATAAAAAAAAAATGTGGACATGGTGTACTATAATGTTACTGGCCATCCTGATCATGGCCATCGTCATAGTTATCATTGTGGTCACGTGCATCTGCGCCTTGAGTCTGAGAAAGTAAGGAGAGCTGGGCTGGCTTACGATGAACATATTTTAATATCTCTTGTTCGGAATTGATACCATTTATTATTTATATTATTTATTGACATAATTTATTATTGCTTTAATATTTTTTAAGTTCACCACAACCCTAAGAAACATTTCTTTTCTGCAATACACCTCATTCCTCCCCCTTCCCACCAAAAAAAAAACCCCTTTTCCCTTTTTTCCTTTTAAAATTATGTCCGTCATTGTAGAGCAAAATAAGAAAAGTAAAATAAAAAACATTTAAAATCAACTAGGCAGAGGTAGATAAGAACTCGTTGGTCAGAAGGACCCGGCGCCAGGTTGTAGAATCTCCAGATTGGCCATCTCGCTTACCACGATGCGTATTGTAGAAGGCTAATATTAAATTAATATGAAACTATTCGTGTTTTTTTTTGGTACCATTTTTATAATCATCTGGATGGGGAAAAAAGATCTTGCTTCTATATTTGACGAGACAAAGTCTAATGAATCCATTTTTACAGAAGACTTTTTTTTGGAGAAGAAAATAGTTTCGGATGAAACGGTTCAAACACGCTGAACACCAAAGCCGTCTGTAAAGGGCTTCTGGCACTGTCGCTAGTTGCTTTGTATTACTTCATAATACTGATTAAAATCCCCCCCCCCCCCAAAAAAAAACAACAACAAAAAAACAAACAGTTTTAAGCTACCTAGCTAGCAACGACTGGCCGCCGTAAGCTACCTAGCTGGCAGCGACAAGTATGGAACTGAACATTGTTCATATCATTAGCCAAAAGGCGGGGGGGGGGGGGGGGGGGGCTAACTCCCCTTTGAAATGCTAGTACATCTATGTTAGATATATTTTTTGTTCTTTCATTAATGTTATTGTTTTACAAAATTGTTTTTTTTTCCCACTACAACTAAGATTTGTGCAGTGTGCATAGCATTCGTTCATATTTTTGTTCAAATTATAGTTGTGCCTCCAGCGGTTTCTTGGGACACTGACCCGGGCCCTCGTTTAAAAAGTTTGAGGACCCCTAGTTAAGATTGACGAATTTATTGCTCCACTGTGTTGTTTATTGAACTATTCGCCGAGACCCTTTTCTTTTTTTCAATCTACGTACCAAAGAAATTCGATTTTCCGTTCACTGACATTTTTATGGTAAGCCGATGTCAAACTATATCAAAGTGTACCCTGTGCCTCTGAATAATTAAGCCCATAATGAAGATTCGGCCTGCTTGTGTTCGATCGTCAGCATTGAGCCGACATTTTCAGGGCAGGGGCTTTAGACTGGCGAGCAAATGAGTTAAACGAACTTGTTGTTGCTTCCCTCTGCTAACGACCCCCACTTGTTGTGGTAATAATTTCATTCTTCACATCCCAGGGGAACTGACCAGCGGCATCCCCAGACACATGCCTGTCCCGAGTGCTTCGTAATGGCAGAGCGCGAGATGATGCACCCGCAGTTTAGGCGGTACAACAGCCAAAGTGTAGATGGCGGAATGTACGCCCCGATGTCGGGGCCGGTAAGCGGGCAGCACCCGATGGCACCACCAACGGTTAGTGTCTCAAGATGGGCAAGCTTTAAAAATTTTCCAATATAAGACTCTTACGAGCTGATACAATGAGAAAAGTATTGTTTGGGGGGGGGATTTTAAAGTTTAATATACATAAGCTTAACGATTTTTATAGTTAATTCTTAGGTCTGGTTAAAAAAAAAATATTCTGAGCTTTGTTTATACAGCGAGCCACGCCACTGACGCCATTCAAGCAGTATATGATAATCGTTTGTTCTGTTTTCACAGCAAGTCATACAGCTGACGCCGTACCAGCTGTACAATATTAATCTTTTGTTTAGTTTTCACAGCAAGCCATGCAGCTTACGCCGTACCAGCTGTACAATACCAACCATTTGCTTTATTTACTCAGCAAACCGTACAGCTCACGCCACACAAGCAGTACAATACTAACCACTTGCTTTCTTTACACAGCAAGCCATGCAGCTGACGCCGTACCAACAGTACAATACTACTCTTTCATTTTGTTTTACTCAGCAAGCCATGCAGCTGACGCCGTACCAACAGTACAATACTAACCCTTCGCTTTCTTTTCACAGCAAGCCATGCAGCTGACGCCGTACCAGCAGTACATGATAGCAATGAACTGGAGCAATCTGTACAAGAACTATCTGACCAACGCCAAGGAGCAATACAACCAAGGCAAGGCGAGCGCGACCGGTGAAAAGTCATAGGACGGTCATTTTTGCATGCGCTTAGTCAATGTTGGGAGTTACAGATTTGCGTTGGAGAATGGCAGTTGGACGGTGTTTGGGAATACGGCCAAAAGATTGGATGACTGGTACTAAAGAAGGTAGTTAGTCAAAGTTGAAAAGTTCTTCTTGTCTTGGGAGATACCGGAGTTATCAAGTTCCAAGTTATTCAAAGTCCAAGTTAATGAAGTTCCAAGATATTCAAAGTCCACGTTAATGAAGTTTCAAGTTATCCAAAGTCCAAGTCAGTTTAGTTCCAAGTTATCCCAAATCCAAATTTTTTTTTAGAAGATTGAGTAGACTCTCTAAACCAGAAAAAAAACGAACCTATTCACCCTTTATCATACTTTATCTTCGACTGCGCCAATAATTTTGTTTGAAACTTTACATTAGATCATAGCAGAATTATTTTCGTTTACAACAACTGCCACCCTCTACCAAGACACTTATTTTTGTTTCTTTTACAAAAGTTTCAAATCGGAACGAAAACATGCCGCTTTCTCAATTTTTAGATATTTTTATATTGTGTTAAAAGGGGATTAATTTATTACATTTGTTGTTATTTGAAAATAAGTCTTTAAACCAGACATAGTTATTTACTAAACAGAGAGTTTTATGTTCAATTTAATAACACAATTTAATTACGACAATAATGAAGTTGCCCTAGTGGTTCACTGTTGTGCAAATAATGTGCTAATTTTTGCTTTTTACACATGTCATAAATTTTAGTATCTACTATCAAATACCTACTTCTGTCATGGTAAAATAAAGTATTTCAATATACTTTGAGTGACATGACGTTTACGAGACAAATAAAACATTATTTTATAAGTTTAAAAAAAAAGTCTTATTTTTTTTTTATTTTTAAAAGTGTTTGTGAAACCTACGTGGTCCATATATCTTTCTTTGTCCATACGATATGCCCTGCCAATGTAACGTACCTTGTCCATACTACGTACCTTGTACACATTACCTTCCCTGCCCATATTGCTTAAAAGAACAAATAACTATAAGTGGGTTTGAATGGGAGAAAGCTCTTAAGTAGATTTATAAGACACAGACAACTTTTGAAAACCAAATGTCACGGGAAGCCTTAATAATAATAATAATAATAATAAAGTTTAGTTGAAAAGTCACGCTTCATCCCCAAAGGCTCGAAGCGCGTTACAAAGTCAAATCTTCGATGTTCGAGAGGCATCACTGCTGCCAGTTAGGCGCATGTGAACTCCATCTCCCCATCTCCGGGTTTGAATTCAGAGTTGCCTTCTCTTAGACGAGTTGCCGTCCAAGGTTAACGAGTCCCATCCACCCGGGAGTTGCCGGAATGTTTCATTGTATTAATGTTATCCGCCTATCGGGAATCCATCGCCGGGTTTTGAATTCAGAGTTGCCTTCTCTTAGATGAGTTGCCGTCCAGGATGAGTTAATAAGAAGTAAAATAAAAAACATTATAGTTATAGGTGACCTTAATTGGACAAAAATGATAGATAGCAGATAGATTTTATTAGAAGACAAAATTCCAATTTTAAATTTAAACATTTCGGCAAATGCCTTCCCCACCAAAAAAAAAATAAAATAAATAAATAAAAAAAAAAAAAAATAAAAATAAGAAAATAAAAAACACAATATATATGTATATTTTTTTTTTACATAAAATACTTACGTCCTGCATATTAAGTATCTAAGTGAAAGAAAGGAAAATCAAATGCTTCCACGTTGTAATATAAACAGCATCAATTAATTCACCAAAGCTAATGAAAAACATACCGTAGTCACATAGCAAATCCAACTGATGTTCAGAATGTCCAAGACGTCTCTTCGGCGAGCAAAGCGCTCCAGTATGTATATGGGAATAAACTATCTTGTATGGATCAGCCCTCACCGGTTTCAGGTGTTAGGTGGGGGTGGGGTGGGGTGGGGTGGTGGTGGGCCACTCACAATAATCTGAAACGAACTTGGTGCTCAACTGTATGAAATTGAAAAAAAAACAAAAAAACACCCACCTTTTCTTGAGAATTTAGCTTAGTTCTTATGGGATTAATTACCCTCCCCCTCTCCCCCTCAAACCTGCTTCCTGTGCATGTCAAACGCGTACACAAGTAAATTTAAAAAAAAAAAAAATATAACAAAGAAACAAACGCGTCTACTGTCAAGCTAATAGAATATCAAAAATGGAGCTTCACATTAATGAAAACATTTGTTTAAACGTACCATTATTTAACACCATCATTGGCGGGCTGAACATTTGTTTAAACGTACCATTATTTAACACCATCATTGGGGGGGCTGAACATTTGTATAAACGTACCATTATTTAACACCATCATTGGTGGGCTGAACATTTGTATAAACGTAACATTATTTAACACCATCATTGGTGGGCTGAACATTTGTATAAACGTAACATTATTTAACACCATCATTGGTGGGCTGAACATTTGTATAAACGTACCATTATTTAACACCATCATTGGTGGGCTGAACATTTGTATAAACGTAACATTATTTAACACCATCATTGGTGGGCTGAACATTTGTATAAACGTACCATTATTTAACACCATTATTGGTGCGCTGAACATTGTCGCTTTTTTCTTGTGTTACGTACCGTTGTATGGTTTTCAAATTAACCCTGTTTTAAGATTTGGCTCGTTTGAATGAACAATACGTAACAAAGGCCTGAAGACCAGTATACAAGGAAAAGCGACGCCAAAGCTAGTTATACTGACAATAGTCCATTTAATTGTAGCGTTAAATTAATATAAAAATACAAAATCAAGTAATAAGAACTCTATTAACTTACAGCACTTGAAGTGGCAGATTATAATCCTCAAAAGATATAAATATTAATACACTTGCCCATAAAGAGTACACTTTCGTAAGGCTCCTATAATTAAATTACGCCTCGCGAATGTCTAAACAAATTAGCAAAAATCCCCCCCCCCCCCGGCTGGGAAAACTGCCGGTGTAAGAACCCTCTAGAAAAGAATTCTAGAAATTGCATCAGCCGATATCGTTCCTTAGAAAAAATTATAACGTTTTGAAATTAAACAACATTTTCCCAATCTATGAAGGAGTTGGGGTTGGTACAGAGCTACATATTTACTTGGTGACGTCAATGTAAAAAAAAAAAAAAAAGAGGTGGTGGATGTCTCCTCTCTACGGTGAAGTAAAATTTCGTCAACATACAGTGCTGTTTACGCAAGGCCCTGATACAGAAGTTCTACAATAAAATGTGTCTAAAGGTTCACCTCAACTCCATGAAAAACATCGACATTGGGAAGCAGATGCTTTGCAAAGCACAAGGCTGGCGAGGCAGACTCATTGTTTTATCTCAATCGGACAGAAAGTAAAGGCTGCACTGCCACAAATACCGCCTTGACCCCGAAACACGCATGTCCCTACACGCGGCCCAGCTTTCCCGGCACAATTAGCACTCGCAAGCCACCTTCACGCTCACCGTCCAATTAAGCCTTAGTCATCTTTCCATGTTGAATTTGACCAATAACGGATATGACACTATTGTTCCGATTTGTTTCATAACAATTCATGTCATCCCAGCTCCACGCCCAATATATATTTTATTTATCATTTAACAGTGTTAAGTAAAGTTTAATTGTCTGCATTTTTTATATAGATATCATAAGTTTATAAATATTAGTTTTATGACTTTAAAACCGGACTCTAGAAATGTATCCCTTGAAATCTTAATTAAAAAATAAAACGCAATTAAAAAAAAAAAAAACGAACATCAAGAGCAGACGACTCTTGAATGCCAAGCCCAAAAAGGAGCACAACAGCCGAACAAAGCATAGTGTGCTTAACTAATTAAATTAAACAGCCGCTAAAAACTTTGTTTTTCGTATAAATCCTTTATCAGATGCGTTTTGGTTTTCATTCAACGTCATCTCCCATAACCATTTTCGTCACAAATACAAAGCACCTAGCAACATCGAAACATTTAAACTGCACAACAAAATACGCACCCATTGAACATATCATGAACACCAACACCTTGAAAAGCAGAAAAAACCCTGAATTTTTGGGGTTGGAGATGGGGCGGAAAATTCGACCGAATGTGTTGTCACCGGCAAAGAGTCTATGTGCCGAATTTCAGCTCGGTCAATTACGCTTCCGAAAATTTTTGCCTCAAAGAAAGAAAGAAACTCACGAACAAAAATAAGCAATTGTGAAACATTGGCTAAATTTGAATTCATCGGCTGTCCATACTGGTAAGGCGTATAAACTTAGCACACCCTATGGGATAAATGAGGAGACCAATGGCAAAACCTGCTTAGTCAATTTTAAAAAAATAATAAATGAGTTATCTATCTTGGCTGATTAATTAAGTGTCAATCTACAGTATTTTGTGATTTTAATGATTAAAAAGCTTTATGTAAGTCTAACATTCACCATTTAAAAACTTATAAATGCTATATTCGCTAAATAAATTTAATTTACAAAAAACTCATTTCTCTCTAACTCTAAATCAAGAAGAAGTTTCTTAGCAGGGTTAGCAATTGGACTACTCAAATTTTCATCTGATGTCTTAAAAAGAGGTAAGATTTATTTCGATAGATAGTTTTTCACTAACCAATCTTATTGATGAAGTTAAAGAATGCTTTTGTACTTTGTGGTATAATTTTTGTAATTTTAGTTCTTGTAATTAAGAGTAAATCGAATTTAATAAGTGCTAAGTTTTCCAGAAGTGATCTTAAATTGCGTAACTAACATTAACATCTCTAATTTTTGCATAGACAAAATTTTTTTTTTTATAATGTAACCAGACAGTTAAGAAATAATCTGTAGGGCATAAGGATAACTTTGTGAAATCCAAGAAAGACGGATTCTTCAAATTGTGGGGGGGGGGGGGGGGAACACACCCATGTTTTCGGGGTCTATGTTTAGGCCTAACATCGACGTGTGTGTGTTATGGGGCAAAAAAAGTGCGGACTTTTTGAGTTTGCCATGGATATCATTTAGCCAAGCCACCCACACCATGCAAATATCATCCATATCCAGTAATTGGAGTTAGAGCCAAGCCTTTTATTGAAAATATCACCACGTAGAGTTGGACAATTGTGTTTGTTTCAAATTTTAAGGTCGCTGATCCACTGAAACGATCAACTGACATTGTACTTTTACAAACATGCTACTCATCCTTGTCGTCATTAAAAGATGACAGTTTCTCACCCCCCACCCCCCACCCTTTACGGTTTTATCTACCTTCTTAGGAAATTTTCATGGTAATAAGGGGGGGGGGGGGCAGACTGTAATCAGGCTAGAACAGTGGTTCTCAACCTTTTTAATGCCGCGACCCTTTAATGCATTTTTTTTAATTATATAAAATATATAAAAAATAATTTATTTTAGTTGCCACTTGATAACTGTAGAGTATATGTGTGTTCTGATGGTCTTAGGCGACCCTGGGAAAGGGTCGTTTGACCCTCAAAGGGGTCGCGACCCACAGGTTAAGAACCGCTAGGTAAGTTGAAGGAAATAAATGAAACAAAGTATGGGGAAAATCCGTAGAAAAGAACGCAACAATGCAAGGATACTACTTTGCGGCTGTGTGTTTATTTTAATGTTTGTATTGTTGTTACCGCTCTTTGTTCGCTCAGAAAGTCTTCTCGCCGATACCTTTTTTGTTTTGTGTCGGCCATTTTTAGGGGTTTTCCCATGATTCGTTTCGTTTGTTACCTTCCAGGAAAACTTTTATGACTCATGTTCTTTCCCCTTAGTTTGTCTTGTCTCGCCACATGAAGAGTCTCTTGGTGATCGTTGGTACCATTAACTGCAGCATTAGAAGCAGATTCGTGATCAAATCCGCCCGCCTCCCCCCATTTTTCTTTGGATCCCTTGTAGCTGGGATCCACCTCAAAGTACCTGAACCTTAGGCGCCTACTACAAATGCCTTGGATTATTTCAATACTTTTGGCGCACCAACTAATAATTACTGTAAAAGACCAAAAAAAAAAAAAAACACAAAAAAAACGTAATTGGAGGAGAGGGGCATAATCTACCGTAGTAGATTTAGAAAAGGGGGGGGGGGCACTTGCCACCAGGCAAGCTGTAACCCTGGCCAATTCACCCCTGCTGACTATCATAGATTTTAATAGATTATAGAATATATCTGAATATTTTTTAAAAACAAACATTTGAATATGTTTAAATGTCACGTAAGTGTGTTTTCTATATCTATTTGGAAACGTACGATTTCTAAAATTAGCTTTAGATTTTTAATTTTTTTAAAAAGAATAAAAGTTAATTATTTATATTGTATATATTTTCCAATAATTACTCTTATTATATTAAATGCCTTTTTTAAGAAAAATATTTTTTCTTATTAATTTTTTTTTAGGGGACGATAAAAGAACTCACAATCAGCATTCAGTATCCGAATGTTGTTATAAGGTAGTCCAAACTGAAGAAAAAATCCTTTTTTTGGGTCATTTTTTCATAATTTAAAAAAAAAATTAAAAAAATACTTCTGGCAGTGTTACACCAATAAAATTTATATGTCAGTAACGTTTAAGTCTTTATCTGTCAAAATATGTTACTTCTGTGTCTTCAACTTGTGTCTGAAAGTTGTTTTTTTGTGTTTGAAAAGTATCAGTTTTGACAAAATTTACGGCGCTTTCGCGAGTGCCGATCTACCCCATGGTGCTTCAAACGCTCGCGGCTTCGAGCCTATTCAAGTTAGCGAAAAATTGTGCTACCACCACGTGAAAGAGCAGATCCTGGCCTTTTATTCTATGTATAGAAAGTATATATACCTCGGTTATTTTCTTTTTAAAATGCAGTTTGAAAACTTTAATTGAAGAAAAATAGTTGAAAATAATGAACCTATAATACTTTCTTCACACCGATGGAAAGTTCATTTTAATAACAAATTAGTGTTGTAAAATCAAATGAGTGGTGACGATAGGCGCGAAGACGTGCCGTTAAGAATAAACCCACCCGTCATTTGCCTTTCACAAAATCTCTCGGAGCGCTTATGGCTTCTGTCTACCGGTTTTGCGCAACGGATTAATCGAGCTAGCATCTTCAATCTACCCGTAAGTATTATAATTTAAGTTTCATATACGTGTTAACACATGAATTTATTGTTTTGGATTGAGTTTTATTCAATTAATGAAAGATATTAGGGTATTTTGTAACGAAACTGAGTTCGTGGGTCTGCCCGTGTACACTGCGCGTACACTAGTGTACAGGCTTATTCAATTGATGTGATTAGAGGTTGATGTATTTAATTTAGGACAGTCCATCGATACATAGTATGGTTCAACACCTTTCTGAAAGGATAATGTATAATTATTTGTAGTAATTTATAAAATTGGAAATAAGATAAGGTCGTAATAATAATTTTAAAATGAGCTTTCTACCCAAAAACGTGAATCGACAAATTCAAAATGGCTGCCCGAGAGTCTTGTGTACTTGGGTTATATTAGGTGGACGGACTCATATTAATATCGGGAGAAGAGGTATAAACATAATTTAAACATCGGTGAATAACAAAATAACTGTTTACAAATTATTGCGATTATTTTGATAGTTGTGTTTTAAATAATTTACTTAGCATCAGATCTAATAAAAATCAAGGAACAATTGGTTATATTTTATTATATTGTTCTGAACTATGCTTATTATTTTACCGGCTGACCACCATTAATTCATGGACTCGCCCAATTAAACTCATTCTTAAGCCCTTATCCTATCACTCACACATAATCAGTTAAAATTCACTTAAGTTTAAGTTATTTTGGTATATTTGAAATAAGTTATATGTCACAGGCTTATTTATAATTATAATTACAGTACTACTAGTAGTAGTAGTGACAAGAATTTCAATATAATTTTTTTCCTTTCAATGTTATATATTTAAGTAACAATGAATAACAGCACAGAAAGTGGTGACTTGGCTGCTGGTACCCACACTACAGAACCTGCAGTGAACTGTCCATTGATTACCATTAGGAATCTAATATGTAAGTGTAATTTCAATTAATTTTCAACAATTGAGGCTTATATGTTTTCTACCAATAGATATAATAGAGAATTATGTAATTCTGGTCCACATAGAAGTACTTTTTAAAAATGAAATGTGTTCTTACTTAATAATTGTTTAAAATTCCATTGCTTATTCAACAGCTGAGGAAATTTTTGATGGCCTATGTGCTTCATTTCTGACTGAAGGGAAAGGGAGAAGACCAACGCCCCCTGCCGTCCCAAGAACTTACAGCCTACTTTTAATGCTGCACTCGATCAAACTACAGGGAAACAAGACCAAGAAGGATGCTATCAAATGGTTCCAGAAGCTGTTTCCTGACAGTCATTACCAACCAGATATCTTTTTTTCATGGTGAAGGACATTGACTTTGCTTCTTATTATTCTATTTGTTATGAATAGACATATTTGACCTAATTTTTTTTAAAATTTTGAAACAGTTATGTGGTATTTTGTCCTTATTTTAGTGCCTGTAGGTATTTCTTGTTGCAATTAAGGCACAGTGCATGTTGTGCTGCTTTAAATTACCTTTAATTTGATGTATGATATATTTATGTACTTCTGTAAAATATTTTTTAACGAATTTTTGAAAATGTCTATTTTTACACTTTTTCTGTCTGAAAATAAAAACGAGTAAAAATCATTCTTGTTATTTTTTATTTTTTAATAACTTAAGAATTAATAGATCTGGCTGCTTGAAAAATATTGGGCGTAAGTATTGTAAACTTTGGAGCACATACACCAATTCCTGGACTTCTCTGTTGATTATTTTAGAAAATATAGGTCCTTAAAAATAGCACTTTTTCACAAGGTGAAAAAATCCATTTTTGGTAGATTTTCTGCAAATTTGAAAATCGTATAACTTTTGTGTTTATTAAGATATCTACGTGAAATAAGTGGCCTACATCTTAGAATAAGTAAATAAAAAGGGTAAACAAAAATTTAGAAAAAAATATTTCCAATCGCTTAAAATTGAAATACTTTTTTTACTTTTACAGTAGGACAGTGTGATTAACTCGAATTACGCCCTTTAAAAAAAAGTTTAGAGCAGCGGTTCTCAACTTGTGGGTCGCGACACCTTTGGGGGTCGAATGACCTTTTCCCAGGGGGTCGCCTAAGATAATCGAAAAACACATGTACCCTACAGTTATGAATTAGCAACGAAAATAAATGAGTGCTTTGGGTCTCGCCACAACATGATGAACTGTATTAAAGGGTCGCGACATTAGGAAGGTTGAGAACCAGTGGTTTAGAGTTTGTTAAATTTGTTCGATTATTACTGCTGTCTCACAGGGATTCGTTACATAGTTTTTTTAATTTATTATTTACCTTATAATTAGACTATATTTTCTTAAAAATAGAAGAGTTAGCTGGAGATATAAGGGGAATTTTCAATATAAAATATACAGCACAAAGGAAAAAAAACAACAAGAAAATAAAACGGGCAATGTAAGTAGACAATTACACAATAAATTAGCAAAATACACAGTAAAATTTAATATTTCACCTGGCCAAATAACAAACTGGGGGGGGGGGGGTGAATCTATTTCAACGAGAAATAATATTTTAATTTTTTTTTAAATATATATTTATGTATAGTTTTGAAACCAAACAAATCGGGAATTGAATTATTTGTTGTTAACAGTTATTATATACACGTACATAGTCACAAAAGGAATAACATGAAATATGGTTTTATAATTTTAAAAAATCACAAAATTGTCAGCACTATTTCACAGAAATCACCAGTCAAAATAAGCCACAAATCACAACAAAAAAAATATAGCAACGATTTAAAACAATAACATTTCCAAACCAACCGAATCGTGCCGAAGATCAAGATCATTTGGCGAATCAAATTTTCCGATTTGTAACGCGATGTCTTGTAATAGAGAAAATGATTTCCACTTCTTCGACGATTGGTTTCAATCGTATTTTTCTTTAAAATAGCTTGTATAAAAATCTAGATTTGCGTGGATTGTTAAAGGTAATTTGCTTCATTTTCGGACTATTGTCATGTTGTCTCAAAGTAAGAATGGATGTTCCTTATAAAAAAAATCCAATGTAATTAAGGAATTCATGAAGACGGAAACAAGTCGAAGGTCATTGAACTTTGATCTTACGTGAGATAAAACATTTGCAGACGATATACGTGAGCTCTTTTTTTTTTTTTTTTTTGCATCAACTCTCCCGTTGCCCTTTTATTTCAATATCCTTCGTCTCAAATTATTCAGGCAAAACATTTTCAAATATTTTGTTTCGACGTATTTCTATCCCCCCTATTGCAGTATTTTTTTTAAATCGGAATTTCAAAAAAATCTTTATTCGGTTCACGTGATTGCTTATTTCCGGTTATAATAGTATTACGATGGTAAACAATCCGGTTTGTCAAATACAAAATCTCTCTTAAATCGCACATAAAACATATTTGTTTGTATATGTACCCAATAAAAGATTATCAATTTATGACAGTTTATGCGATATCTCATGGAGAAATAACCAGCCATTTTATATCAAGAAATATGACGTACGAATCTGCAGGTTTTGAATTGCCGATTCTAAAAAAACGACAGAAGTGAGTGGCTTGTTCGTGATACATATTAATATTACGGTTATTGAATTCTTTAAATTTGGCTCAATTTGGAATCTCAGAAACAATTATTCGTGTGATTTTCAATAGTGTTTCTCATAAAGGCATAGTCCGGATCTTGCTGAACTAATAAAAAATTAGCCCTGGCTAAACTGAAACTAATCTACAGAGATATACAAAAAAAACAACAAAAAGACCAATGTATTGGAAAACCCTGAATATATGGAAAACGGGAGGGTAGGGACCCGTTTACACTAAGATGACGGCGGTCTTGGGTATTTCTAGATCCGGCCGCGGTAAGCGCGCCGGCCGCGGTAAGCGCGCCAATAACTTAACTCTCAATATATTCAATGTTGAACCCGGCACTATCACGAACATTACGCTACGTATAGTAATATTATCAAGTCTGCGGTCGAGAGTAGATCACTATGACGTCACTACGATAGACAATTAGTAATATCGTTTATCGTCGACATTTCAAACGAAAAAAAAAATCACAGTAAGGAAAAGAGAGGGAACACAAAAAAAAAAAAAAGAAACCAACAAAATATTTTGTCACAAAATTGATAACAGATGCGATAGACATCGTAACATAGCGATTACAAGCACAGCAGCTAAGGGTCGGTTGACACGATTAAATTTTCCTTCAAGCATTTGATTCAATTCGTGTACGAAGCCTTGTCACAACTTTCAAATTACTATTTGATTAAATTCCCCTAAAAAGAAACCACGCGCAAAATAGTGCGCTCATACAACAATTTGACGCGAAATTTGATCGTGTGAACTGACACTTAGGGTCGGTTCACACGATCAAATTTTCCTTCAAGCATTTGATGCAATTCGTGTATGAAGCCTTGTCACAACTTTCAAATAACTATTTGATCAAATTCCCCAAAAAAGAAACTACACACAAAATAGTGCGTTCGTTCAACAATTTGACGCGAAATTTGATCGTCTGAACCGACCCTTAGCGTCACGAGACATCACATGCACGGTGTTGAAAAAAGAGCAAAAAGAACGAAATGGTTAAAGCCGTTTTTGTAGAATTTGTTTAATTTAGTTGCCGAACATTTGCAGTGATTTTGTTTTGAGCCCCTCCCCAATCGAAAAAAAACTTATATATAGATATATAAAATTTTCTTTAACATGATCAACAGAGATGTGACACGTATGTTCAATGTTGTGGTAAAAGATTTAAAAAAACAAAAAGATGTAACAATAGGAAGAAATCAAGGGAAATAGAAGCCAGAGATCAGTCATGGATAAGACAGACTGCTTTTTTTCTTCTTTCTTTTCAACAAGATCAATTTCTTAAAAGCTGAACAATTACAAAAGTTTACAGTAACGGATGGCTTGTTCAGAAGTAACCCCAAATGTAATTACACCGACGTCATCTGAATGAAGCGATATAGACACAGCTTGACAGGAATTGAAAATGTTTCGAACCAAATATCTTTATATGCCGCATAAATTATCATTTTTTTGTTTTTTGTTTTGGTTACTTCCACCTCTCAAACCTGAATAATTGTAACCTTTAGGTGGAGGAAAAAAAAAGCATATTTACGAAAAATATTAATTTTTATGTGTCAAGATTTAAACAAAAAAAAAATAAAATGTTAATAGTAAATGTTTAACAAAAAAAAACATGTAAAAATATAAATGTGAGATGCTTTTGAGTTTTTATGCAATTTTAAAAAAAAAATTGATAAAAGAGTTTTTAAAAAAATCCTCAGGAATAATTTTTCAAAATTTAAAACTGTTTTGAGAGTGAATGTTTGGGTACGATAACAGGAAATGTTCATCATGGTTGAAGAAAAAAAAATTAAGAAAATACCATTGTTTACTTCCTTCACATAATACTTTTCAAGCGATACGTTTACAATCTTAAACTAACTCTGAATATGGTTTTATGATACACAATTTTTTGTTGTTGTGTGGATAAATTCAGCATATGAAGAGCTGATTTTCAAAATGCTGTATATCCATTTTGGGGGTTTTGAGATTATTCAAGTTTTTACAAAAAATTAATAAAACGTTTAGAGGAATAAATCATTTTTAGACACGAATAAAATAGGAATATAATGTGTTTAGTTTATAGAATTTACCATGTCCTAAACGAACCTGGTTTGCTCTACAAAATGGTTAGGTTTTTTCATTTTTTAAAAAATGGTGGATACCGCGTTTTGAAAATAAGCTCTTCATATATATATATATATATAATAGTCCACGTTTTAATTTTAAAGTAAGTGTTAGATACATTAAATTGAGCGTATACAAATTCTATTAAAAATATAAAAGATACAAAAAATACCCCAAAAAAAAAAAAAGAAAAAAAAAAAAGAAAAAAAAAAACCCCATTTTTTTTCTTCGAAAAAGCTGGTCTCTACTTCGGTAAACAAATGACGTCATCACAAGCGTAAGCTTTCAGCATAACATAAGAAGTTCATTGGGAAATTAAAATTGAAGATTGAAAACAAATATTTTAAAAATAATATGTAGGTTTTCTTTCCGTAATATAAGTATTTCCTCCTAATGAGCATTGGTCTCCAAAGTGTCTTTAAAACAGTTGACAATTTTTAGATTCGGCTGTGAAGAGTAACAATTTAACAACATAATTAACGAATCAACTCTAAACTGACCACAAGCTGGCATTAAGAGGAGCCAGTTGGTCCTTAAGAAACGGGGAGAAAAATAATGTGGGCTTGACTTTTTATCAGTTGTATATTCCTATTTCAGATCAGAGAATATGCTTCTTGAATTAGCCTTTGTCCTTAGAAGTCATTCAAGCTTTGCTAAAATTTCATCTACTCTTCCTTAATAAGTGTAAGGAATTTTAAAAAAACTGTTTTTTTTAGTCATATGATAAAAAATAGATAACATTTGTGTGTTTTACTCTTTGTGTGTGTGTAGCTTAATAGACGTAGACACACGGTAAAGACGTTTAATGTATATAATCGACGTTGACATGGTAGCGGATGACGTAGCCAGGTCACAGACATTAGGAAACATCGAAAAGAAAAGCTCATGGGTTGATCTAATGTGTGCCTGGAAGTATGAGTGAAGCAACAAAAAGGAATTAGAGATTCGAAAACACTGACACGTGTCAACTTCCTGTTTTGTTTTTTTAAATAATAGTACAAAAAAAAGAAAAACAACAACAACAAAACCCGCATATGGCCTGGGAATTTCCGTTAGGAGATGATTTGTTCCCTGTGTGTAATCTTCACAAATTTGGGAAATGTAATGTGGTTTTTGTGTGACTTGTGTTCAAACTGAAATGACCAACAAAAAAAAAATTTAAAAATTTAAAAAAAAATATTTGCCTCATACGATTTATAAACAGACGCGTAGGTAACCAATTGTCATTAATGTCATCGGAGCACTTCCATGTCATCCTGATAAATGTTTTTCGTTTTTAAAAAAAAAAATTTTTTTTATAGAAGGTGGACACATTTCCAGTTGAGAAGTTCTTCTTTTATGACGCAGTGTTAATTAATGTTAAGTTTGTAGGATCAGGTCCTAGAACTTTTGCTTTTTTTTTGTCTTCCGATGTTGAGATTAAGATATATCCAGCTGTCTTTCATGGTTTCCAACGTCTGTTTAAAAGTTGTATGCGTCCACGCATTCATCTGTTTCTCGCTCGTAGTGTCTGTCCTTCCTTCCTTCCATCCACGCAATCAGGTGTTCATTCATCAGATTATAAGCTGAACTTTGCCTTATTGTTTTTGTTGTGCTGCAAATAAAAGAACAGAAAGAAGTGGTTAGTTCCAAAACGATATTAAAGTAGACCACGAATCAAACGTACTTGAGAACTGTTTAAAATCTTTGCGCACTAGACCAACAGTTCTCAACCTGTGGGTCACGACCCCTTTGGGGTCGAATGACCCTTTCCCAGGGGTCGCCTAAGGCCACCGGAAAACACATATACTCTACAGGTATGAAGTAGCAACGAAAATAATTTTGTGGTTGGGGATCGCCACAACATGAGGAACTGTATTAAAGGGTCGCGGCAATAGGAAGGTTGAGAACCACTGCCCTAGATAATCAGTTATGAAACCATTAATTTGTACAACCGTTCTCAATCAAATATCCAGAAATCCGCCAGTCCTCACGCCCGACTACAACACAGCTACGAACTGATCTGATCATCCACCAATCAATTGCTGCGCTTACTCACTATGACAAGATATCTATGTCACCCAACTCAAATACCTATGTACTGATCCTACACTCCTTTCTCCTTCCTGGTACCCATCCTGTAACCCATCTTGCCCCCCATCCTTTTCATCCATCATTTGATGCCGTCAGCTTTGCCAGCGTTCTGCTACCCATCATGCAATTAAACCATGTTAACCATCCCCAGGTCATTGTCAACCCCATCAGTCGCCCATCCTCAACCCCATCTGTTGCCCATCGTCAATCCCATCTGTCACCCATCGTCAACCCCATCTGTCACCCATCCTTAACCCCATCTGTCACCCATTCTCAAAGCCATCTGTCACCCATCCTCACAATCATCCATCCTCAAAGTTACCTGATTTATTCTCAGCCTGCTTTTCCGCCTTTGCCTCTTTGATCTCTTCCTTGACCTCCTGAACGATTTTCTCCTCCGCCTTCAACACTGCCGCCTCCTCCTTGACCTTCTCTTTGATCTCCTCCTTGATCTCCTCCTTGATCTCCTCCTTGATCTCTTCCTTGACTTTTTCCTTGGCGTTTTCTTTGATCGCCTGCTCGGCCACTTTTTTCAAGGCTGATTGCTGATTGGATGAATGCTGGGCCGCCTCCAGTGCCCGGATCTCGTTGGGTTGCAAGTTGTAAGGTTTCTCGTTGAGAGATGCGGCCACTGTTTCAACTGGAGACAGAACAGCGAGAACTTAACACAATTTTGTTTTAAAAAATACTATGAAAAAAAAACAACTTAATTTTATGTTAGAAAGTATCTACTTAAATTTCCTAATTATTCCATCACACGCTATAAAAGGAACTTCTTTTCATATAGTGGGATTGTTATTAGAAGAATCTAAACATCCAAAAACGGCTTAATGGTGCGCAAAATTGGGGTAACGATCAATTTGTTTTCCGAAATTTACCATATGTTTTATTTAAGAATGACTCAGAGTTTACAAAATAAAACAAATCTTCAGTTTGTGTCAAAATAATTATAGTATTAATCATAAAAATAACAGTTTCTCGTTAAAAATGGTCGTGCATTTAAAATGAATATTAAACTAGTAATACGTAAAAATAAATAAATCCATATTCCGTTCATTTTACAGCAGCTGTTGAACTGAGTAACGGAATCAATTGGAGGTATGTCATCGAAGTGCACGATTTTCAAGTGGTCCTTGAGGAGAAACAAGATTGAGAACCACCGGTGTAGAAGGCCATGTCGCGTCTCTAACACGAAGAGCAGAATGCAGTTTATCATTGGACGACTCCAAAAATCAGCGGTTAGCACGCTGTACTTAAATGTTTGATGGCTGCATTCAAAATGATTCAAAATGTCCCCGATTCGTCCCGTGCGAATAAAGAGGTTGTCCTTACCAAAAATATCGTCAGGTCGTCATGGTTTCCATCCTTACACAAAATGTCCCTGATTTGTTCCATGTTGTTAGGGTTGTCTTCCTTTCCGAAAATGTCCCTCATTTGTCCCATGTCGTCATGGTTGTCGTCCTTACCCAAAGATTTTCCCTTGATGCGTCCCATGTCGTCATGGTACTCGTCCTTACCCGAAATAACCCTGATTTGTCCAAAGTTGTGAGCTATCTATACTTACCCAAAATGTCTCTGATTTGTCCAATGTCGTCTGGGTTGTCGTCTTGGCTGACTCGGTCGTACAGCATCCTGACAATCTCCTGGGCTTCCTCGTTTCCTGGAAAATTTTGTGAGACGCCATTAGAAAAACTCATGCACTAAACATTTGTTAAAGAATTGAAACATCTAAAATACTTTTTTTTTTTACAAGAGCGGCACTTGGTAATTGTTTTAACCCACGTTCAATAAATATATCTTGATTGGGTTAAATTCAACACTAGTCTAAACGGGTTGACCTATCATCATAGGCGGATCAAAAGGGGTAACTGACCCACCAAGTTCTTTGATGGAAATAGTATTTTTTAAAAATCTCTTCACTATTGTTATGTCAGTGAGATCAATTGATACTAATGCTTCTTAGGCAAATATTAATCTACTAGATGCTGAATTTTAAGATATAGAACTAACTAACCAAGATTTTTAAAATTATTCTTAAATATTTTAATTCTTATTTACGACAGACTTAAAATTTTAATTCTGAGACGTTGCTTTTAAAATCGCCTGGCTTTCCTAAAAGATATTCACTGCTAACTATCCCTCAAGAGATTT
The DNA here is from genome assembly GCA_964017045.1 of Omphiscola glabra. Classification (NCBI taxonomy): domain Eukaryota; kingdom Metazoa; phylum Mollusca; class Gastropoda; family Lymnaeidae; genus Omphiscola; species Omphiscola glabra. The sequence continues at coordinate 16,009,724 of OZ024811.1, read as the reverse complement.
AAATACAAAACTGATTTTTGTCTGGCCCCGTATCGATTGCCATTATTTCAAAAGCCCTTTAGATTTAATATATACATACGTTTATACATGCATACATAAATACATATATATAAATATATATATATATATATATATATATATATTTATAATTTACATGAAAACCCCGTAAATTCAAAATTACATAACAAATGTCAAGGTCTCAGCTGAACGTTTTTAAAGACCGTTTTCTCCCCGTCTCGCAAAGCCCCAAAGATTCAGCTGTCATAAATCTATGAATTACCTTCACCACATCACAAAACCACATCGCCACGCACCCTTACGACCAGTGGGGGGGGGGGGGGGCAAGGAGGGCATGCCCCGGGCGCTACTCACAATGGGGCGCCAAATGGTATATTTTACTATAATATTGTATGGTTTTCGAATGGGGGGGCGCTAAAAAGGTATTGGGGGCGCTAAAAAGGTATTGTGCCCCGGGCGCGAGTTAAGCTCGCTACGCCACTGCTTACGACTTACCTTTACCGTAGGCCTCATTCCAAAGGGCAGCCAAGAATTCGTAGAGGTTGACGTCACTGCCAAGGCCAGCCAGCTCCTGTTGTTGCTGGATGTACTGCTCCTCGGGGACAAGAGCTTCTGAAATAAACATACGTAAACAACAAGGATTACTTCATGTACATCAGTGGTTCTCAAACTTCCTAACTAATGCCGCGACCCTGTAATACAGTTCCTCGTGTTGTGGTGAGCCCCCCCCCCCCCCCCCACACAACCATAAAATGATTTTCGTTGCTACTTTATAAATACGTGTGTTCCGATGGTCTTAAGCGACCCCCTGTGTAAGTGTCGTTCGACCCCCAAAAGGGGTCACGACTCACATTTTGAGAACCGCTGATATATATAATTCTATAAAACCGCTAGATTCTTGTGTCATTATGTGCACTCCTATCCCATGCTTTTTGCATTTTTATCTACTTTCAGTTCAGACAAAATTTACCGGCACGTTGGTAAAAGGTTATGACCCTTCAGCGTAAGCAGATTTCTGAACGCTTTGGGATTAATTGAATATGTTTTTTTTTAAAATACCAGTGTGTACAATAATCCTTGTTGATTTGAAAAATTGAAGGTTAAAAATGTGACAAAGAAAATGTACAGACAATATGTATTTAGTAGATCAGTGCTCGCCTCAATCGAGGTGCACTTGGGCGCCCGCCCGTTATCTCCATCAATGCTCGCTTTAACCGAGGTGCACTAGGGCGCCCGCCTGTTATGTCCGTCAGTGCTCGCCTGAATCGAGGTGCACGGGGCGCCCGCCTGTGGTGCAGCGACAGCCCTGATACTCAAAAAATGTTACAGCCATACACTACCAGCCATACACTACCAGCCATACACTACCAGCCATACAAGTTCGCAATCCAAATTTAGTTCAAGGGGCAAGATCCCAGACACGCGTACTTACGAGCAGGGTAGCCGTAAAGCTCACTGGCTGGGTAACGCTCCTCGGTGGCGTAGCTGGGCCCACTCTCGAGGTCAACCGGAACCTGGCCGTAGACGTCATCGGGAATGGGATACTATTTTGGAGGAGCAGACGTAAAACATTAAGCACATTTATGGACGTGTACCCTTGCTATTTGAAAGTCTTTTGAAATGAGATGAAGAAGTTAATCTAAATGTGTTACGCAATCCTAACATGTATATTAAGTAACAATGGAAATAACTCATATCACATTTTAGCCTGACTTTGATCAACTCTCTCACACACACATCTCACCTGCCTTTGATCAATTATCTCTCTCACACACACATCTCACCTGACTTTGATCAACTCTCTCTCTCTCTCACACACACACATCTCACCTGCCTTTAATCAACTCTCTCTCTCTCTCTCTCACACACACACACATCTCACCTGACTTTGATCAACTCTCTCTCTCACACACACGCACATCTCACCTGCCCATGATCAATGCACACACACTTCTCACATCTGATCTGTTTATGATCAACTCACGCCTCCCCCCCACATCTCACCTTCCCAGGATCAACTCTCTCTCTCACACACACACACATCTCACCTACCCATGATCAATGCACACACACTTCTCACATCTGACCTGTCCATGATCAACTCACGACCCCCACCCCCTTTCCCAGATCTGACCTGTCCATGATCAACTCACACACATCACCACGTCTGACCTGCCCCATTAACAACACACACAGGTGACCTACCCGTGGGTACATCCTTTTCTCGGCCACAAACTTCTCCTCAAAGTCCTCCAGCTGCAGTCTCTGATATTCCAGAGCCACCGTCCTGGCGTAGATTTCAGCATCCTCATACGTCATCTAGATTCAGAAGAAAAAAATATAGAAATAAATTATATAACGTCTGGGAATTTTTTTTCGAGCTCCAATTGAACACATCACTACAACCATTTCATGCATACCTGGAGAATTATTATTTGCAATGTTTTGAAAGTTGCATCACTGAAAGCAAATATATGGGCAACTCGAAGTGACATTTTCATCACTCCGGGTCTCTTCATTTCAATAATACAATTTCATTTCCCACACTATAATTAACAAGTATATTCAGTTGTACACCAAAATAATTTGTGGTTAAACTTGTTGTAAATTGTGAAAGCAACTGGGTAAACATAGATCGATATGCCAAGGTTAGTTTATGATTGAGAGAGACACTCACAAGCCCCTGATTGGTAGAGACACTCACAGGCCCCTGATTGGTAGAGACACTCACGAGCTACTGCTTGATAGAGACACTCATAAGCTCCTGATTGACAGAGACACTCACAATCCACTGATTGAGAGAGACACTTACAAGCCCCTGATTTACAGAGACACTCACAAGCCCCTGATTGATAGAGACACTCACAAGCTCCTGATTGACAGAGACACTCACAAGCCACTGATTGAGAGAGACAGTGAGAGGCCCCTGATTGAGATAGTCACTTACAAGCCCCTGCTTGATAGAGAAACTCACAAGCCCCTGGTTGACAGAGACACTTACAAGCCACTGATTTACAGAGACACTCACACGCCACTGATTGATTGAGACACTCACAAGCCCCTGATTGACAGAGACACTCACAAGCCACTGATTGATAGAGACACTCACAAGCCCTTGATTGACAGAGACACTCACAAGCCCATGATTGACAGAGACACTCACAAGCCCATGATTGACAGAGACACTCACAAGCCACTGATTGAGAGAGACACTCACAAGCCACTGATTGAGATAGTCACTTACAAGCCACTGATTTACAGAGACACTCACAAGCCACTGATTGATTGAGACACTCACAAGCCCCTGATTGACAGAGACACTCACAAGCCACTGATTGATAGAGACACTCACAAGCCCCTGATTAACAGAGACAATCACAAGCCACTGATTGATAGAGACACACACAAGCTCCTGATTGACAGAGACACTGAGAGGCCCCTGATTGAGATAGTCACTTACAAGCCCCTGCTTGATAGAGAAACTCACAAGCTCCTGGTTGACAGAGACACTTACAAGCCAGTGATTAAAACAAACACTCACAAACCCCTGATTGAGACAGACACTTACAAGCCCCTGATTTACAGAGACACTCACAAGCTCATGATTGACAGAGACACTCACAAGCCACTTTTTGAGATAGACAATAACGAGCTACAGATTGACATAGCCATTTATTAGTCACTGACTGCAATAGACATTCTCCAATGGCCACTGCCTTGAGTTGACATTCTTACGCCATTGACTGAGATAGATATAAAGCTCTTTCCTGAGATAGACGCGCATAAGCCCCAATTTACAACAGTAACTCCCAAGCGGCTGTCTAAGACAGACACTCACAAGCCACAGTTTACGACAGACACAAGCCACTGTCTAAGACAGACACTCGCAAGAAACAGTCTACGACAGACACAAAACGCTGTTATGGACAGACAGACGCGCCAAAGGTCGTTTTGAATCCATACATCTCAAACGTTCCAAAAATAAAATTTGGCGGAGAGATTCTGAGCCACTGTGATCTGGTAAGCCATACGTTATAGTCACTTAACCCACTTACGCTCCAAGTATCGACAGTGACATTTAAAAACAAAGCAGAAAGAGAAATTTGATTTATCCGCGGTTTTCGTTGCTATGGTCCCGTTCATTTGTGTCACGTTGGCGTACTTCCGGTGGAGAAAGAAACCATGATTTGTCTCCCCTTCGACGCGCCTCGCTATGCCCTTTCCTCACGCAAAACGGTGACTTAAAGGCTAAAGTTTCGGGTATTGTTCTAAACTTTCACAAACCAAACCAGTAAATAAAACTGTCCAGTCTGAAGGTCAACAATTATGTATGGGGGTCGAATAACACGATTAATTAAATCTAGTCTAATCGAGATAGTGTTGGGGGAAACGAAATTCATATAAGCTTCTGAAATGTGAATTTGAACTACACTTATGGTTTACCTGTGCGAATGCTCCATTTTTAACATGTACTTATAGGAAAAAAAATGTGTATTGACAACGGAGTTTGACCAAAAACATAGCTTTAAATATACACCTTTTTTTAAATAAAGGAAGGCTGGGGTGAAAACTGTTTCATCTTCTCTGTTAGTGTGGGACATGTGAATGATATTTTTGCCTATGAGACATCATAATTGAGTTGGACCAGAAGCGTCACTAAAGTTCTCAGGAAAATATATGGACCAACAAAGGATGAATATGGATGGAGAATACGAACCAACAAGTGCATTGTACAGTCTATCGCAGGATCCCACGCTAGTAGCAGAAAAAAAAGGGCAGGCTACGCTGGGCAGGACACTTAGAGAGAATGCCAAATGACAAAGGCGTGAAGAGGGTGCATCACCAAAACCCCAGAGGAAAACGGCTCAAAGGCAGGACTAGGCTTAGATGGATGGATGATGTTGGAAAATATCTACAACAACTGGGAATCCAAGCATGGAATGGAAAATCATTAGTTAGGACACTCTCAAGGTGGAGTGACATCCTCGCGGTTGTTGAACCCTCACAGGGGATGACATCCTTACAGGGGGGTGACACCGAATGGAAAGTCAAACCTCTTATAATCATCTTATATCTAGCTATTAAATTTCAATTCTTTGATACATATCCTTTTTCGGTGATACTCCACCCCACCCCCACCCCCAATTTACGAGCTCATTCAAAGTCCTACAGACTAATGATATTTCTTTCCCATTACAGAGAAACCATACACGCTAAGGAAATATGGCTTCCAATATTTCATTTCTAAATCTGGAACTCTTTGATTACCGAAGTCACGTTTCTGTTTTGGTTTATAAAAAGACACACGAAACATGACGTCAAACTAAAACGAAGGGGAGGTAAGACGGCACAAAAAAAAAGTCTGTGACATTAATGCACAAATCATTGTAACGGACACCAACTTTCAGTGGATCTGAAACTTTGAATAACTACGCGAGAGATGTGACATAGTTTGAGTGAGGTTTATGTTGTTCACCGTGAAACGACATAGTGACATTGGATTTTTTGTAGGAAGGGGAGATAAATAATCCAAAGACTTGTTTTAGTACCTTTTTTAAAATTCCCTGCAGGTGCACCCCACCCCCTAGGCGTGGCGTCGCTAGGCTTAGTGTCGTCCGAAGGCTACCAATATATTTACCACTCCTTCCACAAGAAAGAACTCTACAGTTGGCCGAAAATGTCACCCTCAATACTTATATATATATATATATATTAATTGCCCTCTGTGGTGAAACGAGCCCACCACACCCTCTCTTACGACATTGTTACTCCATCACCCCCCCAAAAAAAAAACAAAAAAACAAACCAACACCATCAAAGAACAACATACAAACATGAACTACAACAACAAAGAACAACATACAAACATGAACTACAACAACAAAGAACAACATACAAACATGAACTACAACAACCGGCTCTCATTCAAAAATTCCTTTGCAAGTTTCCTCACTAGCATTGTACCCCGTGCTTCTAAAGATTAAGCAGCAAGTGAAGAGATTTGTGTGTAAGATACTGACAAACGCATCGTTTGATCCAGAGAAGTCCTGTCTTAGTTTAATTGACTAATGTTTGTGGAGATTTTAGAAACCTTTCTGGAAACCCAATGTTAAATATTGTTGTTTTTTATTTTTTAATTTATTTTAAACTTTAATGTGTTAAATGTACTGATTTCTTTCTTAAGCAGATAACTGGACCAGCCGTTCGCCACCGGAAATTCGGGTCTTGTTTAGAGCAAGATACATTTAATGAAATCTAACATCTAGCAAAAGGGGATGCGATATCCAAGAGAAATGAGACAGCAAGTGCTTAACGATCACTGACGAATTCCCAAAGGGGAAGTAATTGAGATGAGGCGGAAGTCAGGTTGCGCTAGACCTACTAATTGCACCTCACGACAACATGAAATGACCCAGTTATTGCATAATTATAGAATCTACATTTCGCGACTTTCTAATCTCGTTGTTAAGTAGCTCCACCAAAACAGAACACATCTTAACGCGGGATAAATATAATGTGAATCTAAACTTTTCCTTAACAAATTCTCTTTGACTGGTTGGCCAAACTTAAACATACCCACCCTTGACTGGTTGGCCTAACTTAAACCACTCACCTTTGACTAGTTGGCCTAACTTAAACAACCCACCTTTGACTGGTTGACCAGCCTGTCCAGAGCCGAGTAAAAAGCTTCAAACTGCTGAGTGTTGTACAGGTATTCGGCCATGTCTGCAGGGGTCAACTCTGGTTCAAGGTCATTTTCTTCCCTAGCCTTGGTTTTCTTTGTCTCCTGTTAAAAAAAAAAAAAGGCTCACATTACAATGAAGTTCACGTATTTCTCTGATTCTAATAAAGCGTCGATGTCAACGGAAGTGATGTGGAAGGTAACAGGCAATCAAACTTTCAGAACAGTCGCAGAACACAAAAGATGGCGGCTGGGTCACGGCCCCCACAAATAAAACAAGATTTGCGATCATCGGCATACGACTTCCGTTCAAATAAACACAACCTAATTATTTCTATACTCTTCCAAGGCATCCCCTCCACCGCCCCCAAGGATCGCATCTTTTTTTAACACAGCACATCTCCTAGAGTGCATCCGAGCAAGGTTCATAGGTCACCACAGGCTAGAGATTAGAACTGCTGTTAAAACACGCTCATAATTTTGGGATTTATCTCGCAGTCTCCTGGAACATGTGGACCCGGCGCTCTTTAAATATAAAAAAAAAAATATTGAAAAAAAAAAAAAAGATTCAGGAAATAGAAGGTTCTAAGTTTAAAAAAAAAAAATGTTTTTAATTATTTTGTTTAATGCCGAGTTGTAAAGAAAATATCTTCATCATACTTAAGAGAATAACACAATAAGTTCATGTATATATTAATTATGTATACATAAAAAAAACAACATATGTATTTTGTTTGACTTCATTAGGTAGTCTATAATTAACCGATAAGAAACCAGAGCTAAAAAAAAAAGTGGAGACTTATTTTTACTCAATTGAGCTCTCCTTGAGATCAGGGTTTCCCAAACCTTTTTGTATATTCAGCCCCCATACGTATTTGTTTACCAGAAAGCACCCCGGGCAAACACACAAAATGTACCTATTGCATTTTTAAATAGAAATATAAAAACAAATGTAATCACAAATATCAACTCATCAATCCAGCACACAGCAGAGATAACACATTGCTTCGGCTATAAATAAACACAAACAGGCCCCATTAAAAAAAATGCGGTTGCCGATGATGATCTTAATCAAATAAGTCGCAGGCTTCTATTGAACAGAGTTTCGTCTGTTGACGCTAATGTCATGTGATTTTTCTATGCTTTTGGTGTGGAAGGGAGTGGGGGTGTGTGTGTGTGTGGGCTGTAAAAGTGCATGCTCAATTGTTGATGTATAATACTTTTTTTTTTACTATGTCTGTTGGAAATGTTTAAATGCATGGCAGGATAATAAAACAAATAAATACAACAACAACAACAGCAACACTGACGTAGGATTTTCGTAATAATTTTTTACTTAGAGTTTTCAATTGTATTTTTATTTTTTGAGTTAGAGCGTGTGTGTGAGGGCGGGGGAGGGGAGGCGGCGGCGGGGGGGGGGCGTGGGGGTGGTGTAGTCAGACAAAGACCACATGAATCCAGATACATCTTAACAAATAGATTCAGCTAAGATTCGTTGGTGGCTATCACGAGGTGTCGTTTAGTAGGGCACTCGAATTATATTTTTTCCATGGATGTTTAAACGGGTGATGTGTTTGGTGAGAGGCCTGGCGTCGTCGACAGACGGAAGCATTTTCTGGAACCTTTATTATAAGAAAATGAACGCACTGGAGAAACTTTAAAATTTGATGACGTCATTGTATTTATTTTTAATTTTTTTTTAACGGGACCAAAAAAAAAGAATAACTCGTGACGTCACTTTCTGGAATCAGAGTCGATACCAACTTAGTTCTTGTTTGATTGAGTAGTCACGGCCGATTTAAGGCCCATGGTAGGCCTTAACTAGCCACTTAGGGCTTCGGCCTATTTTCCACCTCAGCTGGTTTCAAAGGAAACCCCGTTGTAGACACTGCCTTCTTCTAAATTAAACCTCACGTTTGAAGAGCTCCCATAGTTAATACATGAGATGGTTATTTCATTATAATCTGCATGACAGTGGAGACAAGCATTACATGATACATATTTAATGCTCCAAGGCTATCAAATATTTAAAGAGGTGACGTCGAGAGTAATTTAGACGCGATGCTCTGACGTTACGCCATCTGAAGTACAACATAAATTTTTTGGCTTTCATCGCGCTAAATCCGGACGCACTTTAATGAGACCCGCGGAGATCGATTGGTTTCAGCTAGGCCGGGGAAACCAGATTTTTTTTTGTAGTGTGCCCGCATTGTGACCAACCAAAAATTATTTTTGGAACATAGTTGGCCTCTGGGCACTTGATTGATGAGTGAGTGGAGGAGGAAGCCGCGAGTCCATTTATGACGAGCGAGTGGGATTGGCTGCATGTATGTGTGTGTATGTGTGTGTGTGTCGCACTTCAATCATAGTAGTGTATATACGTGCGAATGTGCAATATTAATTCATGAAATGTATTAAGGAAATGGAGGTATGCATCAGAAGTCATGGATGGATACCCATGGCTTAACGTGAGCAATGAAATGCTCTTTCATTTCCATTCCTTATTTTTGGTTGTTTAAGTCACACAAAATTCTGTCTAGATCAGCGGTTCTCAGCCTGTGGGTTGCGACCCATTTGGGGGTCGAACGACCATTTGCAACGGGTCGCCTAAGATCATCGTGTGAACCGACCCTAAGTATTAATTTCAATTCTCTTATCCCATGGATTACATTTTCTTTTCTTCCCGTATTCATCAAATTGTCTTGTGTTCCCGAATTCATCAAATTGTCTTGTGTTCCCGAATTCATCAAATTGTCTTGTGTTCCCGAATTCATCGATTTATTCGGTGCTCCTGTATTTATCAATTTCTATTGTGTTCCCATATTTATCAATTGTTGTCTTGTGTATTGGCTGCAATTAATTTGTCCTTTCGTCTCCTCGCATTTATTAATTTGTATTATTGTGTACCCGCATTTATCAATTTGTCTTGAGTCCTCGCATTTATCCATTTGTCTTGAGTCCTCGCATTTATCAATTTGTCTTGTGTCCTCGTATTTATCAATGTGTCTTATCGTGTCCTCGCACCCATCAATCTGTCTTGTGTCCTCGTGTTTATCTTTCGACGGCTTGATCCAGAGGTGAAAAGGACGCCACAGCGCCCGCCACGCGCCGACCCCGATCGGGAGACTGCTTTTTAATTAGCCGGCCCCGAGATAACCGAGGGCTTACAGTCTTCCAGACGAGATACTAAAACGATTTGGGCAACCGACAATAGTCCCCCCCCCCCTGAACACGAGTGATCCATCATCACCAGTGCAGCACACACGCGACTGGATCCTTTGAGAGCTCTCCTCCCAGAAAGTCATTCCGGGCACGGACCCACCAGTCTCCGGCTGTACGCGCGCGCTTATTTGCAGGGACCGTCACTCTGTCGGAAGCAACGTCCTTTTTTCTTTTTCTTTCATAATCGATTCTCTGAAAATAGACATGTGTGGGCGGTATTTTTCTTTTCTTCTTCTTTTAGAATTTTTTTTATATTTTTAATTTCCTGACTATCCCAGATGTCTAGAATTTCCAGTGCTAGCCACCCGCCCGTTGAGAAATTTGCCGAGGCTGTGCCACAAAGAGACGGCTGGATTTAGCTGAAATGCCCAGGCCTTAGTAAGAGATTGTGTAGGTCTTCACGCCTGGTGCACACTGTGCGACTTGTTGTGCATCGTTTTTTTTTTTTTTAAATGCAGGCCAGGACGGTTTAGTATAAATCTATCATTTGCTTTCTGAAGTACAACAGGATGGGGTGGGGGTGGAGAATTTGTGTTGTTGTTTATTTTGTTAAACTGTATAAGAGACGTGAACTTGTTTTTTTTTATCCAGGAAGTCCGGAAGTGGATAATATTACACTGTGCCGATCATCGGCGGTTTCTTTTTCAAAGTGCAAAACAATTTGGAATGTACTATATGTATATACATAGATAAATAATTATTTACGTATATATATATATATATATATATATATATATATATATATATAATATATATATAAGCCAGATACCAGACAATCATCGATCACGAGGTCTCAATAACAACAAGCCACATGACGTTTAAACTGTTCATGGTGAGTCCTCTTATTCTCTAAGCGTGCACTCACAAGTTTTTTTTTTTAAAAAACACGATTTTTTTTAAGTAGTTTAATTTTTTTATTTTTTTTGTTGGAAAAATAAAAAAAAGGGGGGGGGGGTATTATTATTATTATTTTTGTCATGTTTATGAGTTGGAATGTTTGGTTTGTTTAGTGAATGTGTTTTTGGTGTCGAGATTAATTGAGATATGCTTGTTTCTATTTCTTTCAGTTGCCGTCGTTTAGCTCTGCGTGTGAGGTTCAGGTAGGTACAGATTCACACAAGTAACACGGGCTCGAGACATACTTTAAAAGTTGAACTGGTCGTGTCATTTTGTGGAAGGGCTTGTCACAAAGAAGGTCCGATTCTTCGGAAATCCACACAGTAGTTCCTTTAAGCAACCACTACGTCCAAAAATGTTTGAGTGTATCTACTCTCAACTTTGTTTATTTGAAATAAAAAATGAGATTTGGGAATTCAATTGTCCTATATATATATATATATATATATTAAATTTACATATACGATATTTTAGATTACAATAGAAAACATGCCCCATAGCGATGCATGGGTAAAAATTCCTCACGTGGTTAACCGGAAGATAAAAAAACTAAGAGAAGCTAAGCGGGACAGTTCCTTGGTTACGTATAAATACGTACCAGGGGTGGCTGTAAGTACAAATGATGTTGGGCCCAAAAAATCTTATCGTTGGTAGACTTGCAACTTATTTACCCATTGTGTAGTTTGTGGTTGTGAGGGGGCGGTAATTTTTTTTTTGCTTTATTTTTTTACAATCTGCTTTTTTTGGACAACTACAGAGTTAGTTTTTTGGAGGGAGGGCGCCACAAACGTTGGCGCCCCCCGGGGTGGCACCAACCCTAGCTACGTCACTGCTCTTGACTGTCAATCCAGATCTATTACTAGTAAAACATATTTATTTTTAAATATCTTCTGGTCATTTTGACTCATTTGTTGCACTTAAGATTTTTGACAAATAGAAGCCTGCATGATTAAAAAAATAATCATTTCGTTTTATTATACTTTTCGTTCTCCAAGGCAACGTGGCGAAGCCAGTGTATTAAACATTTAGGAGCAAATGTAAAAGTTTAACGATATTTTTTTATAATAGTTTAATAAAAAGAAAAAACTATCACAACGAAACAATTGATGATTTTTTAAAAAAAATTATTCTTATGCATCGCTTGCTGAAAATTTTTAAAACCAGTAATTGTATTAATCCGAGCACCAGACTGTCGGTTCAATTGTTCATCCATTATTTGCGTTATCTCTTTCTTCCACTGATCTATCTCTTCAAACATCAAGCTCCACACGCGTTAATTATAATTATCTATATATTTTAACATCGTAATTCTTTTAACCACACAATCCCTTTATCTAACATATTGCCGCAACTAGGCAAGTGAGCCGAACCTTAAGATGTAAAAAAAAAAAAAAACCAACAACAAAAACCTGCTTGAATCTTAAAGGCCTGTGCGGTAAATTTTGATATAATTTTCACTTAAATTCTTAAAGCATTGCCTTCAAGCAATGTAAATTGAGGACTTATATAAGTAACATGATTACTTTTGTCTCGAATTTTACAACCGCGTATCAAGCCACTGTCTTGTATCACGCATATATCCAATAAAGACACCAGGGCGCCATCCCAGCTATGAATGAATCATAAAAGATATTTTTATAGCCACAACGCGTCACAGTCGTATCGTGTGCAGCTGGCGTTAATCTGGCGTGGGAGGTCCACCGACCAAAATGGCGTCCCTTGCTTGTATTGGAATATTCTCATTGCACCTATTGATTGGGCTATTCTCGGACTTGCTATCCGCAACCCCCTCCCCACCCCCACCACCACCCTCACAATCAGCTCGCGGGTGGCTGCAAAGGTTTGTTCCCGGGCTTCACCATATTGGTTTGTGCTTGGTTTGCGGCCTGCAAGGCTTCATGAATTCAAAGTGTGACGCATTCGGACGGATTATTTCTTTATTTTAGGATCAGGGGTGGTGGAGTGGGGTGTGAAGAGAGCATGCGAGGGGGAAAAGTGTCAAATAAACAACAAAAAACCCCCGTTTAAAATGCAATAAATGTCGAGCGAATGCTGGGACTCATATGGAGTATCACGAAGTAAGAAGATTGGAATGGAGTATCACGAAGTAAGAAGATTGGGAAATAACCCTTGAGAGTTGAGGAGAAAGTCCTTGGACCACTGCGCTGTGAAGAAACATGACGTGATTACAGATGTGGCTAAAAATATGTGAACAAACAAAAACGTAGTAACCGCTGTAATGCAGTTTATTGATTAATATTAAAAGAGGTGGGGGGGGTAAAAATATGATGACCCTAGACAAATAAACCACCCCCCCAAAAACCCTAGAGCGCACACCACAAGAATTTTTTGACATTAAAATAAAGCTATGGACATCATCGTAAATAATTTAATACAGATTAAAGTCTACGTTATAAAAAAAAACAACAACAAAACTCCAATAACCGAACTAGAACAACAAAAATAACAAATAAAAATGTTATCAGCATATAAATACGAGAGAAACAAATTAGGAAATTATTTTCTGCACACGTCAGCACTGTTAAAAGAAAAAAAAAAGCACTATATTTAAACGGAAGTTATGACGCAATATCTTATTTGGCCTCCCGACTTGATATTAGACCACATAATTATTTTATTATTTTTATACACAGTGTCCGGAAAAAAAGGGGAAACTTTTTATAAAGTTGAAAACTAACGGTATATATTTATCTTCAAACAAACTAATTCCATAACTCATTTTAATTCTAACATAGTGTTAACATTTTTTATTATCAAACTATCGTTTATGTTCGAAGCGTCCACCATTATCTTCAATACAGACTTCAACATCAAGATGAGCTCTCCAATGACTTTTTCCTTTTCTTACAGGCATAATGTAGACTTGATCGTCGGCCCTTAATATATAGAAGAAGAAGCGGTAAATGTGAAGAGATATCACCGCGTTTTTTTTACCATGGCCGCCATCTTGGTTGCCGCGACCCGTAAACTTATGTCCTAAATTTATCCCTAAACCCAAAATGAACCTTAAATCTATCCCTAAACCTAACCTGAACCCTAAACTTATCCCTAACCTGGGTTTCGACCCTATCGGAACCAGGGTTTTGACTCTATTGGAACCAGAGTCAAAACACGCACATGACGTCATGGTGATATCTCTTCGCATTAGCCGCAGAAGCTTAACGTTATACCATTTTTAACTCTTTCATTTCGCCATCTAGAAAGATCAGCATTTGAGAATGTTCATTTTTGGAAAGTAATTGAAAATAAATATTTTTGTGATGCAAGAAAATTGAGCATATTTGATAAATGGATAATGTGGTGAGTGAAAATATGGCGACGGCAAAGACATGGACGTAGAATATTTTTTCAGTCCACGGATGAGACGGAAGTAGCGATAGTTAATATGTCAGAGAGATAAAATGACCGGTGAGGGATTTTATCAATCAAATATTTATGAACACAAGTCACAGGGGCCGGTAAATCTTATGTCTGGTCATTCGTCTACCAGAAGCTCATTGACTTTAACGGGTTTTTTTTTTCGGGGGTGTGGGGGGGTGGATGACAACGAAAAGGGACATCTTACATAAGCATCCGGACACGGGCAGCTAACATGAACAGAAAACTTCAATAGCCAACATGAACAGAGAACATGAATATAAAAAATAACAATAACAGCTAACATGAAAAGAAAACACGAAAACGCACACACAAACACATACATAAAGTAACTGCTAAAATGAATAGACTACAACCAATAGTCTACCTGAAGCAGTTTTCGTACAAATCATTTATATCAACTTTTCAATGTCTATCTAAAAATAAAGAAATAACATTATCTCCAATATGTCTGTAACGTCTAGGTAACTGATATATATATATTGTGGAGTGTCCAGACCTGTGGTCAACCCGTAAGGGGTGGGGGGGGGAGTCCCACATCGGTACTGATCAAACAAAGGGTCAATCTTGTCAGACTGCCCGCGACGGGACGGATGGCCTATTTCGCGGTGTGAGATAGGAATGGGATCGGGGCACTGGGAAGAAATCTCTAGGGACGCAGGGCGTATAAAAGGGACAGTTGGATGGGACTAGGAGAACTCAGCCGGTGAGGCTAGTGGACAGATGGGAGACTCCGACGGACAGGAGTAGAGAATAAACGAGAGAAACCGAGAACGAAAGAGATAGAGATGAACCGGGACAGTCGGAGTTGAGTACGTACGACAGAGAGAGAGAGAAAGTGAAGTCAAAGGAGGAGACAAATAAAAGAGTCAATGACTATAACCATCGTTGAGTTGTCAAATTGGTGCAGTACGAGAGACAGAGTGTACAAGGTTGCAATATAGTTATACAAGTACAAGTAATGTGCTGAAGCGGCACTGAGCACGAAGCTCTTTGGCCGACCACTCACGAAGAGTGGCGTCCCCAACCCCGATCCGGCACTTCGTAACCGTTATAACCGAACCGAGGCCGAAGGCCTCCCCGCTGCTAATCAGCGATTGCGTGAAAGCTTGGCTCACGACCCCCCCCCCCCCCCCCACGTAAGATGGGGGTCGTTTGTTCAAATGGGCCCGGAAAACCGACCAAGCTGGGCTGACTAACCACCGACATGCTCCCGCCTCCGCGGCACGAGCGACCAACTCTAACAGTTTCTATCCAAAGTGCCGCAATCAAAGATTGTCGGAAAACGGGGCATAAGCCACCGACAAGACTCTTACTTTCTGGGGGACCTTGACTCCCTCCATTGGCAGCCAGCATATTAGTGTTCTGCGCGCAGTCATACCCAACCCTCCTAATGGGCAAGCGAACAAAGTAGCGTGGCCCCAGGCCCCACCTGCCGGCAACGGACGGCGCAATGACCTCCAGGGACGCCCTGGGACACCCGCACCGCAACGCCTCGGGTTGGTTCCGGACTCCCACCTGACTTTTACCTAAGAACTTTAAGTCTCTTTCCTTGCCGAAGACGAAACCTCGTTCCACCTTGTCCCCCATCTCCCATCGTCTGCATGAGGTACAGCGAGCACGCTGTATCGTGCCTCACTCGGATGGCTTCGTCGTACCTGTCACTGTGTCTTCCCGCCTTGCCACCTCATTTTTCTTTTGAACGCGACACAGGCAGTGCAATATAGTTATAGAATAGAGACGACGAAGGTCCTCTACAATATATATATATATATATATATATATATATATATATCTTTGAGAATCTCAAGAGGGATGAGACTGAGAAGGGGAACACAAAGAAAGCCTGGTGCATCCACGTTTTTTTAAGAAGAAGTGAAACATTGTGGATGAAGGATAACACACTTATGAAAATCCTTCTTGTATTGTAAAGGAGCTTGCTAGCATTGTAAATGATACTTTAAAAAAATATTCTTTACTGTTACTACTGTGAGTACGACAATAAAAAGTGTAGTTAAGAACAGAATTTCATATTTTCATTGCGGAGTCGAGGAACGCGTGTTTGACGCATGTGACGGAGGGAGCCCCGAAATATTGTGTCAGGATCAGAACAATGTATTCACCACAGCCCACAGAAGTTACAGTGTCAGTACATTAATCCATGGCAATCTTAAAACCAAAATTGTCGTTTCGTTGTGTGGTTAAAGAAAATATGCTTCTATTGCTGTGAATACTGTGATGCATTTGAAATGATATTGTCATATGATGGCAGAGCAATATGTTGCTAATATTTTGATATATCGTGGCGTGGATCAAACCGGTGTTGTCAAAATTTGCTGATATTATGTTAATTTAATTATGGGCTGGTATAGTAGTTTAGAGACAATGGGGACATAGGCCAATATCATTTAAAATGGGAACATCAAAAGGTTTCCCGGGCCCATAATCAGCTATCCCACAGCAATACGCCTGTAATAGGGATTATCAAATAAGGTTCCTAGTGCCCATAATCAGCAATCATACAGCAACCCGTGGGTAATAGGGACCATCAATAGGTTTCTGGGGCCCATAATCAGCTTTTCCTACGGCAACCCGTGGGTAATAGGGATCATCAAAAGGTTTCTGGGGCACATAATCAGCTTGCCCATAGCAACCCGCGGGTAATTTTATCGCATACACGACTTACAAAATTTAAGCTTATGCCGGAGAAGAGCACGAGGTAGTGAAATAGGAAAAAGTTAAAGGGAAATCCATTAAAATTGAATACGTTTAACATGGGGGCTTGTCCCTGTGGGCAGCTCTGGTTTATAATAATGTTTTTTTAAACATACTAATTTCATAGGAAGCTTTGTGTTTGAAACTTTTGATAATTAAGAAAAATAAATAAAGTTACAGCCATTGTAATTGTAGCAAGCGACAAAAATTATTTGTAACAGTTCAAATGAGGACATAGTAATTAATCTCGGGTAATGTATTGTTTTTGGTAATTTAATATGAACAGAAAGTTAATTAGATTATGGAAGTCATGCGCAGAGGTACAGCAGGGACGAATGATGAAGACGTGTGAACCAGATGGCTCCTGCCAAAGTCAATAGTTCTATCTCATAAAATCGTATGGTGGATTCGAAGGATTTGAGAGATTTACATGTGTGAAGGAATAAGACAGTATATATTATCTTTTCACCAGCGAGATCTATTATTGCTGTGCATTGTGACAAGTCGGTAAATAAAATATAGTGATGTCAAATCTGGATGTTCTGCCTCGTGTAATTTTTGGAAGATATTGCGATAACTGTGAAAGAAGGGATTAATTAATGAGAATACAGCTACATGTTAAAAACAGCGGCATTGAAATTAATGCTGTTGTTACGTTATTCTTTTACCCTAGTGTTTGCGCGTGTCTTAGCTCTTATTTACTAAATGAATTTTGAGCGCCTGTATTTTAAGCGCCATATAAAATGCGCTCAAGCCTATATTCCGCCCAGCACCTCTGGCAGAGACCAGTACACTTGAGGTAAGTCAAAGTCCCTAAATATCTAAACGCTGCGGAGCCGGAAACAATTTTGAAAATTCTAATGATATTATTTGGAGGACGAGAGAGAGAGAGAGAGAGAGAGAGAGAGAGAGAGAGAGAAACTGGGGTGTTCCGATTATTTGTAGTTTCAGTTTGTATCACCATGGGCAAACCCGTCGTTGAACTTTGGACAACCAGGAGTGTAAACGATACCTAATGATAGATTATAGGAGTCGCGACTTGAGATGAGCTCCTGGCATCAGAATCGAAATCTCAATTACGGAATCGATATTGTATCGACCGAAAGCAAGCCCCAAGACATATATAGCTCCTCTTCCCGGGAATGCAAAAATTGAACGTAAAAAAACAAAACAACAACCACAAAAAAACCCACCCAAACAAAACAACTCATTCTACTTGTTGACCTTTTAACGTTCATTAACGTTTCTAAATATGAGACACGGCTTTTGAAAATAAGTCTGAATATAGATTTACGTCTTTGTGATTGTAAAAAAAAAAAAAGAAAAAAAAGAAGTCATTTCGGAAAAAAAAAAAAAAAAAAAAAAAAAGCAACAACCAATAGAGAAAAATAACATGGCCTCGTATAATAGAACTTGTACTATTAGAAATTGATTAAAAACTCTGATTAAATGGGATTTGATGCCGAGTTATTTTCCCTGGGAGAGTAATGACGCCGCGTGACGTCATATCCGCGTGACCCGTTCGATGCGCTCAGTGTAAAGCCTCTGATTAATTGGGGGCTGTTGTGTTTACAATAGGTAAATTTGGACCAGCACCGAGTGGAAAAAAATAAAAAGTGTGGTGGGGAGAGTGGTCTTTTTTGTTCAAATGAGTCCGATAGAGGGGGTTGAGGGGGGAGGGGAGGGATTGGTATGGTTGGCTGGTCACATTGAAAGGTCAGGAAGATCTTGTTGTTCCCATGGGTTTGCTAGTCAGGTAACAAATTGTCATCCTAGATAACACGCTAAAAATAGGCATGACGTAACACATCAGTGCACACCAGTTCCGATGCGATGTGACGCGAATAATTGCTGAAACGTGAAGATTGGTGTTTCGAGAATGATGTGTTGTGACCACGTCATATGAATCAATTTTGTTTTCTCCCTTTAAAACCCACATTACGGGGACTGGTTCATGATACATGTACACGGAGTGTTTGAGCTGACGTTAGCCGTATTGGGTGAAACTTTTAAGTCAAGACTCACAATGTAGAATACCGGGTACATATTATCATAACGATTTAGCAACATACAGCAGTGCGTGTCTATAAGCTCTAACAGCAGCGTATCCCGCGTTCTATCCTTAAATTGTAGTAATGCGATTTCGTTTTTCATGAGTGGTGAGGCATCGGTAATGATGAAGGATGTTGTGAAAAAATGTTTTTTTGACAGATGTGTTCCTGCGATTGTGAAGGGCTGAAGAAGGCATCTATAGGGCCATAGGAAATGCCTGGATCTGGAGATCCGAATGGTCCAAGGAAAGTGTTTGGGATGTGTAAAGGTTCAACGAGATGGCACGTGTTGTTTGTGAGTCATCGGGATTTCCCCGAGACACAACTTACACATAACTAGTCAAAAGATGCGGACCTGCACTGGGTCGTACGGCGCTCCAATTGAACGCCAATTCAGACATGTTTGCTCTTTAAAACAAAAAATGGGGTTATGGCTCTGGATATCAATTCTTCCCAGACTGCTCTAAAAGTTTCCTATATTGCCAACATGACGCCCCGAGAAAGTAAATACCACCGAAAGCGGCGACTCTGCCAGTTAAACGTTAAGATGGGAACCCCCCAAATGATTGTTTACTATTATATAGGTTAATTTTTGTCTGTTATTTAGAACCACCAGGCTCTCTTTAATTTAATTATGTAAGGTGTTCGTGTTAGGGAATTAGAACCTCATTTTTACTATAATATTATGGTGCTCTTGTTGCCAGCTGGCACTTAACTAATGATATCACACAAATTCTGACCACCACCGCAATTAGCCTCATGGAACCTGGGTGTCATGTTATCGAAATTAGAGAACCCACGAGTTACTATTGATTGGGGAGTGACGTCGCACAAACTTTTGACGCGCGTCTCGAGTCAGTTGCCTAGTTTAAACTACTAGTTACCCGATGTCAAAAACTGACTCAGATGAGCAGTCGGTACATTTTAATTTAATAAGCCACAATCACACACGGAACATGATATCACCTACCCCACCCCACAACCACCAAAAGAAAAAGAACAAACATCGCTCAAGTCTTGAAATAAGAGGGCATCATGAAATAAGAGGGTATCATGAAATAAGAGGGTATTGTGAAATAAGAGGGTTGCACGAAATAAGAGATTATTATGAAATACGAGGGTATCATGAAATAAGAGGGTATTACGAAATAAGAGGGTCGCATGAAATAAGAGGGTATTATGAAATAAGAGGGTTTCATGAAATAAGAGGGTCGCATGAAATAAGAGGGTATCATGAAATAAGAGGGTCGCATGAAATAAGAGGGTATTATGAAATACGAGTGTATTATGAAATAAGAGGGTATCATGAAATAAGAGGGTATTATTATAATGAAATTAGAGGGTATCATGAAATAAGAGGGTATTATGAAATAACAGAGTATCATGAAATAAGAGGGTATCATGAAATAAGAGGGTATCATGAAATAAGAGGGTATCATGAAATAAGAGGGTATCATGAAATAAGAGGGTATCATGAAATAAGAGGGTATTATGAAATAAGAGGGTTTTATGAAATAAGAGGGTATCAGGAAATAAGAGGGTATCATGAAATAAGAGGGGATCAGGAAATAAGAGAGTATCATGAAATAAGAGGGTATCATGAAATAAGAGGGTATCATGAAATAAGAGGGTATCAGGAAATAAGAGGGTATCAGGAAATAAGAGAGTATCATGAAATAAGAGGGTATCATGAAATAAGAGGGTATTAGGAAATAAGAGGGTATCATGAAATAAGAGGGTATCATGAAATAAGAGAGTAGTATGAAATAAGAGCGTATTCGGCGTTTATAAATTTAAATTATTATTAAATTGTTTGTTTGTTCGATGACGTTGGCTTTAGGCAGACACTTTCGTTTTTTTATGTATTGTCACAAGAGGCGTAGCAACGGCTTGGCATTGGGGCAGTTGCCAAGGGCGCCGGCCTGCGCCAGTTCAAAAGGGCGCCGCTAAATCTCTAATTTTAAATTTTCTATTATTTAAAAAATAAATTAGCCAAGGGCGCCAAAAACCCAGTTACGCCTCTGATTGTCACTGATCACGTGTTCCTTTTGCTGCGTGGATACTTCAAAGCAATCAAGTTCTAGGCCACCATCACGCAAAAAGTGTCAGCTGTAGTCATTCAAACGCTATTAACGAAACCAAATAAACCCACAGAAATGATTCCATTCATAGCACAAGAATCGTCTTCAGCTTGCAATCGATTAAAATTTGAGTAATAATGATAAATTAAAAAAAATATATTGAATTGAGATCCCCCGTCCCTTTTCAAATCAAACCGTCCAAACCGGTGGTCTTTCAATTCAGTTTCGACCGAAATAGCTTTAAATTAACATTGGATATAGGGCACTGACGCGCTGCCAATTAGAGGAAGGAAAAAAAAAATTAGCAATTAATAAACTGGTTTGAAAATTCAGCTGTACGTTTTTAGTACAAGAACCCATACATAAAAAAAAAACGAAAAAGAAAACCAATTAAATGGTCGTTAGTTCTTACTGAACGATTTTGCGTTTGTGTGTGGGAATATTTAATTAAAACTTGTATGGTAATTTATTTATTTGAAAAGATTTGAAAATGAATATTTTTCCCCCACCGTTTCGTTTGAAACAACAACAAACAAAACAACAACTGTGCTGTTTCACTGTGGTTCTCAATCTTTCGAGGTGCCCTAGCATAAATCACCGACTTAAATGCTCATAGGCAGATTATGGCCTTGAAAGAATAATTGCGTTCAGGCGAATTATGGATTTAAATGAAATGTCATATGGAAATGTCATAAGGGAAATGATGGCTTTCGGTGATATAAAAAAAATGCAGCACTGCAGAAAAGGATTGTTTGACAATAACTTGACACACAAGAAAAAGACTAGATGAAATCATAAGAGAACTAATTGTATGTATCTATCTTATCCTTTGTGTCTCAAACGAGTCCATCGTGATGAATGTTGCTGCCAACAATGCAGATTTTTTTGGCGCCTCTTTTTTGTTTGAAGTTACTTGGATTTACTTAAAAGTAGCATGTAACAGTGTCAGCGGCCCATTTTATCGAACAATGTATTAACTTGATTACAATCTGCATTAAGTACCTTAGATGAAAAAACAACAACAACAACACAACAAAAAAAACTCTAGTTAAAGAAGCGATATTGATTGCAAATAAATTTAACATCATTTATATTACCTTCGCTTTTGTTCGCGTGTTTCTTTGTAACGCAAAAAAAAAAATAATAATTCAGAAGGCTACTTGACCCACTTCCTGTCATCCTACCGAGCTGAGACTTGGCTGTCAGACTTGTTTCAGCCCCACCCCCCACCCGCAACCCCCACAAGATACATAGTTCATGTCTTTCAAAATACTTGTTGGCGCCGAAGATTTAAAAAAAAGATAATACAGTTTATCAGCTATTCAAATTTTTTTTTTTTTAAACGGATTTGCTCCCTCAACAAAAGCAATTGCAGTAATAGAATATATTTTTTGAAGGAGAAAAATGGAGGAAATATGGAAAGCGTTTTTTCGCCACACTTTTACCCATTTGCATAACCTCTTCTTAATAAATGATAAATCCCGTACAACTACATCAATGCAAGAAGAAATATCATATAAAGGATTTATACGCAAAACTTTGTTTTTTAGGGTTATATATATAGATATACATACATCATATATATAGCATGTAATGTGAAGCATTACATTAAAAATAATAATAAACAATCATACCCCATAATGTCAAATATTTTGTTGCACGTCGAAGGCACAAAGAAGGTAATTCATTCCGCCATAGGCTCCGCCCACTTGCACGTCAATAAATCTTGTTTCACCCCATCTCCACCCTCATCATCCCCCTATCCGCGACCTGTTGTTTAATACATCAGATTCTTAATATGAACTTCGAAGGCTTCGTGTGAGCGGACAAGTCCCCGGGATGAAATGAATAACTGTCAGATTTTTAGGAAATCACAGAAGGGAATCAACAGACTATTTGACATTGCCCTATTTCGTCTGGGCGAACCTCTAAGCTTTTTGACGGCTTGGGGGGCAGGAGCGTACGACTGAGAGAGGGGTCGTCCACTACGGACGGAACTTTTTTTCTTTATATCCAGGGACGGCACTTTTTTTCTGAATGTGCAGGGGCAGAATTTTCACCTAATGGTCGATCTGTTTCCGTGCAGGGGCAGAATTTTCACCTAATGGTCGATCTGTTTCCATGGAGTTTTTTTTTGTGGGAGGGTGGGGGGAGCACAATTTTCGTCCAAATCCCGGTCGCAACTAACCCTAGCTACGCCACTGCTTGGATGCTCCCTGTTGAAGTATTACGCCACAAGTCACAATAATAAAAATAAAGTGTGTAGATATGTAGATGGTTAAAACATATCTAATATATTTACCTTTTCTATAAATCTACATTCAAACAGTCTTGACATTGTGTTTTTGAGGCTGAAAGAAAGCTGAAGTAGGGCCCATAGACTATACTATGTCAAGACAATATGACAAGATTGCAATGTCATATTTACCCCCCCCCCCCCACACCTTTCCCCCCTTTTCTAACAACAGATCCCGTTTCAATCAGCTGTCTACGCTGTACAATTTAAAAAGATGCCTTATATATACAAGAAACTGTGATGACTGACCAACATACATCTCTAGACTGACCAACATACATCTCTAGGCTGACCAACATACATCTCGAGGCTGACCAACATACACCTCGAGACTGAGCAACATACATCTCAGTCTGACCAGCATGCATCTCAAGTTGACCAACATGCATCTCAAGTTGACCAACATACATCTCGAGGCTGACCAACATACATCTCAAGTTGACCAACATACATCTCGATACTGACCAACATACATCTCAGTCTGACCAACATGCATCTCAAGTTGACCAACATGCATCTCAAGTTGACCAACATGCATCTCGAGGCTGAGCAACATACATCTCGAGGCTGACCAACATACATCTCAAGTTGACCAACATACATCTTGAGGCTGACCAACATACATCTCAAGTTGACCAACATGCATCTCGAGGCTGACCAACATACATCTCGAGGCTGACCAACATACATCTCAAGTTGACCAACATACATCTCAAGGCTGTCCAAAGCTCGTCTCAATATAACTATAAAATGGCCCTTAATGTTTTCAGACGATAGCCCAAGATGCTGGAAGATTGCTATAGCACACCATATCAAAAGTTGGTGGTCTGCAGACCATCCTTAGAACCCTCTGGTTTTTAGACGATCCCCCCAAACGAGGAGCAGAGACACCGATTGACGGCGTCGAATGCTCCAGGGCATTGCAGTTGCTTGTTTGATGATGACCTGGCCACGTCTGCCGGGAATATACCATCAACCTTGACTTCTTAGAGCAGCACACCGCTTGACAACTGTCGAATGCTGCAGGGCATTACAGTTGCTTGTTTGAAGATGACCTGGCCACGTCTGCCGAGAATATACCATCAACCTTGACTTCTTAGAGCAGCACACCGATTGACGGCGCATGGGGAAAACTTCAGCAACGAGCGTCCCACTGACACCTCGCGCGAGAACACTAACAAGAAAGATGTACATAATAGAAATATAACCTTGCGCGGGGGGGGGGGGGGGGGAGGGGGTGGTGGCAGCTCTCATAGAATCGGCCGTAAAAAAACGACCGTAAAAAAAACGGACGAAAAAAACGGACGAAAAAAATAGTCGGTGGAGAGAGATGAATGAAATGAATAATTTTTTTTTTTTTTTTTTAAAAAGGACCATAATAAATATGGCCAGAGTCAGGAGAGGAAAAAAAACCCAACTATTAATGTTCCCCGCCAGTGTGTACTGACGTGTTTTAGAAATCCAAACCCCCCCGGGGGTGAGTTCACATGCAAACATGTCATGACAAGCATTAGCACATCAATCGTTATTACAGCGATCACGGGAGCATTTGTTGTGCAGAGCCTGTTGGCAGGCGTTGGCAGGCTGGAGGGAGACCAGGGTTACGGCTCAGGATGAGCTGTGCTGTTTCACGGATGGATGACAGGACCGCCGTGAATATATTAATTAGGGGTGTGATAAAGTGTGACTTTTAGAAATGGGTACAGGGAGGTGCGTTGCCAATGTAGTGCCAACTTCAGAAATATTCACAGAGGCGGAAAACTATACGGGGAACAAATGATCTCGTGGGCCGTACGAGGCTAGCGGGCCGGACGTTCCCAAAACCCTTCTTTAAAGCAACCCCCTTTGTTTCAGATGAGCAGTAGAAACTGTGGGGTTGGAGTAAGATTTGAGGAGAAAAAAAAATGAATTCGTGACAGCAAAATTACGAACACACTCAATCCAGCTCACAGGCAGCAAATGAAATTTTTAACCATTTAAAAAAAAATCCTTAACAAACAAAACAAAACAAAATCCAAACATGGCATATTGAGCCACGTTTAACATAAACAAAAACTAGAAGCGACAAATTCCAAATATGGTTGTAAAAAAAATAATGAATGATAGAATCAAATTAAAAAAATTAGTAGACCCCCATTCCCAGAGTCGTGTGTAGAGAACTTCCCCCTCTTCGGGATATTCAAAGGTTTACTGGGTATGAGCGTTTATTATTATTATTATTATTATTATTATTAAATTATTTTAATTTTTTATTTACAAATGCTCTTGTCACCATTTTTACTTGTGGCTGCGAGCATTGGGCGGGTGTGGGGTGGGGGGGGAGTGAGGGAGTCCTAGTTGGGATTCTTTTAAAGTGAGTTACTTAAATTCCTGTTCCTTTCAGTCCCTTTCAGCCACCCTCCCCCTTTTTTTGCTCGATTTTACACTTTATAAAGGATTTATAGGAAAAACTTTGTTTTTTTTGGATCGTTTAAAAAAAACCAAACTTTCTTGTATTTAATCAATGTGTCCGCGAAAACGGAAACACTTTGGTTTTATCTCGCGCATCAATCTTCACAGTGCTGCACAGACGGCAGCACTATTTACTACGGTTTCACTAATTTGAAAAACAACAAACGATCCTACTGTAATACCAATGACTTATAACAGGTCTTGTCAGTCACAAGAAAATTCATCGCTAGTTTCATGAGTGTTTATTTCCGGTCAACTCTATTTCAAGTAAAGACAATCTTTGTTTTAAACATTAAAAAAAAAAAGAAATAAAAAAAAAAAGAAGCAAAGAAAAAACGAAACAAAACAAAGCAAGTTCTTATTTTAATAGTTCTTTTTTCTTCAGAGAACTCACCACACCCACCCCAAGAAGGACACGGTGGGCTCGAATACAAGAATAGACCAGCGGAGAGGCTATTTTCTACTTGGTCAATTTACTTTTATGGATACTTTAATTAAATCAAATTTTTTTTTTTTCAACAAGAATATCATTTGAAAGGAAACTTCAAGGATTCACTTTAACTCCGCTGAGCGTTAAGAATTCTATTTTAATCCACGAAGCCATCGTTCAAGATAATAAAGAGTGCCGGAAGCATTTTTTCGACCATTGCTCTATTATTGTTTTAAGGACTCCACATTATATATATATATATATTTTTTTGTAGTACAACTTAAAGGCGAAATCGATCATTTAATTTTTGTCCAAGCTGAGAGAATCTGCTAGAGCTGCTGGACACGTGCAAAACCCCGCTGAACGTATCTGGCTTGGACAGGTCGTGCTAATACGTCAGTACGACCTTATTACGTACTTGGTACTATGTCAGCGGTTTAATGTAGTCCGTGTTCCGCTTAATGGGTTGTCCATAAAGTAGGTCACGCTATTCTTAACATTTTAGCACCTTTCACCCTGTAACTGTCTGTCACAAATCTGGGACCCCCCCCCACTACACCCCTTAAAAAAAGCAAGTCACAATTAAAAAAAAATGTTTACAAAATTAACAACTAATTAATATTGAATTTAAAAAAGGAATTTACTATAAAAAACGACACTTTTAGGTATTAAGTGAATCTTCTGTCAGATCACATCCAGCACAGCATAAAGCTACACACCACTGTCAATTTCAGCTTTTACACTTATGATACAAAAAAATAGTGACGTCAAATATGATTTAACTACCCCCCCCTCAACCACCACCACTTTTTTGTGTCACAAACTTTCACACACTTTCTTAGACTCCCTCCTCTACCCCTCCCGGGAATAACGTCAGGTACTTTATGGACGACCCCCGTTGACCCAATTATGTTTAACCTTTTTTTTTTTTTTTAAAAAATGACATCTTTATGTCACGAAACAATTTTGGCCGGGCATCTCCTTCCGCTTGGCTGACCTTTGACCCCCGGGGGCAGCAGTAAACCAGCCCAGCAGAAAGAAAGAACTAATTGTGAAACACGATACAGCCACGTTTTAATGAACACAGAAGAAGAGCGAATCGAATATCCCGGGGGCGCCACGCCCCAGCTCATAAATAATATCTACAATGAAGTTGAATTTGGCGGATTTTATTATCAGATCAGCCCCCAAAACGAGCCATAAATTTGACCCTATAAATATTTATTGCTTTTCGCGACCAGGGGGGAAGCGGGGTTTGGGGGGGGGGGGGATGATTCTTGGGCGATTTTATTTCCCCAGCAATGTTTTTTTTTTCTTTTTTTTTCTAACACCCCCCCCCTCCCGCCAGCCCCTCTTTATATAAAGCCCCCAGGTCTGCTGTTCTCAATCTCCAAAGACTCCACTAGATACATGGTAATTTCTCTTTAATTCTGGAAAGGCTTTCTACAGCCTAAGAAAAAAAAAAAAGAGAATTAACTGATCCATTTCAATTTGTAGAACACGTGACCACATGTTTAAAACACGTGACCACATGGTTAAAACACGTGACCACATGGTTAAAACAAGTGACCACATGGTTAAAACACGTGACCACATGATTAAAACACGTGACCACATGGTTAAAACACGTGACCACATGGTTAAAACACGTGACCACATGGTTAAAACACTTGACCAAATGGTTAAAACACGTGACCACATGGTTAAAACACGTGATCACATAGTTGTACCAAAATTAAGATACCATCTTCAAATAACTAGTTCCTTTATGTTAACGTGTAAAACACTTAACTACGTATATATAGTTCTAACAATATTAAGACACCATCTTCAAATAACTAGTTCCCTTATGTCAACTTGTAAAAACAAACACTTGACTACGTATATATAGTTCAAACCATATTAAGATACCTTCTTCAAATAACTATTTACATTATGATCTAATGACATGACGTGATCTTCTTAGTCTCTAAACGTATTAAATAACTCTCGTTCTTTCTTAAACTAATTTATAATTAGTCTCTTAAACTGTAAGTAAAATTGAGATTTCTTCTAATCTCATACTTAATTATTTCTATTTTCTCTAAAGAAGATCACATCTTTTTGGACACATCTGCTAGGAAAACAACAAAAATGTAAGGTTTTTTTTTATCGCCCCTCTATTCCAACCACCCAGGCTGATCCTCCAACCTCCCCCAACACCTCATTTCCTTCCTAAACCCCCAATAAGATGAGCCCACATCTTACTCGCCACCTTCAAAACCTAACTTTCCTAAATAAATTAAAACTAAACTTTCACTCTAGATTTCCATCTTCTCCATAACTAGATTGGCGCCCCGGGGAATCCTGCCCACATTCTCTGCCCCTACTTAGCTACGCCTCTGCTCCATAAATATAACCCTCTTTCCAAAACTTTAAATTCATCTTCGATCTCCGTTTTCAGCAATCCTTTCCAATCCTCAACCAACAAAATACCCCCCCCCTCCTCCTCACCTTCCACCCAACACTTCTTCCCCCAACCTTCCCATGAATCTTCTACCTTAGATTTCCACCCAACCACAACCTCGTCACCGCCAAAACAATTCTACCTTCTAGAAATTTCTCTCCCACCCGAAATAAGTTAAGGTAAAAGAAGCCCCCCACCCCCCTCAAAAGCCCACTCTGACAACTGCAACCCCATTATCACCACTATCCCTCGTCATCTCCACATCCGGGCATACAAACATTTTTTTTTATCTCTACCTCCCAAATCGCCCACGCATCATCATCGATCCATCCTCCCTGCCACACCCTCTACCCACCACCCTCGACCTTTCTTCGGTTACATTGTTACAATCTCTTAACCTTTGACACACTGTGCCAAAAAGACGGCCCAATCTCCGTTGGTCTTTTAGATTGTTCTGATTGTTTCCATTCCTGGACTCGGGGAGACCTTCTTAAAACACGAAGGGTTTGGGGTGGGTGGGTATTTTGGGGCTTGGGTGGGGGGGGGGAAGGAGGACAAAAGGCACTGTCAGTGCTGGTCCCCGTTGACGAATCTCGACATAGGACTCATTGTAGAGCTCACGTGTTCTCTATAGGTCGGGAGGTAATTGGAGGGCTGTATTTCGTTAAGGCTAACAAAAAATGGTGACGACATGGAAGACGACGTTGTCACGTGGTTTTGGAAAAGAGAGAAAATGGGAAAAAGCCCGGGGGGAGAGGGATGGAAGGAGGAGTCAAAATTGTGTCTTCTAGGGATGGTCCACATGCAATTAAAAATGAAGCACTCCGTGCCCAGCTGCTCTATTATTCCAGACAAATTGGAACACCGTTTCTCACCCACACTCCACAGCAGTGATAAAGGTTAGTTTTTTTTTTATTCTTTCTCAAATTGAATTATTCAGCTTCCCAAGTAAGATGCAAAGTAGCTGCGGGGAAATCCAAACTTAAGGTCTTAAAAAAACACACACACAACCAGGCCAGTGTTCAAAATGATGAGGTGGGGGTGGTGATGGTGATGATGGGGGGGGGGCGGGGGATATTTAGAGGCGGAGCTAAAGGGGACAGAGCTGGAGGGGTGTCCCCTGGCGCCAGACTAGTGGTGGGCGCCTAAACGGAATTAATGTTTTTTAAATGATTATGTCCTGGGATTATTCTGCTGATGTAATCATTTTTTTCCCCGGACCTCTGAGGCAAGGAGACATATCATCAAATGGGCCATGTCATTGCGATATTTTGAAACTATTACATGTACAAACTTGCCGCCAGAAATAAGGTCTAACCTCAAATGCAAATTATTATTATTATTATTTGTTGTCTTATATAGCGCGGTACCCCAGCCTAGGGCTAGGCTCACCGCGCTGTACATACACGTATTAAAAAAGAGACATAATGGTGACAATAACATAAAATACACATATATAATAAAGAACAGATGTATAGAGACAAAACAAAATCTGGTGCATATTCACCTCATCCACACCAGAACTTTTACATGACAAATGTGCCACATTATATGTAGTCTCTCTTCGTGTAATTAAGAACCACACCAGATAAGTTTCACTCGAACACGCAAGGGTCAGTCTTTTCTTTAAAATGTTCACCCCCCCCAACCCCTCCCCGTTTCCCAACTTGTCATTAACGCGAAAGAGATGAAATAAGAGAAAGAAGAGATGAAATAAGAGAAAGAAAAGATGAAATAAGAGAAAGAAAAGATGAAATAAGACAAACAAGAGATAAACTAAGAGAAACAAGAGATGAAACAAGAGAAACAAGAGATGAAATAAGAGAAAGAAAAGATGAAATAAGAGAAAGAAAAGATGAAATAAGACAAACAAGAGATAAACTAAGAGAAACAAGAGATGAAACAAGAGAAACAAGAGATGAACTAAGAGAAACAAGAGATGAAATAAGAGAAACGCCTACGGTCTCAGCTCGCGGTTCAACAAGTTCAACGTGAAAGTATGACGTCACGACAGAGGAGCTCTTATCACAAGATCCAAGAGAGAGAGAGAGAGAGGATCATGCACATTCTGGCAGTTCTAAGAACATAAATCATTAACGAATACTACGTCAACTTTTTTAATCTATAATTAAACATGACGATATAGTTTCAATTTTTGGCTTCTGAAAATTGAGAAATACAAAATCTACATGAATCCTTATAGAGATCAATTTGATAAAACACTTTGAGAAAACACATTTCAAGATACCAAGCAGTGGACTATATCTCTATGGTCAATGGGATGCGGGTACAACCGACCTTAACTTGGGTTGTACGGCTCATGCTAACGACGGATGATGGTACAACCCACTATAACTGGATTGTACAGCTCATGCTAACGACGGATGATGGTACAACCCACTATAACTGGATTGTACAGCTCATGCTAACGACGGATGATGGTACAACCCACTATAACTGGATTGTACAGCTCATGCTAACGACGGATGATGGTACAACCCACTATAACTGGATTGTACAGCTTATGCTAACTTCGTTTTTTAAAAGATGGTTCTTTCTCCAAAGGTATCTTGCAAAAAAAGTTTGATAAAAAAAAATGTTGGTTTGTTATCCAGTTCCTAAGCATGGTCTGCTTGTTAAACTATTACACAACGCAGTATAAGAGACCCGTAAACGATATCGGATATTCCCAATGACGCCATCTTTTGTCCACAAGACATGAATATGTTGATTGTATGCAAATTTACATTGCGTAAGACAACTTTCTTTTGGTCATGAATTCGCTTATGTGTGGGTGTGGGTGTGGGGGAGGGGGGCGACTTAAAAAAAACAACAAGCAAACGGCAAGCCATTAAGAATGGAGATAGCGTGGGATGGAGAGATCCTGGGCAAGCTTCGAAAGAAAATCAACAGAAGTTCAATAGAAGGGGGATAACTCTAAGGTCAGGACAACCTGACACTCGAGGGTTTTCCCCTCCACTTAAGGGATTTGAATTTTGGGGCTCAGATTTGGCATCTTGAATTCAACAATTTCTGAATCTGCAAGGTTCGCTAAAAGTTGACAATTTCAGTTTCTTTGGGTAAGATGAAAAGGTAATTATAATTTCAACAATAATGAATATTCATACGTACCCATAGATAAAGAAATAAAACTTACTAATAGGATAGGTTGAAGTATACTATCATACATTGTCAAAATATTTGCATTGATTTTATAGGAAAAAAAACAGTCATTTTAATTTTTTGAGTTAAATTAAAAAATAACAATATTTAAACCAATAACACATTTTTGAGGTAGGGATTTTACGGGTAATATACTTCAGAACCCCCCCCCCCCTCCGCCGCCCCAAACCATTTCCTAAAGCTTGACATATTCCATGAAAGAAAACTCAGTTTTGTTGCCTATACCCATTGATCAATTTGTCCGAACCTAAATTGTTTATTTATAAGCTTAAATTTTCTTTAGCGACTTTATTTATAGAATTGAAAATATCCTCTGAAAGGTTAAATTTTAATCAGGAGTAAAATTTCAAATACGGTCACCATGGGGGCATGCGCTCTTCGGCCTTTTCTGTTGTCGTTGGTGTAATTTATATACAGTAACAAAGCATGTCAACAATGTTTACGTATAATAATAAAAAAAACAACAAAAAAAAACTACCCGCCAGACGGCTCGATGGATGGCCACATTTTCGCTCATTAAACATCAGGACAATTTATGACGTCAACATTTATCTCTTCTAGCCATTACGTTTTGTGTTTTTCGAACTTAGATGGAATTTTTCTTCTTCTTATATAAATCCACAGCTTTATCTCTTGTGAGCTAACGAATGGATGAACCTGAACTATACTAGGTCAATAGTGTTCAGGAAAGCGAAACCAAAACAATTTCAGTGCCTCGTCTGATATAGGAGACTGCAACTTTCCTTGTCACCCAGAGTTATCGATCATACCGGGGAGTACAAAGAAAGTACAAAGATGGCTGCTCACATGGCGAAAACAGCATTTAAGACCTGACGACTTGAAGAAATTAAGAAATTTGTACGGGAATTGCATCTGCCGGTATCTGGAAATAAAGCAGAATTTGTAGATCGGGCACGCGGCTGTGTAGCGTTGTGAATTTGTGGGGGAAAAAACGTATGTCTCTGAGACATTTTTCTAATTTCTAGGCGAAAAAGATTAACAAGGAAGTTGCAGTCCCCTATATGGCCGCCAACACAGAATTCCCTTTCATATCTTATGGCAGAATAATTTCGTCTTCAACGTGCAATGTTTAAAAAAAATGTTTTTAATGTGCAGAATACAAAATTACGGATCAGCACAGCATCGTGGATACCTTTTCCCCAGCAGTCGTTAAGGATTTGTCACGCAGCTGCCGATCAAAGTGCTTCGGAAATAATTTTCCATGCCACTTGGCCTTGACCTGTGACCTTTGTCGTTTCATTTCGGTTGTCACTGATTTCTAGAAAGTCTTTAAATGAAAAGCACGCACACACAGACACACAATTCTCAAAAATCGGGTGGAAATTGATCAGACAGAATATATATATATATATATATTTTTACACGTGGCTTCTTTTACAAAAATATATTCCGACCGATGCCTCTACCGATCTGTCAAGAATGGAGTTTATAGTAAATTAGTGTTTGGTTGTGTTGTCTAGGGGTATGATTAACCAGCTCACAAGAATAGCAACAGTAGACTCAGAGTGCGTCCAATATTAATCTTTACACTTTATTTTAACTGCACAATCGACCCACGCTCATTACAACGACAAGTGTAACACTATTCACCCAATTAGAGCGGTACGCCTCGCTAACAAGCTTAGCCAAAAAAGACGTCATCCTAATGCAGCGGTTCTCAACCTTCTTAATGCCGCGATCCTTTAATACAGTCCCTCACGTTGTGGCGACCCCCAGTCATATAAATTATTTTTGTTTCTACTTTATAACTGTAGATTATATGTGTTTTCAGATGGTCTTAGGCGACCCCTGGGAAAGGGTCATGCGTCCCTCAAAGGGGTCGCGACACACAGGTTGAAAACCGCTGTCCTAACGGGATCACTGGACAACACTTTCCTTTCACTCTCTGAGTCGTTCTGCCGTGCACCAACGCGACCAAAACGCGCGTACCTTTCGCTCGCATGAGTTCATACGCCAGCCACCCTTTCCCATTCACGCCTGGACTACTTTCATAAATTAGCTACGTTAACTAAAATCATCAGGGATTCTCACCTCGTCACGATCGCTCTACCGATCCCTCTTAAATTTTTATAGTGATTAAAAGATTAATTTTATTTTTTTATTTGTCGCAGCTCAAATAAAAAATACGTCTTCGATTTCAGGGATAAATAATTAGTGAGGGAGAAAACAAATATCTTTTAAATAGTGCCCCCCACCTGGATCAACCCCCAGCCCCCCCCCCCCTTTCCCCCCTCACCTCGAAAAATGGTGAAACTAACCAATAAAGTAGTCAACAGTTTTCGATGCAGACAGTGTGGGTCCACACATTTCCTGTCATTTTATTTGGAAGCCACGAAAGAAAATCCCCCCCCCCCCCCCGTTACTGGTGTGTGGGTCCCCAGGGAGGTACGACCATTTGGAACAACAACGCAATTTTATTTTTTTTCGGAGAACGGTTCGGTTCGTTCCCTTGTCATATTATCATTTGTGCTGTGATGATTTGGCAAGGTAAACATGAATTCGAGGACGATGCCTGGAATTACAGGAAGGAAAGAAATTATACAGATGGAATTTATACTTTATAATGTAAGCCTACACACACACACACACACACACATATATATATATATATATATATATATATGCATATTAAAAATTAGGTCTAACTTAATTGGCCCTACTAAACTTATTGGTATCGAGTTAAGAAACAAACAAAAAGAATTTTTTTCGGAATCAAACAGTAAAGAAAAAAGAAACATTGGTGGACATACAAGTGCAAGGTAGTTTGTTTTACACGAATGTGGACGTACCCCCACCCATGCACTTCTTGTCAATGCTGTTCATGACGCCATTACCTTTAATGTGTTTTGTGAACGAGCTTTCGACCATAATATCAGCATGCCACGACCAGCAGCACGCTCAGAATGGAATCACGCTGTGCTAACTATTTATCAATAGTCCTACTATGAAGCAGCGGCATCATTCTCACTTCAATTTTTTATATATATATATATTTTTTTTTTACAAATTACGTTTGTTTTCTAATAAAACTACAGTTTTGATGAGCTTATTAAAAAAAAACAACAAAAAAAAAAAAAAAAAACCAACAGCAAATCAACAACAACTCATAAAAAATCCGCTGAAATAATAATTACTAGATATAGCCCGCCAAACATTGGCGGCAGCATTGCGTGAAATTACCATCTACTAAAGTTAACTTGACCAAACATGAACTCAAGCTACACTGCTAACCCCCCCCCCCCCCCCCATGATACGTCGCTGCATACTTTTAAACCGAATATTTTTTGCACCATTCTTAAACTGAGACGATGTCATATTCCGAAAAGGAAATATTACGCGCCAAACGCAGTTGCGTTATATAAAATAAATATATCATTCAACGTAATTATCGGGAATTATATTTTGCACGCTATTGAACTCATTATTGAACCATACTTTCCTTCAAACATATAGAATTATTTATAATATACTCTCAATCCCAAATTCGCTGAATAGAAAGGAACCGGAAATGGAAGCAGTAAATTAGGAAGCAGCCCACGAGTCATACCAGAAGCGTAATATATATAAGAGATTTTATTTTTGTCTCATTAGTCTGCAAAGTATGTAAACTTTATTTTCCTTGGTCACTATACGGGTAAAATAAGGAAGCTAAAATGGCTGCTCTGAATGCTTGGAATGAAATCTGAGGTAATACAAATCAAGGATTTAAATAACTATATTATGACATCTGCCAGACGAGATTATCCATAGTGCCTTTTATCAAGACAAAGCTCATGATAAAAATATGTCAAATATATGAGAAATATTCTCTCGGCGTTTGCATCTATTATATGGTTAGTTTCGAATCAGATCAATTAATATATATATATATTTCATTGGAAACTGAAAAAAAAATCCAGTCGGAACTATATATGACCCTTAAACATAAAAAAAGGATAAAAAAAAATAAAATCTTGAGCCAGCTTTGCATCGGCTCGATAGCTTTGCCCTTTTCTTATCTCGCCCTTTGAATGCGACCATTGACGTCATCGCGAGAGACCTTAACAAAAATCTCATCTATACACTGGGTAAACCCCTTTCCCCACTCTCAAACCCGCACCACTTGGAATGGAAACATCAAGAAGCGTTTTGAGGCACCCTCGGATTCGCGTTATTTATAGACTGACTGGCGTGTCCTCCAATGAGATGAACTGCTGGGGGAACTCTCGCTGAACACGTTATAAATAACTTTTTGATGAGCTAATTTATAAAGTCGTTGATATAATAATTACCTTTGGGAGGGTGGTGGGGTGGGGGTGA
Organism: Omphiscola glabra; assembly: GCA_964017045.1. Taxonomy (NCBI): domain Eukaryota; kingdom Metazoa; phylum Mollusca; class Gastropoda; family Lymnaeidae; genus Omphiscola; species Omphiscola glabra. The sequence continues at coordinate 15,973,533 of OZ024811.1, read as the reverse complement.
GATAAGGGACTAAAAGTGATAATCTTTTGTTGGTTTTGTAAAGAAACTTTGTTAAAATTAACGTATGGAAAAAGCGTTGGGTGCACGTTGCATAGTGTGAGAAATTGTGGGTACACGTTGCATATTGTGAGAAAATGTGGGTACACGTTGCATATTGTGAGAAAATGTGGGGTACACGTTGCATAGTGTGAGAAATTGTGGGTACCGTAAGCAATGTTGAAACAACTGATAGAGCAAATAATAATTTTTTAAAATATCAAGAGAGAAAGGGAAATAAAGAAAACCATGACGTCATTATAGGGTCAGACCAAATATTTTCTAGCAGGATTTTTAAAAAAAAAACCCACACAAACAAACAAAAAACAAAAACAAATTTTTCTGGCAATCTGAAAAGTCAATGTTTGCTATGATTATTTAAATGCTGGTGAACCTAACAACAACAACAAAAAAAAAAACAACTGAATAATCAGTTAATGAATGGTCTTTATTATTCTCTTGACATTGTCAATAATTGGAATCATTTTAAATATTTTTTTGTTACCTGTTTCATGAGAAACGCTCGGGACATAATTATTTTTTAAGTTTTGTTTTTCTTTTAATATTTTTGAATTTTAAAACAACAGCCTGGTTCGATCCTACAACCCAAGCCCCAATTTAAATTTAGTAAAAAAAAAAAAACAACAACAAAAAAACAACGGAATTCTAATTGACATGAGTGATAGAAAGAGTTAACGAAGAACCAGGGCTTTACCGCGTGATGTTAGCCAACAGCCTCCATTTATATTCACAGACTCTGCGGGGTCGCCCGTGGTAAAAACAAGGCCTATTAACACTAAGAACAAGGTTGTATAAGAGTGACACAATTGTTAAACACCATTCTTAAACAACATTTTCTAAACAGAATTTTAAGCACAATTGTTAAACATGACATCCGCAGCTTGTGGTAAATGATGGGTTGGAAATTTCATTCAGCTGGTTTGATCATGATTATGACCTATGACCTAAGATCTAGGACCTAAGATCATTGACGTAAGATCTACTACCGAAGCTCTACGACCAAAGATCTATGACGTTAGGTCTATCACATTAAGAACTATGACCTAAGATCATCAACGTAAGATCTATGACCTAAGATCTACGACCTATGATCTATGACCTAAAATATATGACCTAATATCTATGACCTAAGATCGTGACCAAAGATCTATGACCTAAGATCTATGAACTAAGATCTATGACCTAAGATCATGACCTAAGATCTATGACCTAAGATCTATAACCTTAGATCTATAACCTATGATCTAATAATATTTTTTTATAAGGAATTTCATAGAAGATTTACTTAACGCGCAGTGGGCAGCCGATTCTTCTTCTCTCTCCCCCCCTCACCCCCCCCCCCCGAGGGCTGCATGCGGCCGCCCACATTAAGTCAAACAGAGCCCGTATTAAAATACGACAGAATTAAACTCAAGCTATCACATTTAAATCATTTCATGAATAATCCCTCGCCAGCGGCCCATCTTTTTGTGGAACCGGATATACCTTGTGACAACGTCTCATTTTGTGGATAAGACGCGAGCGTCGGTGACGCAGATGAGTAGGAACAGCAGCCGCGTGGCAGAAATCCTATTTGCCTCGACATCATAAAGACAATCATGCGGGAACAACATCTTAAAGACAATCATGCTTGAAACAACATCTTAAAGACGATCACGTCAAGACAATGTGTGTCATTTCGTGAAATTTGTCAGGGGGAGACGGGCTCGAATCGTTTAAGACAGTTGGGTATTGTCTCAATCACAAACAAATATTTTTTCCTATCTCGTTGTCGTCTGAGACCATTACGTCTGGAAGGAAAAAACAAAACAATGAACAACAACCGAGGGGAGCGGCGAGTAAAGGAAGGGAGGAGGGAGGGCAACGGTGGGTAGTGTGGAGGAAGGAGAGAGGGGGATCATGATGCGTGGGATGGAGGAAAGAGGAGTAATTTTGGGGGGAGAGAATATTTAACGAGAAAAACCTGAACGGTGGAGTAGCTCAGCCAGTACAGTAAGTGTTGCTTCCGGTGCTTTCCAAATGGTGGATTAGGCAAGAACGGGTTATAGCCCGCGAAACAAAAAAACGGAGGCATTATGTGAAATTACCATCTACTATAATTACGTGTACTAACAAAGCATGCATGAAAGTTACTCACTTTATGAGAATCCCCATTAGTGCTTACCCCCCCCCCCCCAACCCGATGTGCCACCGCAAGATTTTTCTTTTTACGCCGCTGAAATATATATATTCTATTTTCCCGCTATCTTTTATACCGCAGATTTATTACATTATATTATGCTAGCGAACACCCGGCATGCGTTGCATGCCACTCAATGAAGAAAAATGTTTGTGTTTTAATTAAGTTTTAAAGTAATTTTTAAAAAGAAAATATTTATATTTTTTTCCGTCTAATCCGAATACAAAAAAATTAGAAGTTTTCTCAACGCGTGAGCAGACAACATATAGCTGTCCAAGTGAGGAGCGTGTATTTTCAAAATTTAATCCACACACTTGTAGCGATTGATCCACCAACGCAGTAGCTCTGTTTTAAATTATATTTAGACAGCTCAAATATTTTTTTTTTTTAAAATAAGGCCCCCGGCCCCAAATGTAAAATTTTAAAATGGTTGTACTTACGTCACACACAAACTGAAATGTCGTTTGTATTTGATTGATTTCTAGCCACCCATGCAATAGCACTGATTGAAATTATATTTGTATAGCTCATATAAAAACAAAATAATTTGGGGATCCGGCCCGAAAAGGAATATTTCAAAATGGATACGTTAATTCAGAAACCATTTGTGCTGACAACAACTTACCAAAGTTTTATCGCAATCGGACGAATGGTATAGGAACGCATACACAAATTATATTTAGCTCAAAAAAGGTGAAAAAAAAAGAATTTAGGTCCCCGGTCCCAAAACGGAATATTGTAAAATGTGTGTAATAATTCAGAAACATTTGCATTTTTTTGCAATTCACACAATTTTCATCACTTTGGATTGATGGTATAGAAGCACATACGGGTATACTTATATATGTATAGATATAGTGTACCGAATTAAGATAACATTTTTGCAATTATTCAAGGATGATCTGTCTGTCTGTCTGACTGTCTGTCTCTCTGTCACTCTGTCTATCTCTCTTTCTCTCTGTCTGTCTCTCTGTCTCTGCCTGTCTCTATGTCTCTCTGTCTGTCTCTCTGTCGCTTTGTCTGTCTCTCTGTATATCTCTCTTTCTCTCTGTCTGTCTCTCTTTCTCTCTGTCTGTCTCTCTGTTTCTCTGCTGGTCTATATGTCTCTCTGTCTTTCTGTCTCTATGTTTGTCTCTCAAGCTGTTTCTGTCTGTCTCTCTGTCTGTCTCTCTGTCTAAATCTCTGTCTGTCTCTCTGACTTTCTCTTTCTGTCTCTCCTTCTGTCTCTCTGTCTGTCTGACTGCCTGTCTGTTTGTCTGTCTGTCAGTTTATCTATCTATCTACCTATCTATCTATCATCTACCTATCTACCTATTTACCATCTACATGTCTGCCTGCCTACCTACCTACCTGCCCACCTGCCCACCTACCTAACTACCTAACTATCTACTAATCCAGCTACTATCTACAGACCTGTTTACCCTCAAAATCTTAAAATCGTACAATTTCATCACAAAATCGTTCAATACATTTTCTTTATATTGTAAAAAAAACTCAGTATATATAATGTATACACATCAAAATCGTACATTGTACGCCAAAATCGTAAGAGTAAACAGGTCTGTATCTATCTACCCATCTATCTATCTCCCTACCTACCTACCTGCATATCTATCTACCTACTTACCTACCTATCAACCTACCTGCCTACCTACCTTTGTACCTACCTATCTATCCATCAATCCATCCATTCATCCTCTCACCCACCCACCCTTCCATCCATCAATCCTTTCATTCATCCATCAATCCATCCATCCACCCATCCATCCATCCGTCTAGCTATCTTTTATCTACATCTCTATATATCTATCATATATCTGTGTATTTTTCTGCCTGACTGTCTGTCTTTCTATCGCTCTATCTAATAAAATCTCTATTTTAAAGATTAAATTTCCCTTGTGTAAAGTGATTGGGTTTTGATATCCCTGGGGATAATTATTAAAATATTTTTATGTTTTGTTAAAGTCATTGATTTTCTTAATTGGTTAACATATGTTCATATGTAAAATGAGAATATAGCTTCTTTTTTATTTTGCAACTGAATTGTCATTGGATTGAAAGTTATTGTCATCCAAGTAAAAATGCATGAACTCAATTTCCTACCATCGATATAAATGTATCGAAGAAGGTTAATTATTGATCAAATTTATTATGAGGCTTATCTTGTGCTGCACTGGGCAAAATGAATGTATAGTGTATAGTTGGCTACACAGAGTTTTTAAAAAATAAATAAATCATCCACTGGATTGTAGCCCCCTTACTTACGCAGAAGTTGTTTTTTTTTTTGCATTTAATATGCTTATTTCTTATTTAGATCAGTGATAAGTGCATTAAAAATGCTATTTGGCTATTTAGTTTTGCTACACTAATTTAATTAAAAGGCATATTCTTTGGAATGAATAAAAAGTACACACTTATTAAATGTTAAAAATACAAAGCTAAATTAGTATTTAAGTTTAGCAATTTAAAAAGCAATCAATGCTATTTATTAATTTTACTTATAAGAAGGGGAATGTACATCATCAGTTTTGTCACGCTCTTTTATTAAATCAGATAACTTTTAGCTTTGGCTAAATAGGCAATACGCACTATGACGTCATTTGCGTGATTATTTAGAACTAATTAATTTTAATTTTATTTCGCCTTATTGACAACGCGCTAAAGAACGCACTAACAACAACTGATGTTTAGGTTTTCCCGATAAATGTGATTACTGTGTATTTCTTTGATCACATTTTTTTCTATTTAATTTTTGTTTCATAACTTTTAAACGCAAATAAAATGCTTAAGATAGTTGCTTAGTTGTTTCTTTATATGTATTTGTAATTTATAATAATAATACTTAAACTTTTGCTAAAATAAAAGGGGAAATATAATATTTTTTGCGCATGTAAATTTATTCGATTTCCGTAAAATAATAGAAAATAACTTTGATTGTTTTTAAGGGTCCGAACGTATCAAAATATTTTCGGGTTTTAAGCATTATGTCCCTATAGCTCATTCTTATATATATATATTTAAATTAAGACCGTTTCCGAAAACAAAAAAAAATAAAATTACGCACCAAACGCAAATGCGATATTGTTAAGAATCTCATTTAGCGCAGTTATCGGGCAATTTTATGTTGCACGCTATTGAACTCACTATCACTCCATAACTTTCTTTCATACCTGGAAAATTATATTGATTGATAGTAGCGAGGGATCCACTTTGTTAGTAGAGGGCTGATGGTTTGACTAGAGAATAATAAAAACAGAAGTTGTTAAAAGGTTTTGTAGTGGCTGCCTATGTTAGAAACGATGGAGTGACGACGCACAGTAAACAAAAATGCCAATAGTAATAAAACAAATTAGTTATTATTTATTTTGTAGAATACCATATCAACCAAAGATGGTATCAACCAAAGATGGTATCAACCAAAGATGGTATCAACCAAAGATGGTACTGGGAATAAAAGTAAACACATTTTCCCCCAGTGTATTAAAAATATTGTCTTCATATCTTAAATCTTGACACATATGCGATACTCCATCGTCTCGCGAAGACGGAAGGATGCCATACAATATATATATATATATATATATATTAAGAATAGTGTCACATTTACAAGATAATTTTTAAAAATCCTAGAAATTTTAAATTAAGTTTATGCTTCATTAGTGAATAGATAATAAAAAAAAAATCGATTTCTCATTTTATTTGTTTTAAATTCATTTCCGGCTTTATTGATTCTGTAGTTTTTTGTGTGGTTTGTTTGTTTATTTTTTTGCGTGTACAAAAATCTCGAATGGATCGTGCCGAACTGGTGTTATTTGTGGCATCTATTCTCAACGTATCGGGTACCAGCATTAAACGCGTCCGCCCTCTCGTTTCCGGTATCGAGCAGCTGTAATCGCTTAAGGAGAAATTTCCCTCGCGCCATTACACTTTTCATTTTGCTAGCCGTCGAGGCAGAAACGAAAATTTACCGGACCAGTGGCGTCGCAGTCTGTCCTAGACCCCTGGCTGACTTGGTCGGTCACATGACTGGAGGATACAACGACTGCAAGCATGTGATGGCGGGCAACCAGTGCTATCTTCAGGCATGGACACACTGAGCAGTTGCCTAAGGGCTCACAAATTTCGTTTTTTTTTTGGGTGGGGGGGGGAGGGAGGAGGGTCCTCACGCTTCAAGGGGACGTTTAGGATTGCTGGAATGATGCAAAAACGCAAAAGTAGTACAATTCATATTGTAAATGTCTGAAAAGGAAGACATTTCGTTTTGAAAGAAAGAATGGCTGTTCAAAATAGAACCAAAATTGAGATATAAACGTTTATTCTGAAACTACAACATTAGCATTTTTAAAGCATAGCCTACCCTGAACAATACTTGAGTATTTAAACATACATCTCGGAGCACATTTGACACTAATTAGGTATTTAAACAAATTTATCGTAACTGGCTACACTGGCTACTTTTGACCGAATCTTCGTTAAGAGGTAACCATAGAAATCCTAACATGCCATACTTTCTAAATTGTATTGTATTAAGAAATCATGCAGGGCACAACTTAGAGGAGGGAGAAGAAAGGGAAGACAGAGAAAATGATGGGAAGATAACATCAAAGACTGGACGGGACTAGAACTGGTCGATGATGTTGCTAGTGCAGCAGACAGAGAGGAACAGAGAAAGATAGCTTTCATGTCATCTGTGGCGCCCCAACGGTCCAAGGACTAAGGGACATGATGATGATGATGAATACTGTGTCAGTAGGAACACCTCCACGAACTCCATATCTTCAAATATGTTCATATCTTTTACTGGTGCACCGCACAAACATTTTGAAAAAAAAAAAAACCAGGAGGACTGGAGGACATTATAAGTTTGATGGAGGACATGTTATTTTAATTGAAAAAAGGAGGACTTGTCCTCTTCATGTGGCAGCCCTTATCAAGATGCCCACAATGTTACTGAATGTTGATGAATCTTTAGGCACGTCAATTTGATTTTCAAATCAATTCATTGTTTGTGTACTAGTTTTAGAAAGGAAAAAAAAAAGTACATTTAAAAATAAAAATATCCAGGATTTTGTTATTGTTGGGAAAAAAAGGGTTTTTTTTTGGGGGGGGGGGGGGGCGATTAAATTGAAATGAGATAAAGTAAATGAAAGAGTTAGACAACAACGTCATATATTCATTAATTAGTAATTAAGCGGGGTTCATGACAAATAAACCTTTGAATTTTCTGAAATTTTTTTGGTGAAAATGTATACTGCTATAACTAGCGTTTCTTGTTTTGTTTGTTGTTTTTTTGTGTGCTACACAACGTTGAAGCCAAAAAGACGCCCACCCCCTCCCATCCCCCCTATAGTATGTATGCAATCGATAAGTAGAAGAAAAAAAAACACTTTCAGTTAAGCAAAATTTTTTGTTGTTATAATTAAGTAAGAGTTAATTGGAATAATTAATGCAGCCATCGAAAAGGCCACAGTTGTTTTAATGTCGCGACCCAAGGCTTTTCTCTTCAGACAATGCGATGCAAAGAAACATCCATCAATGTCACACACCCGACCCCTGGATCTAGTGAAGGATTTCATAATCATGTTTTATTAATTTAACCCCCCCCCCCTCCCAAAACAGCCTACCATCACACATTCCAGAAATTTCTCCACTTTTCTTTCTTTAATGTCATTTAAAAATGAAAATATCATACGCGATTCTAATTTTTCGGGAAAATCCAAAATACCTTTCGCCATTTACAAATAAGTTTATTCTATTACCATGAAACTAAAGTATGTTTTGGGGGTTTCAACCCTGGCACCTCCGATACAACTTCTCATTAAGTTCAGCTACCATAAAACTAAAGTTTTCGTAGAAGAAAACGGACAGGGAGTATTGACATTCCACACCCCTCCCCCTTTCCTCCATACACAAACATCTCAAGTGTAAAAAAATCTTGCTGGGTCTGACGTAAGCAGCCGAGACGCCATTGATTGATAAAACAGTCTAATCGAATCAGGACTTCTTGCCTCAATATTGACCAGAACTTTTATTTCCATCGGGATAGCTTCGCCCCCCCCCCTCCACACCCTCTATCCACACGCCGCGCTCTTCCGTCACCATCATTCATTCACCGAATGATACAATCGTCTCCCGCCCATGGACTTCTGGGACCCGTCCAAGTATCATAATTTGTCTCCTGCGATGTTATTTTCGTCCCAGCTCTTAAGGTTCAAGGAGAAGACGAAGATATGACAATGTTACTGCTATCTCTCTTATAATATGGCCCCCAATTCACTTCCACGAACATGTTTTGAAAGCAGCCATGTTTATGAGAGGTAAAAAAAATCAAACAATATCACTTCTTCACCCACACTTACCATTTCTGGCATAAATATATAAATTAACATTTCCTCCCACCCTAGTGAGTGCGTGGAGTCCGTGGGCGGATACATCTTGTATTAAAGGACTGGTAGATGGGTTTGTAAATACAAAAGAAGAATTTTCTTTCGTGTTTTAGGGAAAAGTATTTAATGTCAATAGGATTTATAAAGGGAGAAATGAATAGCAGTTTAAAATTGTATCAGTCACGAGTAAGTCACCGCCCTGCATGGATCCGCCACTGATAGAGACATGACGAAATAGGTGCGCATGATCATAGAAAAATCCTATGGGAGCCACAGGGACGTGCCACCCGTGATACCGGGACGCCTTGTTCAACACTGGAAATATCCTCAACAAATTCACCTTACAAATATGTATATAATTTAATACTACCAACTATTTTTACCTGATAATTTATATTTGGCAGACTATTTTTGTTCCCCCTTTTTGTATAATATACAGCGATCCTCAAACTTTAGGCACTTAGTGTCCCCCCCTCCCCTCCAATTAATATGTTTCAAATTAAAAAATGCAGGCCTGTACATCTTCAAACAAAAGTAATCACAAAAGAGTTTATTGAAGATTACAATACGAAAGGCTCAGAGACCTATACTAGCGATAGGTGGGTGTAACAGCAATAGGTTGTTGCAAGAGCGATTTGTTGTTCTAACAGCGATAGCTTTTGTGTAACAGCGATAGGTTGGCGTAAGAGAGATAGGTTAGTATAACGGCGGCATGTTGGTGTAGCAGCGATAGTTGGTATAACAGCGATAGGTTTGTATAACGGCGATAGGTTTGTATAACGGCGGCATGTTTGTATACCAGTGATATAGTGGCGTAGTGAGGGGGGGCAAGGGGGGCATCATGCCCCGGGCGCTACTCACAAAGGGGCGCCAAATGGTATATTTTACTATAATATTGTATGGTTTTCGAATAGGGGGGGGCGCTAAAAAGGTATTGGGGGGCGCTAAAAAGGTATTGTGCCCCGGGCGCGAGTTAAGCTCGCTACACCACTGCAGTGATAGGTTGAGAAATTTGATATTTGTAACATCAGAAATTATAATTTTAAAACTGAACCAATTATTAAAGCTTTTGAAACGAGACGCCCGTGTTTATTTGAAATTTAACGATATGTGCATTTTTTTTTTTATAACAGACTTAACGATACGAAATTTGAAACGCATTTTAAGTTAAATGTCAAAAGTTGCTAAAATTTACCCCCAATTTTTTTTTTTCGAATATCCTGGCATAAATGTGAGCTTATAAACGAGTGAAAGGAAGAATATTAAAAAATTTGAGTTAAAAAAAATTAAATGTTTACAATATTTTGTTTCGTGCAAATTTGTGAGAAACAATAATTTGAAGCTTTAACGATTTGCCGGAAAATATTTTGATTTCCCAGCAGGTTAAGCCTATAACTCAAGTGGCTATGTGGGGGAGGGGGGGGGGTGCTGAATCTGTCGGCTGTAATTCCAGACATGTGTCACATCAATCAAGCTGAAGCATAGCGGGTGGGGGGTTGATTCAGCTTTAGATCATGGCTGCTGTGTAACACCAGATTCTGATCCATGTCTCCCCTTGTCGAAAAAGATAAATCTTTACTATGACTAAGGTAACATGCACGAGAGGTTATAAATAGCGCTTTCATCCGGGCAACAAGGTCCGCACGGCAGCTTACAAAATGGCTCCCGGAAGTTCCACGTTTCATCGATATTTCGACGACCTTGTCGCCGGAAAGAAAAGAAAAAAAATTATCAGAAAATAATTTCTCTCAACGGTCCGCAAACGCAACACACAGAAGGGCGGATAACCAGGGCTGGGGGGAAAAAAGTCTGATTATCTTCTCATATTCAAGATCCGTAGCAAATGACGTCATTGCCTGACTAATGGAATGGCACTCAGGAAAGGGATTTTTTTATAATTTAGGACGGGTGGCTTCTCGCCGTCGGTCCGTGATCAGATTACATAATCATAGCGCTCGTCCATTCATTTTACTACCACCTCTTTCACATGGTGTTTTCTTCTTTTTTTTCATTGCTATCTATCGGGTATCATAATGAGATATAAAATCACACATTTTAATGATTTTTAAAACTTGTATACTTATATAGAAGGACTTAAACCATTTGGGGGTTCACGCATGGGGGCGAAAAAGCCATGGATTGGTCCGAAGGGAAGGATGTGGTGGAGCAGGCCAGGCCCTACATGGGCTGTAGCGCCACAGATGATGATAATGGAGGCCTACACAGAGGTTTAGATATGGACGATTCTTGTAGCACCTGGAATCGGCCATCTTTTTTTTTTTTTTTTTTTTGCCATTTCACATCTTACACTCTCGGACACAACTTGTAACCGAAATGATGGCTCTGTTACTGATAAGAAAACCATTAAGTTTTTCCCACAGAGTCGAGGATCCTGTGAGTTAATAGTGTTTTAGCGTATTTTTTTAATAGAATCCTGCCTTATACACGCCATTTCTCTATTGTGCACTTTATTGACTTATTATGGAGTTTCTTATACCCTACTCCTAATTTTTTTTAGGAAATATTGTTATATTCTACGTTAATAATTGTTAACAACTACAATGCTAGGAATACACTGATGTCCGAATGTGTCAGATTTCTCCTTAAAATATGCAGTATTATTACTTGCACGTCAACAAATCCCAAAAACGAGATGAGCCATGATTTTGACAGGTCTGAGTTCCATTGTTGTTTTCTTCACCATTTCCAATCATGGGAACCATCATCCTGATCCGGTAGCCAACCGGTCAACCGAACTTCAACCCGTGGCCATGGTGAAGAATTAAAGTCCTCTCCGTAAGGTGTTTATTGCTGACACATAGGACGTTGGTGTAGTCTGATTTAAAAAAAACAACTTATTTACGTAGTTAAGGCGTATGTGCTTAAGTCCTGGAAGAGGTGATGTTTTACTGTCACATTTTGGACGTCTGCAGAGGAGAACATTCGCGTTTTATTTGGTGATATACTGTTAGGGTAAGAATTAAGTTTATGTGTCATTTCAAGGAAGAGGGGGTGTGTTGCTGTCACATTTGGGTGTCTGCAGAAGAGGACACGTTGGCATTGTATCCGGTTTTTATGCGGTTACGGTAAGAAGAAAGATGTATTTGTGTTATCAAAGAAGTAAATATATGAGCATTCTCAAAACATTTATCTTCAAGTTGTGATGAGTAACCATCTCAGTTAAGCCATATCAGCTTGACTGACGCATATCTTCAGACGTCTAAAGGGTTAGATGGTGGTTAATTAGCCCAATAACTGAAATTCAAATGTCTCCTTAAAATAGGTCTAAAGAAAATATTGTACACAAATCTGTTAACCATCACCGAAGGTAAGTGATACTCAAAGCCAAATCCATTAAGAAATTCCAACATTAGTATCTATACGTCCTGCACTATTACGTCAATCGAGACACCATGATATACCAGCCATGCACCTCTATGCCAATCAGACACCAGCATCCACAAGACCTGCACCCTTACGCCAATCAGGCACCTTATCCACAAATCCTGCACCATTACGCCAATTACACACCAGTATCCACAAATCCCGCGTCGTTATGCCAATCATACTCCATTATCCACACGTTCTGCGTCCTTAATCCAATATGCTGTCTATTATTCACATAGAAATGATAAAACATTGCAGACACATAACAGCCCCCCTATGCCCGGATTACTGAGGCATTGTCATGGAGCAGCCATCATGTTATCCCGGGAAACACGATGCGGAGACACCGTGGCTAATGGGGGGAATATTGATATTCTTTCCTCCTCGAGGTCATGCAATGTCTGCTTACTTTTCATTACCGTCTCGGAACCACAAATGTTACTCAAGCAGGGGACATATTTCTGGACATATGCAAAGCCGCCCAGAGTGAACCGGAAGTAGCTGTATGGGTGATTAGTCTGGACGGGAAAAAGAGTGGGGGGGGGGGCAATTTTAATAAACATTTCCATGGTTTCTCAAACGAGTCTCGGGGGTACCCGGTTATATTTATTTGTTAGCGACAAAATGGCGGGCGTTTATCATTTCGATGAAAAAAAAATATATTTCTGAATAGGGAGAATAGAGAAGGAAGCTCTGAACATTAAGAATGGGATACAACAATCTTGAAGCAAGATGAAAATATCATTGTTGAACCAGAGAAGATATCATTGTGACTACTAGAGAAATACACAATTGGCAACTGTTGAAATGGTTACTATTGGAACTAGAAAAATATATACCAGTGTGGAAATAGACAGTGTGGAGCTAGAGAAAGATACCCGTGTGGAAATTGACAGTGTGGAGCTAGAGAAAGATATCAGTGTGGAAATAGACAGTTTGGAGCCAGAGAAAGATACCAGTGGGTGGAAATAGACAGTGTGGAGCTAGAGAAAGATAACAGTGTGGAAATAGACAGTGTGGAGCTATAGAAAGATACCAGTGTGGAAATAGACAGTGTGGAGCTAGAGAAAGGTACCAGTGTGGAACTGGAGAAATGCATTTGATAATCGCGAAAACTAGAGAAACAAATAGATATTCGTGGAAATAGAGAAAGACACAATCGTGAAGCATAGAGAAATAGATTCGATAATCGTAGAACCTAGAGAAATAGATAATCAGGGAACTAGAGAAAGATACAATGGTGGGGGAAAAAAGCAATAGATTCGATGATTGTAAGAACTAGAGAATTTAATACTACAGTCGTGGAAACTAGAGAATTTAATACGACAGTCGTGGAAACTAGAGAATTTAATACGACAGTCGTGGAAACTAGAGAATGTGAGATCTACAGACATTCTGTTACTACACAAATGTAATGCTTTAGTAATACACTACCGACAAATTCTTATTGCCGTATGCCAGTGGTCGGCAAACTCATGAGTCAAAAGAGCCAAAAATCAGCAGCAGGACGATTCAAAAAAATTTTGAGAGTTAAATTTCTTTTCAAGTACTTATCAGAACCATGTTTTTCGGAGTCAAAACCGATTTCTGTCAGACTGGTCGAGCCGCAATCAGGTCGCTAAGGAGCCGCATGCGGCTTGAGAGCCGCCATTTGCCGACCACTGCTGTATATGCTATCGGATATAGAGCCATTGCCTTGCCCTTAGTCAAAATAACGCTATAAGTCCATTATGAAATTTCGCAACGGAGCGAGAAGATATTATATATATAGAGATAGAGAGAGAGAGAAAGAGAGAGAGAGAGAGAGCGGGAATAGACGAAAACCTAAGGAGAGAAATAGAGTAAGAGAGAAAGAAAGAATTACGGTATTAGATAACGAATTAGTGATACATTTTTACGACAATTGTGCGAAATTTGTACAATTATTGTTCGACATTTGTTCGACATTTTTGGAACATTGTAAGACCATTGTAAGACCATTGTACGACCATTGTACGACCATTGTACGACCATTGTAAGACCATTGTAAGACCATTGTAAGACCATTGTAAGACTATTGTACGACCATTGTAAGACCATCGTAAGACCATCGTAAGACCATTGTACGACCATTGTAAGACCATTGTAAGACCATTGTAAGACCATTGTAAGACCATTGTAAGACCATTGCAAGACATTTGTTAGACATTTGTACACTGTTCGGCAGTGTATGACGATTGCGCGACATTAGTACGACACATGGGCAAACATTTTACGACGTTTTTACGACCTTTGCACGACCATTGAGCGAAAAGTGTACGCCCGTTGTAAAACACCTTTACCCTAACTTTTAGAAACGAGCCTCTATTCTTTGGTTACATTACCCGCCAGGCACAACAGGCCAACAAACCAAACTAACTGTATATTTTACTTCACAAGGCCTACAATGTAAACAGAATGAGCCCTCACTTCTGCTTGCATCGACCAGAGTCCCGACTTCACAAACCCACCTAATTGTTTTTCAATGTTTAATCACGCGGGGGCGCTCATTCAAGCGGGGGCGCTAATTCATGCGGGGGGGCGCTCATCACAGTTCTCGTCGCACTCGTTTATTCATGATTTCTGCCCTCGACGTTGCGTAATTCTTTCACTTTGGCCATGACCTTGGCTTATTAAACTTTACGGAACCTGGAGTCCCCCCCCCCAATTATTTTCAATTCGCCTTCCCACCCCACGCATTTTACAAGAGTTTAAAAATGCGTGGGATTTTTAAAAAAATATAATAATTTTTAAAAAATTAAATAATAATGACTGATGTCCTCATGAGACTCTTGCTGTCAATGAGCAGAAGAATTGTTGATTTATGGTTTTGACGTTCAAGATGGCGTCGCTGGCGAGTGACGTTTAAAACGAAAACAACAGCACAAGATGGAGAGAATTATAATGTGGTGGGAAAAACAAAACAAAACCAAAATGATGCGTTTTTGTTTACAACGATACCGAGAATGCGTGGGAGCTACATTTCAGTTAAATTGAAGCTCATTTCTCGGTGAATTGAGATGTAAAACGGTTTTGACGCTCGCGGTTCAAGGAGACACAGTAAAGGTGTGGAGTTCACCTGGCTGAACTTGAATTCGTTGCGATTTGCAAACCTCTTAACTTCATCGTTAGCAAATTAAGACTTTGTCCGGGCATATCAAATATTTATATATATATATATGTATATATGGAGACGACATGACAGATGAAGTGCTACTCTGAAATTAATACAGTTTGGCGACATTTTAGGTTGTGCTGGCCTGCGTTAGAAGGCACGCGTCTAATTCTTAATGTTATAGTTGATCTTAAGAGAGGGAAAAGTAATAACGCACGTGATCAAATACATTTCTGGGAAAAGGATTTTAAAGTTCTTGTCGAGATTGACTCAAGGCGAGTAGTTCTTGTCGAGATTGACACAACGCGTGTAGTTCTTGTCAAGATTGACACAACGCGTGTAGTTCTTGTCGAGATTGACACAACGCGTGTAGTTCTTGTCGAGATTGACACAACGCGTGTAGTTCTTGTCGAGATTGACTCAAGGCGAGTAGTTCTTGTCGAGATTGACACAACGCGTGTAGTTCTTGTCGAGATTGACACAACGCGTGTAGTTCTTGTCGAGATTGACACAACGCGTGTAGTTCTTGTCGAGATTGACAAATACACGTATAGCTGTTTTAGAGAAGGACATTACACATGTATTTGCTGAGCTGTGAATGACAACAAGTTATCGTATCATTGACCATTTAGAATTTTGGTAAACATTTTTTTTTTACTCTAACCACACGTTGGTGTACAGTCCTTATAATATTTGGCTTAATTAAAAATGGACAAATTTACATATTTGGCATTGACCTTGAAACCAATTTAAAATCACGACTGCTAGACAATGTGGGATCCAAATGTTTTTTTGGTAAAAAGTTTATTTCTCCCTCCCCCAACTCACCTTCGCCACCCCCCCCCCCCCCCACAAACCTTACGTCCAGGAACAGTTATCAACAGCTGTGGCATTAGAAGCAGGCGATTACACATCTTGTTCAAACTTTAGGTTATGCACACAGGAACGGAATTTTTGTTTTTGTTTTACGCAAGCTAACGGAAGTGTCGTGTCGTGCCGATGGATGATCCATTATGCAGTGGTTCTCAAATTTTAAAAATTTAAAAAAAAATGAAGCAGATGCCCTAGTCAAGCAATGAAGGCTCGTGAACTTTTTAAAGATCACTTCTAGGAGCTTCATCTGTCAATGACTTTTTGTTTTATAATAATTTTTTTTTTAATTTCAATCAAATATATGAAAACTGTTGTCATCTTAAAAATGACACCAAAGTATCATTCCGGGATGAAATTTAAAAAAAAATTTTTACTTTTTTTACAAGAGACCTTCGGTTCTCAGGAGTTAGAACACCGGAAAAGAGAAAAAAATCTCTTAATGGCTGGTATCTGCGTGATCAGAATTAGTTTGTGGATGCTATTACGTGACATTTAAAGTTAAGTGCAACGGGTGGAAAGCCAAGCAGAGGGCGCACAATGGGTCAGAGGGGGTAATACTCGGTTGATTCCGATATTTGGACAAGGGGGTTGTCTGATTTATCCTAGATGTGTGGTGGCCTTCACGGGTATTGTAGTATTATTAATATATATATACATGTATATATATACATTGTGTTTTCTCTTAAAATCATTTGTTTTCTCTCTGAATGCTAAAAGAAATGATTGTTATAGTGTTTAAGAGAGAGAGAGAGAGAGAGAGAGAGAGAGAGAGAGAGAGGTAGAGATAGATAGATAGATAAAACAGACAGACAGACGACAGACAGACAACCAGTCAGATAGATAGATAGATAGATAGATAGATAGATAGATAGATAGGTAGGTAAGTAGGTAGGTAGGTAGGTAGATAGTTAGGTATGTAGATAGGTAGGTAGGTATGTAGATAGGTAGGTAGGTAGATAGATGGATAGATAGATAGATAGATAGATAGATAGATAGATAGATAGATAGATAGATAGATAGATAGATAGATAGATAGATAGATAGATAGATAGATAGGTAGATAGATAGATAGATAGATAGATAGATAGATAGATAGATATAGATGGAGAGAATTAGAGAGATAGAGGGAGAGAGAAATAGCGAGTAGGTAATAAAGAGAGAGATGGAGAGATAACGAGTTTGAAATAAGAGATAGACTGAGTTGGTG